>VWZW01001014.1:2380439-2562986 GCA_013397115.1 Edolisoma coerulescens
GTGGTCAAGGAAAACTACCAGTGGGGTTTTTGAATGGGCGAAAGCTCCTGGGGGGAACAGAGGTTGTGTCGTGTGCTGGGAGAGCCCTGCTGCTGCAGCAGCCCTGCGCAGGACGCCCGCGTGTTTCCTTCCGTGTACGGAACGGGGTAAACGTTAAATCCACGGCTGAATGGCAGCACCGGGCTCACACAGAGTTGTGCCGTGGTGTTTTCCTCTATGGTCAGTAGCCTGATTTGTCAATTAACAAGCACGGTCATCCAGAAACTTTGCTCCTTCTCCTTAGCTGTCTACAGGATGGCAGCTTACTTTCACTCAAGTGATTCAGAAATAATTAGCAGTTATAAGCGTTACAGCCAGCAGAGGAACTTGGATCTTTTCATGGCACTAAACCTGCAGAAGGGCTGTAGGGATCTCTTGGATGGGCACAGCCAACCTGAGCATTCAGTTCAACAAGTGGTTGCCTCTTGAAGTGGAAAATTATCTCATTTACCCCAGTGTGAGATGTTAATGCACTAAACTGTGGGTTTAGTATGTTTGGTGGTACTAAATAATTAGAGTTCACAGTGTCCAGACATAGCCAGCTCATCCACTGATCCGCGTCTGATTCTGAGAGCTGTCAGCTGGTGGAGGGCCCAATCCTGCATACATTTCAGTAGATGAATATGGACACAGGCTTGCTCTGCAGAGATGGCCAGGAGTATTTGGAGAATGTGATTGCCAAACTGTACATTATTTCACTGAAAATGTGAAAATGAAGGTTTTCTAGAACCAGGTATGTGACATCATGGTGATTCCCCAAGCTGGCAGCACTTCTGTGCCCTGCACCAAAGCCTGGAGATGGTGGGCTTGCCTAAATTTGTTTTCCCTCGCAAATAAAGGTGCCTCCCTGCATGTTTGCAGGGTTGAATCCACAGACTCTACTTTGCAGAATTAGGATTTTTTGCCCAAATCTCTACCCTGAAGCATGCGAGAGCCCTTGAAGGAGTTGTTATTTTATCATAGGCAGTAATGTTGTCTACAGTTAAAATTACCTAGTCCTTTCTAGTACAATGTTCTGCTGTCAGGTGCTTATGCATTTGCTAAGCTTAAGCCTAGGCTGGTATTTTCCAGGCTGAGTGTCTGCTGAAGACAGACTGTCTTTGGGAAGTTTCAGATTAAATGGTTCGGTTATTTCTGAGAACATGGTAAGAAGAAAACTTGTTCTTTGACCACGCATTTGATGAAGATGGTTTAGGTATACATCCTACATTAGGAGATCTTGATCTTTCTGGGAATCTGAGATTTTTGGCTATGTTAAAAAGCACTTTCTTTGAGACTTGAATTCTTGTGGCATCGTGTTTTGGAGCATGGAAAAGATATTTGGCTTGGGATCAGTCTCTTGATGGGGGTGTGCCTTATGTTAAGCCTCTAAGAATCTTCCAGAACTTCTCTCTGTTATAGTTTTGTCACAATGCTCAGTGTGTGCTCTTGGGAGAGGAATTGTTGAGAGCTTGATCACTGCACTCGCTGAAGGTGCTCTCAGCACAAGGCATGCTGATCATCCCAGCACTGTTAAGAGCTGAGCAACTGCTCCTCTTCCTGGGAAGGATGAGAGCATTCCAGTTGGTGGCTGATGGGCTGAGTGGACTTTACCTGCAGTTCTTCCAAGGTGTAGCTTCTACAGTGAGCACATAAGGAGGGAGAATTGAAGACCTTCTCAACTGTGTCTTCGGTGGCAGAGTGTGCCTGGTGATGCCATGGAAGGGCGGAGGAGGAAACCGCTTAATTCACTTGCAGAGTGACAAGAAATTGTGGGACTAGAACTGAGAAGAAGCGCTGGTGATGGAGACATGGAGAAATTGAAGAGCAGAGAATTGAGACAAAGGATTTGTGGGGTCATAGATGACAAAGCTTGGGAACAAGGTGCAGGAACTTTAGATGGGGGTGGTAAACCCAGACCAAGAGAAGGAATGGTGGGAAGAAGGAAGTTGAGACTTGCAGTGTACAGAGACAGGAGCTCTGAGCATGCAAAACCAGTGGTTTCCAGTCTTTCAATAACCAGGGCATGGTACTACTACTTTTTCATCCTTCTAATTTTCCTCCCCACACTGCCTGCTCTGTTTTTCAGCCCCTGCCTCTGCTTCTTTGCCTCTCCCCTGGATTGGTAAATGTCATACAGTTAAAAATAACAGTCAAATACACATTGTATGTGCATTTAATTGCTTTTCTTTCTGTCTTAGATGAACTTAAGTAACTTCCATTTGTGTTTATGGTTTTGTGTCTAGGCTCTTAGGGCAGATGCACTTGAGTTGCAGATTTTGTTGTGGAATCATTATCTGTATAAAAAAATATTTTTCCTAGATTTGGCTTAACTGTCTCGATCCTTGATCTTAATAAAACTTCTTAAAAAGTAGGCTGAGGCCATGCAAATATTTGTATTTTAGCTAATTTAATTCAGTCAGTAATCAACATCAGCTGACAGACTGATTTTATGAGTCTGACTGCTGAAGTTTGAAAAGGAAACACCATGTAATAGCATTTAAGCAGAAAGCATAGATGGTGATGGATTTATTTATGCAGTGCCGCTTTTGGTATTGCAGTTTTTTGGGAGGGGCTAAAGCCATTGTGACATGCTATGGGCCACAGAATGTATCTGTGTATCTATCTATCTATCTATCTATCTATCTATCTATCTATCCATATTTATATATATATAAAACAGTATATTGCCAGCTGAATTCAGAAATACAAGAGCTGCAGGGCAGGAAAGGCAAGGGGGTGACGAGGGATATGGGTCATGTAGGCTCATGCTCTGAATAAGGAGCAGATATGGTTCATTCTCTGCTCCTTGCATTTATCTCGTGGTGGCTTGGGGATGTTGGCAGATTAGATTGAGGGATTTAGGGGAATGGCTTTCTTGGCCTTGTCCACATAAATTCGATGTACATTTTGGGGACAGAGGGATAAATACTGGGTTCTGTGCTTCTCTTCCTGTGTCTCTTCCCCCTGAAGGCAAACCATGAAGCGCAGCTCAGTCCAACCAAAACGTTGTTTTTAATTACACTTTGGTAAAGACACTTCTATTCCTTTATCCAAGGACCATGGCAGAAATCAGTGTTTATTGCAGGCTGCCTTCCACATTTGGGAGGAATAGTCTGTGCATCCCCAGTGCTAGTTTTAATCCTGCTCCAGTCTGAAAATCCACTTGTGACTTTAGAAAAATAAAGGTCTCACAAAACTTAGATGAGTGGTGAGCTTGGACCTCTGTCACTAGGAAATAGTATTGTCGTACTGTAATACCAGTATTATAGTACTCTATCTGCCTGCTGTTTCTTGTCCTCTCCTTCACCTGCAAGCACTTTGAGGCAATGCCATCTCTTTCTCCTGTGTCTGTGTGGCAGCTTGAGCACCAAGATACTCCAAAAATGACCATGTAAATGGTGGGAACAGGGTGGTTATCTAACCTTCTCCTGTTTGGGCACAAGTCTGTGTAAAACGGCTGGGCTTCTGCTGGCCTGATTATGACAGAAGGTGTTTTTCAGCTGTTTTACTACTGTTCTTAGGGATCTTCATAAAATAGAAGATTTCTAGCCTAGTGAAATAATGATACGGGAAAAAAATCTAGAGGATATATGTATGTTTGAGATCAGAATTGAAATTTGGAAGTTCGGGTATGAAACCTCTCATTTCAAAATGTACAGAAAATGCTGGCACAACAGAGTGTATTCTACTGGGACATTTCCATCACCCTTTCTCTTTGAGTATCTTCATGTGAGAGAAATGTAATATACATGTCAGGTTGAAAATAAACAGAAGAAAATATATCTATAATCACAGAAATGCTACAGGTCACTGAAGATGCCGAAGCTTAGACAAAATTTTGCATAGGCAACTCAGAAAAAAAAAATCAATGCAATATGCAGATGTGAGTTAAAAACCAAAGGGAAATAGAACATAAGATTATTTTTAAAAGGATGGAAAATAATAAAAAGGAATCCTCATAATTTCACTGTAGCATCTATAGTGTGCCATATCTTCAGCATCCTGTGCTGTTGATTCCCCCACCTCAGAGATGTATAATGGTGAGGGAGAAGGTTCAGAGGGATGTAGCAAAGGCGATCAGAGAAATAGAGTGACTCCTGTCCGAGGACTGACAATGCTGATAAAGTGATGCAACAAACATGTTTAAAATTAAGCGAAGCATGGAGACGGCAAACCAGGAACGTCTGATCACAGCAACGGCAGCAGAGGGCACCGGGTGAAGCAGGCAGTTGCAGGAATGGAAACAAAAGGAGATGGCTCTTCGCATGGCGTGGTCAGACTGCTGAGCTCCTCACCACAGGATGTGGATGCTGAGAGGTTACATCAGCTAATGAGGTGACTGGATGAGTTCATGGAAGAGAAATCCATCAAGGGCTATTAAATTTAAAACCACTGCCTCTGGGTTAGGAAGTTTTGAGCTGCATATTTTGGAAGCTTGGTGAGTATCCTGAAGAAATACCACCATTGGTTTGCCTTGTTCTTGTACTCTCTCCTCAGCACCTGTGTCTGGCCATGGATGAGAGGGGCTGCTGAGCCAGGTGGTCTCCCTGTGTCTGCTCTGCAAAATGAAGTGGGCCAGCATCTGGCCCCCCTCAGTTGCCAAGGCCAAGATGCTACTGATGGCTTGTACCTTCACTGCTCAGGGCTGGCCCCGTTACAGCACATCTGCCATGGAACAGGCTGGCTGGGAGGAGCTAGTTGAAGTGCTCCAAAGAAGAGCCAAGACATGATCCAGAACTGTATCCCAAAAAGCAGGGTAGGCTGCTTGAGCGCAGTCCCTGGTGTCCTGTTGTGGAGCTGTGCAGGCATGGTGAGGATTATCTTCTTGGGTTCAAGCAGGTTCAGAAAGCAGTTCATTCAGGGAAGCAATCCCACCAGAAGGCATTGAATACCGAGATACAATGCCTGGCTGAAGAAGTCCTTGCTGGGAGACTGCAGTATTGCTACATGCCTGCCCCGCTGACACAGGCTTCCCCAGCCTTCTCTGCTGCCCGGTGTCAGGGAGAGGATTTGGGCCAAGGTGGTCATCTTCCTTGACGAGATGTTGCTGTAGTTAGAGGTTTTATGTGTCTCTACAAGACCAGGTTTTGACATTCTGAACTGAAAATGAGTGGGCTGGGAATTAAATTTCTTCAGCTATCCACTGCATTTAAGCACTGGCTAAAACAAAAATGTTGTGTTGACTGCTGTTTACTAAACCAGACAATTTGCTTAATCATCTGAAAAGCAGATTTTAAAGTCATGGATTGTATTTACCACGGCTGTGCTGAACCAAAGGCTGTATTGCTGTTCACTTAAGCAATGGTCAAAGCACAATGTATTCAAACGCAGCTCATGCTGATGGTATTTTGCTGGCTTTTGGATGAGGTCTATTGCTATTAAAACAACAAGCACCAATCCCAAACTCAGCAATGTCCTAAGTCCTTCTGATCATTTCTTAAAATTTCCAGATGCTAACTGATACGAAAACTCCAATGCAGCACTTAATGGAGCTCACAACTGCCTAGCTGTATATTTTTGGGCTACCTTATGTAATAAAATGGCAGGGCCCTGCACTGCCTGCACAAACAAGGTTGCATAAGCAGCCTGGGGAAACAACCGGAACTCCAAGAGCCCTCCTGAATCCTGCACATCTTGTTTGATCTCATTTAACATTATTTAATAAGCAATATTAACCTTTTTCTCTCTTCCCCCCCAAGTTATCTGGGATCAGTGATACTGATTTGATTTCGTGCACAGACCTCACTTTTTAGAGAAGTCATCAAACTTTCCAGTCAATTGAGCAGCCTGATGTTTGGGTAGCCTTGAATTTTCTGTAATCAGCACTCAATCTAGTTAAAAATAAAAAAGACATTAAAAACAAAGCCTTGAACAGGAAAGTACTTGTTTTTCACTCTTATTTCTAATTTGGTAACCATTCTTAAAGTTCATCACTATGCTTTGTTCTATCAAGGGACAAACAATTTATTATTCAAGCAGCTTTGGGTTTTTTCCTTTAAAAACAGACAATACTCTTCAACCATTGGGAAGAAAACCAGCATGAGAAAATTGTAATCAATTTTAGCAGGCTTGCAGATGGCAATGAATTTCTTTAAGCATAATGTTAGCCCTGCAAACAATAATAATTGAGTTTGGTTATTTATTATCCTTTTATCATTGATGAGCAGACCAGACTGTTTTTCTCTTGATTCCCTCTGTTAGGTGTGTCAAATTTTTAAGCTGAAGAACAATTTTAATGAGGCAGCTTCCACCTGTTATCTCTAAATCAACAGGTGGATGTAACCATGCAAAACCTGAGCATTACTGGTTTTCTGATTGAGTCAGAGGCTGAATAAATCTGACTTTGAGCATGTCCTAGACTTCTTGGTTTGGGTGGGACACCTCTCATTAATACTTCATGGGAGAATTGACATATTTCCCATATTATGCATAAGAATGGTATGCTTGCAAAATCTAGTCAATAA
The DNA here is from genome assembly GCA_013397115.1 of Edolisoma coerulescens. Lineage (NCBI taxonomy): Eukaryota > Metazoa > Chordata > Aves > Passeriformes > Campephagidae > Edolisoma > Edolisoma coerulescens. Next base: position 2,386,925 of record VWZW01001014.1, read on the forward strand.
TAAATACTGTGTGCAACATGATCAGCTAGAGATAGGATATTTCTCTGTTATTTCTAATTTTCATACAAAATACCTACCTTGGTGTTTTTATTGGTAATTCCATGGATTTTACTTGTGGTATTTTGTCTGTTCCTGGTTTTGACATATAAAACAGGAAAAGGTTTTAAATCAGAGGCTTTCCATTAGACATACCCACATTCCAGTTACACTTCCAGCGAGGGTTCCTTTACTTTATAATTTATGAAGGGGAAGACAGCAATGTGATTCCTATGTGGACCATTAAGACCACTATTTACTTAAGCAAAATCTTTGTCCTGTTCATCAGATAAACAATGAGTTGTTATAATTTGCTTTATCTGTGGCTACCAAGATGAGAAGAATATTTATTCTCCAATCCACTTCTTTAATGCTTTCTTTTCCATATAGTAATACAATATTTGGGAAAGATAGTTTCACATAAACAGCCTGATCAAACAATAGTTCTGTAAAGCAGCTGGGCGCATTTCCAACAATTTCAGCAAGAGCAAAACAGACGAAAAATAAATAGGTCACTCGTAGTCACTCCTGTATTTATATTTTTTCATAAGAAGGACAGAAGAATCTTCCTTGTTTCTGGGCTGTCACTGAAGTCAGTGGAAACTTTGCTGGAATAATTCTGGGCCTTTAATTTGATTGTTTGTAGAGTGGCACCAGTCGTTTTTTAAATCTTTTTTCTTTCTTTCCAGCACAAAGGACCTTATTGTCAGCTGATGCACACTGATGTAACTCAGCTCGTTGTAGCAATTACATTTATACTGCCTGGCCTCTAACATCCATATTTCTTCAAAAATGCATCATCTTTTTCAACAACAGAATGTCTTGCTATATCTTGCTGTGATTCAAGTATAAGAAATGAAGCTGCATTTGGTGCCTGTCCTCCTGTCCTCATTAAGGCAAAACTCTCACTGAAATCAAGGAGAGTTTGGCTGACAGAGAACTACTGACTCGAGTTTCTGAAAGGTCCAAACTTTCTCACTTTCTGGGTTTGATTTTTTTTTGTAATTTAATTTTAAATTTTTATCTCACCTTGTATTCCAACTCTTCCCTCTCCTTCTTTTATATTTTTGGTTTTGAATCTTTAGCTTCCTTTACTAGGATCTTTTTTCTTTTTACTTCTGTCAGGTCTTAGGACCTTATACTTCCCACCTTGCCCTCTCCTCCTTTCTTCTCTCTTCTTACTGTCTCACACTCTCTTTCACTCTGTTATTCTCACCTTCACTGACTACAGCACTGTAAAAAGTTGATACACATCATGCATGTTTCCAGGAATTTCATTTAGCTTGTTTAGACCCTTTCTATGTACAGGTGCTTATTTTAAGGTACTTGCCTTAGGGCAAAGCAGCAGTTTGTGAGATTGGTGATCCAGGCAGAGATTTATTTGCACAATATTCATCTCAGTAATCCTTCCTCTTCTTCTGGGTAGACTCTAAGAATTTCCTCTGAAGTATTGATGCAGGGTTTCAGCAGTAAATTGAGTTTTGGACTGATAAAATAAATATTTGGCATAGCATTGCAGTCAGAAAAAACCCACGGATTTTGAAGTCTGTGTAAAAGGGGTTTTGTTGAGGGTGACAAAACTGGAAATCTCCAGAGAAATGGGTTTTATTCGTAATTCTTCTACTGTGCAATGTTATGAGCTTAGACCACATACATAATGCTTTCCATGCATCACTTCTCTGATCCATAAACTAGGGCAGCTTTACAGAGTATTGTAGGGTATGATCAATTCTGGGTGCCAGTCATGACCAGGTGTCAGAGGGGGACAGGACGCAGGGGGCTCTGGGATGCTAAATGTACCACTGACAGGAAGGGGAGCTACAGTAAGGGTTTTTTGGGTGTTGATCCACCTCTGTAGTTAGGATACATCAGGCAGTACCTTGTCACTTTGCTTCCAGCTGTGCAACACCTGGTGGCTTTGGAGCTCTCCCTGGATGTCCTGTCTCCATTAGTGTCCTGCACAATGGCTCAGTTCCCCCCTCCACCCCGCTACCTCTGAATTGTTTGCGTTTTTCAGATGGAAAGCATTTTGAGAGTGCCAAGTATTGTTATTTTCTTGCAAGTCTGATTGAAATTTGTGTTCTTTTGCAGAAGACCTAATTCATGCTTGTGAAATAAATAGGAGGTGTATGGCTTCTTAATGTATAGTGCAGCATTTCAAACTAAAGTTATCATCTTACTGCTTCTTGGCATCTGGGTCCCTGCAGGCATACTTCTTAAAGTAAAAGACGTAACACTAAACTCGCTTATTCTCCCTTAAACAAGCAAACACATTTTCTCTTATTGGAATGATAAAAAGTAATTTTTCACGGTGTCCAATTGCCTGTTACTCTGGCAAACCCAAAATGAATCAAAAACTGCAGGCTATATATAGAGAGTAATGACAGTTAAAGGAGCATTTCTTCTTTGATGCAATTTCTATTTGATTTTTTTAAAACCCTTCTCTTCCAAAGACCCATTTCAACTGCATCTGAACAATAGATTTATTGTTGTCAACTGAATGAGAAATTTGATGAAGATAGCTTTTCTGTTTCCATTAAAAATAGATTATTTTTCAGAGGACTGAAGGATATAAGTTCAATTTTTAACTTTGAATTTCACATTTCATTTGACCAGTCTATAATATATATATTTTCAACGTCCTAATTGGCATTAGACTTGGCATATTTCTCTGCATATTTTTTCTCAGTGTGAAACTATTAGAGGGTCATTGCTCTGGTTAATGAAAGAGGGCTGACATTCTTTGTAAGTTGTAAGTGTTTAAATATTCCTCTATGCAAATTTTCTCCTTTAATTTAAAAAAAAAAAGTTTAAAGAGACATCTTAAAAAAATTTCTTTAACAGTGTTGAAAAATGCAGGTTACATTCATTCAAAATCTATGATACCCAGTGGTGGGAGGTGATGACACATTTCAAATTTGCTGCTGTATAATTAAGAGGGGATTCCATATAGGAGATGTAAGCATAAAAATTGGGTATGGCTCTTCACGATATTGCTGGTTTTGCTGCTGATTTCTTCAGTAGTTTTGTTAGAGTGTATAATCAGTTATGCTTGTGCTGATTTAATCAATTATTCTTGCATACAAACAAACAAACAAACACACACAAACCCCAGCTAATTTCAGACTGTCTTTGAAACATCAGAACTAGAGATTTCACTTACAATGAAAGAAAATATTATTTTCAAGCCTCTAGAATGATTTTAAAAATGGCAAAGATATATTTGGGAACTATCATACTTTTGGGTACCAGCAGCTGTGTATCCTCATGCAAAAGTGGATTTGGCTGAAAGACCAATTCATAAATATTGTGTTTGAAGATTGCAGCAAGCTTTCATATTTGCAAGAGATAATGTAAAATGTGCAACATTTTTTTTCTTCACTCCAAGAAGTTTGAGCTTAAACAGCTCGGTCTCCCAAATCTAATGAATAATGTCCAACAAACAAAAGTATCCATGGCTTCTTGAATCATGGGGGCTGGAGACCATTCTGTCTGTGGAAGCAGAAAGGTCAGCCTGCTGTGGTCAGTTTGAACACCCTCCTGCATACTGCCAAGCTGTGAAGCGGCTTGGAGGCGGAAGATGCCAATAAATAACTTGACACTGGCACTCCATAACTTCACATCTTGTGGTCTATGAGCTTCCAGGCAAGCAACAGCCTGATCGTAAGCTGCATTGCTTGGAGAAACCAAGGGAGTTAGGGGAACATCTCATTTTTCTGCTGGAAAAAGAATCTATTTTCTTCCTTTTTTGTAGTCCTCCTCTGCCTTGATCTGCTGTTTGGGGAAGTGAGGGGTGTAGCGGGGGAGGTAAGACTTATCTTTGATCTGATGGCTCCTTTCGTTCTGGGCTGCTCTCCAGGAAAAACTTTTTCCCCCTTTGGGACACAGTGCTTTTCATGGCAGAGGCTCTGCAAACAGGAGTGCTGCAGAAGATCCTGAGTTTGCCTGACATGCGCTTGACATTTTAGCACAAATTCAGCAGAGCAGCTTTATTCAGGTAAACACTTAAGCACATGCTTTTCATTACTCAGAATTTCATCTGAGTTTCTTTCCTGAATATGGAAAGACTTAAGCACATATTTAGGGGCTGAATAGGTCTCTAGTCTGACTCATGGATAGAGCAGCGAGGATGGGTTGGATGGAAAGGGAGCAGTCATCGCGGTAGCACGGCAGCTGTGAAGCAAGATGTACTGTCTGAAAACCAGCATGCTACAAGGGGGCCTTGTTCTTCTGGGAGGCAGCTTTTTGTCTGTACATGGTCTCAAGAAGAGGAGCAGGCCTGAACTTTCTGCTTTCGTCTACCCATTCGTTCTTCTGTTCCTCCTTATTTTGAATTACTCTGCATACGGCTTGGATGATGTGAAGTAGGTTTATAATTAGAATTTTTTGGTTGCTCTGCAACCTCATGTTTGTCAGTTTTAAGATTCACCCATCTGGCACCCCAAGAAGAGGACAGTGTTCTTTTGCAGAATACTTTTGGCTATCTGCATGTGAAGACGATGCTGTATGCTAAGTCCTCTGAGGATTTCTCACGTTGCATCAGCCACAGAAGGTTTCTGAAATTTATTAAGTATTTGTCAGCAGTGAACACATACCCAAACCTTTTGGCTCTTTCTAGCTACTTCATTCATGAAAAATGTTTGTTCACAGTTTTGTGTGCAAAACTTAAACTGACTCAGGCACTGATGTAACCTTTTATGCTTCTTTTGAGGATCTGAATTATGAATCTAGATTAATGTTTTGCAACACAGAGAAGGAAAGAGAAAGGCACTGCAGAGAGAGCTCAGAAATGGTTCTGCAGGAAGGTTGGTTGGTGAGCCAGATCTTGTCTGCTCTTAAAGGTCTTTGCTCACAGTAGCCCGTGTAAGGGCACAGTGGTAACTTTTTCTAACAGATGCATGTTGTGTGGAGGTACTTTACTGGCAAAACTAAACTCTTTCCTTAAGTAGAATGAGCTATCCCAGCAAAAAAATGTTTCAGGGGAGTATAGTAGAGTTGGCAGAAAGATGCTTCCAACATAGGGTTCATTGAAGGTTCTTCCACATTCCTCACTGATAGTGCCCCCCAAATTTTGAAATAGACTACACCTAAACAGAATATGGATAATGGGTTCCAAAACCTCAACTGATGAATAGCCTTAATTGTTGCATTTCTTCTTGCACTTTGACCAGGAGCGGGGCTGGGGTGGAAGTCGCATGTTTTTCAGGGATTATGATGTAGGAAATGTCTCACTTCAGGCCAGGCCTTTTTTTTTTTGCATGTTATTCTGGAGTTAATAATGTTTTAGATGTTTCTTCCTAGTCTTGTTTCCTAGCGAGTCTGCAGGTTTCTTTTGGAGAAATTTATTTGATGTGACTCTCCTAAAGCATGACACCTCTTGCAAATAATTGTCTTAAAGAACAAAGCAGTAACTGGGAGTCATAAGATGTTTCTGGCATGAGCTCAGGCAGCACTGCCTGTATAGTGTATTTTTCCATTTAAGACTGATTTCCCATTGCTTCCTCAAATCTTATCCATTTTGGCTGAAGCCATAGTTGCAAGACTGCTTTAATCCATTGTATTGAATTTGCATGGAAAGGTTGTGGTGAAGAGAGGGCTATGGGTGTGTATTTTCTGAGGAACTGCTAGAAGCTTTTTTGGTGTCTGGCAGAGCCAATGCTGAGTGGCTCCAAGACAGAACCCCTGCTGGCCAAGGCCAAGCCAGTCAGCAAATGTACTAATGATTTTGGGATAACATATGTAGGAAAGAAAAAAACAGTTATGGGCAGGAGTAATTGTGGCCAGAGAAGAGAGGAGTGAAAATAAATGAGAGTAACAGCTCTGCAGACACCAAGGGCAGTGAAGAAGGAGGGGGAGAAGGTGCTCCAGGAGCTGAGATGCCACTGCAGCCTGTGCTGAAGACAGTGGTGAGGCAGCTGTGCTCCTGTAGCACATGGAGGACCACAGGAGTACAGAGATCCACCTGCAGCCTCTGGAGGACCCCATGTCACAGCAGGTGGATGCCTGAAGGAGGCTGTGACCCCATGGGAAGCCCACACAGGAGCAGGCTCCTGGCAGGACCTGTGGACCCATGGAGAGAGGAGCCCACGGCAGAGCAGGTTTGCTGGCAGGACCTGTGACCCCGCAGGGGACCCACACTGGAGCAGTCTGTTCCTGAAGGACTGCACCCTGTGGAAAAGGGACCCATGCTGGAGTGGTTAGTGAAGAACTGTAGCCCATGGGAAGGACTCCCGTTGGAGTCCTCCTCTCCTGTGGGAGGGACTCCTCTCCCGGAGGAGGAAGCAGTGGCAGAAACAATATGTGATGAACTGACTGCAGCCCCCATTCCCTGTCTCCCCGTGCCACCGATGGGTAGGAGGTAGAGAATCAGTAATACAGTTAAGCCCAGGGAGGAGGGGAGGGTGGCAGGAAGGTGTTGTTAAGACTTGTTTTACTTCTCCCGATCCTACTGTGATTTGATTAGCAATAAATTCAAGTAATTTCCTCAAGCTGAGTCTGTTTTGCCCCTGACAGTAACTCGCGGGTGATCTCCAGTCTCTCTCCCCATGTTTAACTCACGAACCTTTCATTACAGTTTCTGTCTGCTACCCAGCTGAGGAGGGGAGAGATAAAGCAGCTTTGGTGGGCACCTGGCATCCAGTCAGGGTCAAACCACCACACCCATGTACATCTCTGCTGCTACTGCAAAGGATGATCCTGCCTTACTCCCAACTCTGGACGCCAGTGTGCCAGAGCAGAAAGCTGATCTTGCTGAAATTTAACTTTTTCTTTATGTGGATGGGTTAATGGTCAGCTGTTGCATTTTCCTAAGCTGGGTCACTGTGCAGCCACACCAGTCGCAGGGGTGGGACGAAGACAAAGGATCTCCTTTCGAACCAGTGTGGGTTTAAGTCACTTTAGAATGACTGCTGAACTTGATCCATTTCTGGATGAGAGGAGAAGTGGAGCTTGAGGGGCACTGCTGAGTGAAGAAACGGAGGCAAGGCTGAGACTGACTCAAGGAAGTTGTACAGGTCAGGCAAGGACATAGTGCGCTGGGATGAAAATGGACCAGCAGGAGTGGGAATGGTGAGCATGGATGGAGTTGAAAATGATGACCAGTAGGAGAAGGAACATGGAAAAGGAGCAAGGGACGCAAGGAAATTTCAGCTGTAATCCATGGCAGTGAGGAAAAAGAAGAGATGGAAAAGAAGCCCTTAGTACAAGCTTGGCTAAGGAGTGGGTGATGTGAACAACTGGAAAAAGAGGGTGTCATGAAGGGAGCAAGCACGGAGCTGAGCCTGAAAGAGGAGATCACGTGACAACATGGGAGAAAGAGGTTGGAGGAGAAGGGTCTTTGGGCTGAGAAAAGTCTGAAAGTGGGAACTTCTTAGGAAGTACCTGGGACTTGGACAGCCAGAAATAGAGCATGTGCTCATCCTGCAGTGTGTAACTGGAGTGAGGAGGAGTCAGAGATACAGAAGGAGGCCTCAAGCTGACGGTCAGGGAGGACAGGCAGGAAAAGCTGGCCCATGTGGACATCTGGGAGGGCATCCCAGTGCTGGAAAACTTGGTGCTCCTCTGCTGCCTCAAAGCCCAGCAGGAGAGCATCTTCTTGCTACCTCTTACTGCAGCCCATTGTGCCTACCTGCAGCAGGACCCTGTGACCACTCCGGCTGACACAGCTTGTTAGCTGAAGTGAGTGGAAGGCTGCTGATTATTTTGGAAATGTCACAACAATGCTAAATAGTGAGATTTTCCATTTTTTGAAAGACCTAGCAAAGTCACACACTCGCAGAAACTGCCTTGAATACTAACTGCTACAGATACAAAGTTGAACACTCAAAAATTAGGAAATAGTGTAATTAAGTTTGCCTGTGTAATTTTGATTTACTCCCTTCCTGTATATTCATTATTATGCAGTACTTAATGGTTTAGTAATCACCTTATAATTAAATAATTCTTTTGTTTTGTTGTTGCTGGTCACTTTAAGGCAGCCTAATTCACTGGCAGTTCACAATCAGTTCACCAAGTCACTTCACAACTACTGGCGTAAGCTGGGACGGGCAGGGGAAGGATGGGACCACTTTTGTGCCAGCAATGCTAGCTTAGCCTGGCCCAAACCAATACCGAAATAACAACATTACTCTCCATGAAGTAGGGTAAAAGCGTCCATTTTATTAAATGTTGGCAAATCTAGGCAGATTTTTAAATTAGGATATCCTTGTTGCAAAGAGCACACACACCTGCAAAGCAAAGACCAACTTTTCTCATGAATTTATCACCTATACTTCTTAATTCTTCTGGCTGAAAACAGGAATAATTAAAATTCCCAGGCAGACACCAGACTGCAGAATTTCAACCCAAGTGGTTTAATCATGGAAATGATTCTGTATAACCAAGAAAGATTCTTGAAACTGGAAGAACCAGGCAAGGCTTCCTGGCAGGCGCTGTCCCTAGACCGCTCCCTAGAAAAGGCAAGAGCTGAGAGAGCTCCAATGAGGCTAGCCCTATATAAAATTCATATTTCCTGCAAACTTTCTTGTTTGTTTTCAGGTGTTTCTGCTGCTAGAAAACATTGGCTTTGGTATGGTTAAATAATCTTCTTGAGATTTTAAATTATACATTTTATCTGGTTTAAACAGATTAATAAAGATTTTTTCTTACTAATAACAACTAGTTTTTATGGCTACCTTAGTGATATAATTTTCATTTTAAAGAACTGTGCAGCATTTTTGCATCTCAGAAAATATCAGTTGTCTAAGTTCAGAATTATATAAAGCTTTAACAGTTCTTCTTTCTGATACAAATTATTTCAAGATTGTCAGCATGTAACCAAACTCTTGAGATCAAACAGACTTTCTAATTAGTTTTTTGATCTTCTAATTACATCTTTTAGAAGCAGAATGACAGGCATTAATGAAACTTTTAATGTATATTTATAATTTATCTACAAAACCTTGTGTAAAAGGACTGTCATTGTCTGTTTGGATACTCTTTAAGCTAAGGAAACACAAACTTTAAGAATCTTGCATAATCTTTCTTGCTGAGCTAGAATTGCATGTGCTGTTTTGTATTATACCTTTGATTCAATATGGTATTAAAACTTGTGCTTAAGTTGAGGTTCCTTTTATTGTTGAAGTGACTTGATTACCCTCATGCATCAATGTCTTCAGGAGAGTAATGGGTCTTGTTTCTATCATAAATTTTTACACTCTAACCGTATATGTATGCAGAATAGCATCCTTTAGTTGTGAGCTCTTTAAGAATAAAGCTTTACTCATTTTCCTTCTGCTGTGCAAGGCTGGAAAACTCTGAAAAGTAGAATAATGTAAACAGTAAGAATAAAAACCTTTGTGACATCCATATGTCACATCCTGTCAGATTGATGCATTAACTTGCCAGATTACAGGTTTCAGTCAGCAAAAAGCAAAGCAAAGTGGTGAATAAAAGTTTGACCTGGTTTTCCATATAATTAAAATAGTAAACTTCAACTAATGGAAGGTAGTGGACTTGGATGAAAGAATTGAAAGCAAATAAGTTACCTGTTAGATAGCTCTTCAGGAGAGAGTAATTCTTTAATTTATCTTGGTATTTGGAGACCAAAAGCTCACCCACATGGGCTTTTTAGGGATCCAGTTACCATCTGAAGTCCATCTATAATGGCTACAATAAATACGTTGTTGTCATGGTAATGCGGTGATCAAAGTCTGAGGGAAAAACTCCAGCATTTCTATTGTTCATAGTGTGAGATGAAAGGAAGACTTGACAAGAAATAAGATTGATTATTTTATTTTTGGGTTTTTTTTTCCTCTGGACTCACTTCAGCAGGTCCATATCCTTGTTATGCTGGGGGTTCCAGAGCTGAGCTCAATATTCCAGAGCAGAGTAGAGGGACATAATTACCTCCTTTGCCCTGCTAGTCATGCTTCTTTCGGTGCAGCCTAGGACATCGTTGGCTTTCAGGGCAGTAAGCACACAAGTCCTTCTCCTCAGGGCTGCTCTTAATGCATTCTCTGCCGAGCCTGTGTCTATGTTTGGGATTGCCCCAGCTCTGGTGCAGGACCTTGCACATGGCCTTGTTGAACTTCATGAGGTTCGCACAGACCTCAAGCCTGTCTAGGTCCCTGTGGATGGCATCCCTTCCCTCCAATGTGCCAAATGCACCACGCAGCTTGGCACTGTTGGCAGACTTACTGAGGGTGCACTGAGTGCCACCGCCCCTGTCACCAGCAAAGATGTTGAACAGCGCTGGTCCCAATACTGAAGCCAAGGAATGCTACTTGTCCACTTGGGCATCAGGCTGCTGACCGCAACTCTTTGAGTGCAGCCATTGAGCCACTTCCTTACCCACTGAGTGACTGATCCATCAAATCCGTGTCTATCCAGTGTAGGGACAAAGACACTGTGCAGGACAGTGTCAAATGCTTTGCACAAGCCCAGGGAGATGATGTCAGTTGCTTTTCCCTCATCCGCCACTGCTGTAACACCCTTGTAGAAGGCCATCAAATTTATCAGGCACAATTTGCCTTTAGTGAAACCATGTTGGCTGTCACCAGTCATCTCCTTATTTTCCATGTGCCTTATCATAGTGAGACTGACTGACCTGTAGTTCCCTGAGTTTTTCTTTCTTTTTAGAAAATAGGAACAGAAAGACATTCTGATTTTTAATTTAAAATTAAACTATTTCAATTTAATAGTGTAATCTTGCATAGTTATTCTGATATTGTTAGTACTCAGAATAATGCTGTCATTGTTGCCTGGGAAAGGTGATAGTCTTCTTCCTCAATTCAGTTTCTATTTTTCATGGCAAAATTGACACTAAATGGCCCAATTGAATCATAGAATCATCAAATCATCAAGGTTGGAAGAGACCTACAAGATCATCCAGTCTAACTGCCCACCTGGCACTATCACTGTAACCCCTAAATCACTAACCCACATCACCCAGCGCCAGATCCACACACCTCTTAGACACCTGCAGGGATGGTGACTCCACCACCTCCCTGGGCAACCAATTCCAATGCCTGACCACCCAAACAGTGAATTTTTTTTTTAATATCTAATCTAAATCTCCCCTGTCTCAGCTTAAGGCCATTTCCTCTGGCCCTCTCACTGAAAGCACAGCAGAAGAGATCAGCCCCCACCTCACTACATCTCTTTTCAGGCAGTTGTGGAGAGCGATGAGGTCCCCCCTGAGCCTCCTCTTCTTGAGCCTAAACAACCCCAAATTGGGCCTCCCTGTGAGGCCATGCAGGGAAGTTGTTATGATCAGCTGACAGGATTCACAGTGAAGTCTACTGACACCTGAAAGATGAGGTTTCACAACAGACTACAATTTATGCAAGTCCACTCTGCCACCAAGTGCACTTTAGTGCTGGAGGACCAGTCCCGTTTACAAATGCCAGATTTCCAGCCTCTGTTCCCTGCTCCTAGCTGTGCACTTCTGCCAGTTGCCTTTGCTGCCTTACCTAGTGAGGCTTCTGCAGAAGTCCTGTGAGCTTTCTCTGTCAGAAAATAAAAGAAAAAAAGGAAAGGATGGCTGTGGTTTTTTGCAAAATTACAGAATTTAGCTAGCAGTAAAGATAAGCAGTGCAGGAGAAGCAGGACAATCAACCACATCTGTTTGGTGGCCATAAGCCACTTGGCTGGCCCATTCTTCATGGCTCTTAGCATTCAAGATGCAGAGCCTGAACTGCTTTTTCACCAGGCAGACAAAATGCATGTCCCCAAGGAAGTGCAGGATAGAAGGGAGGCTTGGAACCCTACCTTCTTCTGCTGTTTCAGTGCCTTACTGAGGGCTGTGCTTAGGGCTGTCTGTAAGACAGGAATTTAAAGCCACAGTGCCTTATGCATTTATGCAACAAATCTTCCCCTCTGGGTTATTAGTCCAACAGAATATTACCCAGTTCAGATCACTTCAGAGGAATCATCTCCTTTGCCAACACGCTCACAGTGTGTTTGTAGCCCCAGTCTAACATTACTTGCTCACAGTGAATACCTCATTATTCCAAAGCAGTGTCCTTCACTTCAGTGGTGTAGCCTAATGGGGTATGCCCGTAAATCCAAACAGATCAAGCTGTGCAAGCTTTAGTCCCAGTGAAAGAGGATGACTCACCTGATGAAGTGCTCATGAGTAAAAGCAAAAGTAGCACAAAGGAAATCTGAAGTGTCAAAGTAGTCTTTTGTCAACAGGGACAGATTCTGACCTCCTTAACACAGTGAGGGCATTTTACAAGTAGTCCCACGAACGAACTGAAACTACTTGTAGAGTAATAAAGTAGCTCTCCAGGAGAAAGGGCACTGAATTCAAGCGCCAGGACATTAAACTTGTGTTAAAATCTCAGTCCATTTCATTGGTGTCTCACAGTTAATGTTCCGTGACAGCCCTTTAATACACAAAAAACCAGCTTAATCTAAGAGCACCCTCCTGGCATGTTATAAATTTCATCAGTATTGACGGGACCATTGAAATTACAATTACAATAAAAGATGTGAAATGTCACACGGCATGGTGATGATCAAATGCTGAGCACTCTCCTGGCTTACTTCCTGGGCACTAGAGTAGGCCCACTGCCCATTGCCCAAAACCCTGAGATAAAGGCATAAATATGGAGGAAGAGGCAAACACAAGGGGAAATTCCAAGGAAAAAGTGCAAAAATGAAAATAATAAATAAAAATTTCACTTCCAAAGAGCTTGATTGTCTGAACAGAATTAATGAGAATGTGGAAACATCCATGCAGGACTGAGGCAGATTTCATTGGGGTTTTTTTAAATATAAGCAGTACAAAAAATTGAGTGCACATGAGCCGTCATTCATAAAATCTGTATAAATACTGTGACTACTAATCTGGAACCGTTGCTGGAATTTTAAGAAAATCCTTGCCAGAAAAGGACTGGTGACCTTAATATTATTCTATTCAATAGTTAGTATGTCAAAAAACAATTTAACTTTGCTGACCTAAATGATAAGAAAGTACTTTTATTGCAGATATTAACTGCCTCATGCAGTTTTCAACCTAAACAATGTAAATAGAAAAGTAGTTTTGTCTGAGTAAGGACTTTATGATATGCCCCAGAGGAATTAAAACTCCAGGAAAGGAAATGGAAAAATCTAGAAAATGTAGAAACTACAATTTAATAGCATGTTTAAAACATATACTTATTTTAGAACATGGGCTCAACATCTTCCTCTACTGGGTTTTTAAGATGCATAAGTAAGAATCAGATAATGCACATTACTAAATCACAATGCAAAGATCGATAAACATACCTGCAAAACTTGCATTTTTCCTGGACTCCAGCCTGGATATAAAAAAAATGAATTAAAATAGGACAAGGAAATTGGAGTATTACATGCACTTTTTTTACCTCCAAATAGACTGTAAATCAACCTATATAGTTTTCATCAGTCTTCAGGCAGCACTTAGCAGTATAGAATATCAGGCATCTAAAGGAAAGACCATCACATCTGAGAGGCACTCACTGTTCTCATTTGTACTGTATACTGTAAACATATAGCAGTAGAATGCTAATGCTCTTTTAGGTTTTTAAAACACAAGAAATACTGAAGTCAAAGGGACATGCTCAGTCTGACAGTCTGATAATTTTTTAAGAATGAACTCAAAGTGATTTCAGAGACTCCTAACCCCTGAATCTCCACCTTATACTTTTGCACTTCTGCTCCTGAGTGTTCAATACATTATCTTTCTCCCAATGTCTGATAGGGCCATACAAGCAGAGGACAATGCCAGGCCACATGCCTGATAGCATAATAAAATAAAGGGTTATTGTATAAACAAATTGAAGTTGTTGGTTTTTTTTAAAAAAGACAAAGATTTCTTTCTTTTCCTTCAGATCACAGAATCATAGAATAGTTTCAGTTGGAAGGGACCTTCAGGATCGCCTAGTTCCAACCACGTGCCATAAGCAGGGACACCTTCCTCTAGACCAGGTTGCTCAAAGCCCCATTCTCCTGGCCTTGAACATTGCCAAGGGATGGGGCATCCACAACTTCTCTGGGCAACCTGTTCCAGTGTCTCACCACCCTCACAGCAAAGAATTTCTTTTGAACATCTAGTCCAAACCTACCCTCTTTCAGTTTAAAGTCATTCCTGCTCGTCCTGTGACCCAATGCCTGTGTGAAAAGTCCCATGCAGCTCTCTTGTCAGCCCCCTTCAGGTACTAGAAAGCTGTATAAGGTCACCCTGGAGCCTTCTTTTTTCCAAGCTGAACAATCCCAACTCAGTCCACCTGTCTTCATAGGAGAGGTTTGGAATGATCCAGCCCTATGATCATCTGGACTCACTCCAACAGGTCCACATCCTTCTTATGTTGGGGGCCCCAGGCCTGGATGGAGTGCTCCCCTTTGGTGAGGTGGCACCAGAGGAGAGTAGAAGAGAATCACCTCCCTCAACCTGCTGTTTAGATGGTTGTCCTTGTACATTTTGCTCCCTCTCCCTTACTGCTTTGTTACTCTTTACAGGATTCAATCCTTGCAACCTGCATGGTTTGGGTATTGATATAACAACAATTTTTTGGGGGAAATAAAGATTATTTGGTCATGTTGTCTGCATATCTGTGTGTGTGCTTGTGTGCAGACGTGTTTGTCTTTTGAACCTGCTGGCCGATTTATCAAGTCTGAGAGAAAGATAAAGATCTTGAAATTGCTGAATTTATTCAACTTTTATGACAATAGATACCTGTCCCTGCAGATACCAGAGAACCTACTCAAGAGCTTTCTGACAGTTTCGACTCAAAAAACTTCTTTTATTTTCTGCAAACACTTCCTTTTGAATCTGAATGCGGTGGAGGATTAAGTATCTCACATCTGAAGTGAGTTGGTTTTGGTTTTAAAAGATAAACATTTTTAAAAGTCGGCAACTAGGAAAGAAGAGAAGTAGGAACTGGTCAGAAATTGGGAAAGGTGGATGGTCTTAGGACCAAGTGTCTTGAATTCGTGGTGATAGCATGATAGTTTTGGCAGATGAAGTATTATAGTAGTGGTTGTTCTGGAGAGATTTTTGTGCCATGACTGCACACTTTGTCTCCTCTGGCCACAGAAAGAGAAATCACTAGTGAGAGGGGTTACTAATGGGAGATGCTGTATTACTTTCATAGGTCTGATAGATGATGTGAAAAAGCAATTGTCAGGGAAAGCCAGAATCACTCTGAACACTGCAGCATTTAGACCTGCTCTTGGCTAATTGCTGTTCTAGAGACATACAAAATATAAAAGCTAGAAGACGTGGTGCTGTTGATTACATCAGTAGGATCCACTGATCTGAGCACTCATATGCAGCCAGCTGGCTCCTCTTTGAACTTTCTGAGGCCAGCCTTGCCTGTGGCACGTGAGCTGGGTGCAGCAAGAGAGAAAGGCGAATACCATGAAAAGTGAGGGGATAAAGAAACTGCCTGCTGAGCACTGCTGCTTGCTGCTGCTTGCAGCCGATAAATATCACAGGTTTTATCTGGAAGGTCTGAGGTCTTCCCCATCATGAATCTGTAATTTTTCTCCTCCTCCACTCCTTAACATTTCAGAGCAAGCAGGAGCTGGCTACTCCGCTTGCCCTAGATGAGTCACTCCTCCAGATAAGCCTGACTGACTTCAAAACTGAAGTTGCTCTGCATCGAGTTGAGACAGAAAAAAGCAGACTCCAAACGAGGAAATGCTCCTGCCAAATTCCAGTAACCATCACATAAAGTAATGCTATTTCATGTGTGAGGTGACGTGCTGTTTTGAACTGACTTCAGCTGATCGTAAAACAAAAATGATGTTGTAATTGTCACATAAAGGCTCCTGACATAGCAGGGGAGAAGACTTCAATCTGTCACAACCTGTTCTCTTTGAGGAAGAAAAGGTGACTGAGAAAGTGTTATTTGGCACAGAACAGTGAATCAGAAGCAGAAATATAGTCTTCTTTCATTTTTTTGGATGCGTTTACACTTGCTAATAGGCCACTCGGTGCTCTTAAAAAACTCAGCTATTCATTTCTACCTGGCAGCAAACTGAGAATCTGCTTTCCTAGGAATGTGCCAGAAAAATACAGCTTGTTCAGAACCAAAAGTTTCAGTCATGCGTGCAATGCAACAATTAAAACAGAGAATGTTTCACTGACCTGTGGACAGGATGCTCTCTGTGTCCAACGCTGTGGCCAGGGAATTCCTGCATGGCCCTAAGGTAGGAAGATTGCCTTAGTGCATTTCAGTGCCTCCACTTCTGAAAGTACTCGGCCCGCTTATAGAAAACTTGTTAATGTGGAGACAAGGCTCAAGAAAGTTACAAAGGTGGCTATTCAGACCCTCAGACTTTGGTTGGAATGCCTAATTTATCATTAGGGAGGCTGGGGAGGAGTGGGGGAATGCAAGCGTAGGAAAGACAGTGAACCTCCCTTCACAGGAGCCTCCTGAAGCAGAGCAGTACTGCTTTATAGCAGTGCAGTCAGGCAGCCTCCTCACCATAAAGGATATGAGCCAGACCTTTTTCAAAGGAATTCTTCGATGAGTCAAAAACTGTCAAAAAACATTTGCTTGATACTTCTGTAGAGAAGTAAGAGAAAGGTTCTCTGTAAAAATGTTGGGAAATCTCTTTAATATTCTAGTAAGCATAGCCATAACCAGACAACAGTGTATCATCCTGGAACAGAGGAACTTTCAGGACATAGTAGTAAATGTGACTCTTCAGTCTCTGCTCTTCCTCATCCTGACATGGGACACCTGATGGGTGTGCTAAATGGCCCCCACCCAGCAGAGACTGAAATACCCTCATCATGCTTATCTTATAGCACCCATCAAAGAACATAATCCCCTGAACCCAAATGGGTCCAAGTCAATAAGGAATACCATGCTCAAAGCTACTCTCAGGCCTTTACTCCACATAGACCAACTTATTCTGCTTGGCTTTGGGGTAGAGAAAATTAAAATTGAGATTAACATTTGGGTTATTGCTAGCAATCACAAGGGCAGGAGAATTCAATTTATTGCTACAAGAGTTCACTGGGATCACTTCGATACTGGATGATGAGAGGAAAACCTGAGTTTGAAGCTCAGCTGTGGGGGAAAGGAGGAGACACTGGGCAACTTTTGCACAGTGTTTGTAAAAGAGATACTATTAAGTTTTAGCTGTGGAAATACTGAACAAGGAGAAATATTCATGGGTTGCACAAGACTGACCAGAAGGCCGACGTGAGGTGAGCACTGATAGGACCAAAAGCTCTAAGCTGAATTTTGGCCCCATGAGGGTTGATGTAGGACAGGTAAGCAAGCCTAGGGCTACACATGAAGTGGGGCTTTGGGGATGGGCAGTTCAGTTTGGTGCTGGATTCTCTTATCTGTAGAGGGAGAGACAGACAAGGCAGGGGTCAAACAGCTTAAATTTACTTTTTTAACTCTTAGAAATCTCAGATGATAATTAAAGATATAATAAGGCTTAGGATGGTGATTACAGTTAAAATCAGGCAGAAGTGAGCTGCTCAGTCTGCTGGGACAATCAGCAGGAATTGTTGGGTTGCAGTGAGGGTTTGGGACATCTGCTGAGAGGCAGATGCTTTGCTGAGTTTTACTGTCTTCATTGTGGCTGGGGTTAAGGGAAATGAGATCTGAAGTGTTTAATCAATTTTTGGATTGTCTAAGGCCCAGGGTGGTAGGATGGCAGCAGGTTTCCCCAAGGAGCTTAGAGAAGATTAGTTTTCATTTGGGGTTTGGAGGGACTGCAGAAAATGAAACACCCCAGATTTAGAGCTAAAATTAATCCTCAGTCATTGGCTCATTCTTCTCCCAGCCCTTCAGATCCAGTCAGATATGAGACTTCTATCAGTCTCATCTCTAAACCTAACTTGCACATCAAAAGAAGTTCACATGCCCTTCCTCACTGTACAAATAACTACCCAGCTCCAATACCAGTTCAGTGAACTTGCAGGGTCAGTGCTGTTAACACTCCTGAAGCCAGTGCTTCCACTATGCCATCCTTTAAACCTAGCTCCAACACTAACCCTCACCCTAGCAGCCTGCATCTACTCCAGGGTTATGCACAAGTCATTTGCTCTGCTGGCATTCATGCTCAGTCCAGCTCAGCGGGTCTCTTGAGGCTTTCCAACATTGCTCATCCTCATTCCCACCACAACATGGACACTTGTTCTGGACCCAAGACAAAGAAGGGGTTTGGTCCAGCATCTCTGATGTTCCACCCAGAGGTGTTTTTTTATTAGTGAAATTGAGACAATGCCAGAAGACAGGCAAGAACCCTAAAAATCTTTGCTGATGAGCACATCACATGCAAATATAACAAAGCATGGAAAGCTGTAAGATTCTTTACTCCTCAAATCAGTGATTGATGATCCCACTTTTTCATGTACTCAGAAAGAACAAGTCACTGACCAGACACTTCTTTTCAGCAGCAGAGACAGGGTCTCAAGAAATGGTCCTCTTTAAGGTTTCTTAAGGGGGTTTCGTAGGGCCTACTACCTTGAATGGTATTATTCCCAAGCTACCTGCCTGCCTATCCTTGTTAGCTTCCACACAGACACAGCCAGTGCTTGGCACAATGTGGATATTTGGCAAGACCATGAAGCCATCCTTGTGTTTGGGTCACTTTGTCCTGGTTTTTTATCTAAGCTTTTTCTTATCAACAGCAGTTTCATTTCAGTAAGCTAATAATAGCCCTGGAAAAAATTCAACGTATCAGCATAAAGGCTTCCCATGGCTAAAAATCAAATTTGGAAGTTTATGCTGCACAAGGGTGAGCAATGAGGAAGCTGACGTGTTGGCTCAGGCTAAGGTATAGCCTTGCATTTGCTCAGGGAGGGCTGTAGCAAGGTTTTGCTGTTGTCTTTAATTGGATCATCAGTTAAGCCATTGGAGATCCAGTAATTAACTCAGTTCTTTGGGTCCAAATTCTAGTTCTACACCAAGCCATTGAACCCCGGACTAACATAACCGAAAGCACATTATTCCCACCCAGCCCTACAGCTGGTCATGCTTTACTGCGCTTGCGCTCTTCTGAGCTTTATAAGCTTTGGTCTTCCCAGCAATAGCACCTGCTTTTCATCCTCATCAGTCCTTAGCCCCAGTCTCAGCTCCAGCCAGAGTATTAAGAGACTTGAGCAAGCTCAAGTCTCCAGAATTCATGAATACCAACCTAGATCGAATCACAGCCTTTCAGTCTGGAGGAGCCAGCCAGAAATATTCAGCTCCCACTTTTCCAAGGCTGGACACCAGCTGATGCCATTCCTAAACTTGTATTAGTGGCCATGTGGAACAGCCTGTGCTGTCTTTGAGCCATGGACCCCCAAGGCAGAACAACGCTTTGGGAAGCACTCAACAGCAGAAATGAGCTTTGTTTATGGTATCTAACTTGTCCTTTGAAAATGCCAGTGCAAGGTGCATTTTAGTTTGCCTTTTAACTATAGCCCAAGCACAGGCCCTGAACAGTGTGCTGTGTTATCTTCTAGTTTTCTTTATGCAGAAATACAGCAGTAACTGCACATCCGAGTCAAGAAATGCTTGTGGATAAAGACTGCTTTTCTCGAAGCCTTATTGTAAAAGGGACACCTCAAAAAACCAGACATGTACGTCATGCTATTGTTGGTATTTTGGCACTGCTTTTGAGAAAGCTGGAGTGCAGTTAGTTTAGTCAAGGTCATGAGAGCAGTTCCATTAGGGTGATGCACATTTTCCTGGGCAAATAATCATAGTACTATTTATCTCCAAGCTATGTTTTCACAATAGAGCAGAATCAATGTATCTGATTCCAGTTCACGTACATTCATTTTACTTACCAGTGGAAATTGATATTACTGGCCTTTGATAAGTACTTAAATTAATTCCTCTTAGACATTAATGCCTTTCAGCCTGATGGAGTTAAATTGGCAGGACTAACTACTTAAGAGTACTGAAAAGGAAGTAAAACATTTTTAGGATTAGATATTTGAGACAGGTTTACACATTAGTGTATTAAATCCATGCAATGCAGGTGTTAAAATGGCTTCAGTTACTCCCTAATTAGGAACAAACCTTTGATAAGAGCAGCGTGTGCATCTCTAGACCTGAGTTTCCCTGTGGATGGGAGAACAGCATCACTATGCAGCTGCACACCGAGCTGCCATGACGTATTTTAAATAGCACTGTGATATCCCTTCTTCTGGAGAAGGCTGCATTGTCAGTGTAAGTGGAAATGTAAATGTCTTCTTTTCCTTGGTTTGTTTAAGAGCACTATTCAGAGCAGCAGTGCTGCTCTCATTCAGCAGGACCATATTCTTGCCTGAAGCCTGGAATCAAGCACCCACAGGTCTCCAGTCACGCCAGGGAGGTCAGATGTGGAGCACCTCCACTGTATGGCTTTACTTGGCTCTCTTACTGGCAATTGTGGAGCTGTTGGCACCTCAGTGTGTCCTGCCAGTTTGGGGGAGAAGGCCCACAAAAGCTTTCTGATTGAAAGGCGTGAACTACTATGCCTTGCTGGTCTGACAGAATGAGAAACCTATGTGGGCAGTTCATGTTGTACCCATGTCACCTCCTGGATCAGAGTCTCAAGGTAATGATTACCCAGTATGGGGGAAGAAGCAACAGGTAATTTCAGAGTTTTTACTCTGGTAAACACCTACAGCAGTGGACACTGCCTGCAAGTCGCTTATGAGTTATGTGCAAATGAGACACTTGTAATAAGAAATTCTGAAATATTTAAGTATCTTCCCAAATGTTTTTACTTTTTACTGAAAAGGTCGGAAAATCTGAATTATTTCATTAAAGAGAAGGTGTATTCCAGTTTTCCATAAAAGCAGTGTCCCAAAGATTTCTTTGAAAGATACGTGAAGTGTCTCTGATGTTGGTTTTTTCCATAAAAATATGCCATTTTTCAGACAGAGAACGCTATATCACCTGTTTGGCAGTCTTCTGCTTAATTTATATTTCATAAATAACACTTTGCACTCACCTTTGTTTAAATGTGCAAGGCCTAGACATGTGAGGATCTAGAAACAATTACTGAAATCTTCAATTAAAAAATTTACTCTCCATTCCCTCCTCCTCTTCCCTCCCCACCTATTCTGCCCCCACAATGCAAAGTAGGAAATGCAAGGTTGGAAAACTTGGAAAAAACTTGAATTGAATGAATTTGAGAAATATCTTTTGTCAGAATAAGCAGGATAATGCAGTGTTTACGTGCTGAAATGTCACCCTTCAAAGTACTTTCCATACAATGAAATATTTCCAGTTAAGTTACTATGAAGTCACTATACTGTTTTAGCTATGTTATGCATATGGAAGTCTATTTTCCAAACATTTTTTCTAGGAATATGGATTTGTGCTGTATGGCTTTGTGCATTACAGCCTTAAGTCTGCTTACTTCCCATCTCTGAATCTTATGGAACCTTCTTGTTAATGGCTCAGTGATAGCGGTGCCCTTGATTTCCATCTTTCTTTTAATTTACTTAGTCATTTTACTGCTTTACAGATTTGTCAACTAGCAAGAAATGTCAGTTAGTACATTGTGTGCATTACATCGCTGTCTTCAGTATTGAGCATTTTTGGTGGCATTCACAAGCCACGATTTTTTCCTTTTTCTTAGATCTACATCTGGCAGTAGTCTATATGTGCTAACAAAATCTGGCATAATTGAGTTTTTATTCTTAAAGAAGTAAATAAAAATTAGTTCTAAAGTGAAACTGCTGATATTTCAGTTTTCCCCTAAAGGGAAAAAAGACAAAATCTGTTACATTTTATATTTACAGTCATTTCTAGAATATTTAAATCTCTGGGTAGACTACACTTTTAGCAGAACTCAGTGAGATATCCTTGACTCAGGATGCAGGTGTAAAGTAAGTGTGAAGTTAGGGAGGAAAGTTTGTGAACATGGTGTTGCTTCTGTCTTTCACTTCTTTACTCTTCCTTGTGCTGAGAACCAAAAGAATGAGGGTAGGAAAGGTCAGAGAGAGGAGATGAAGAAAGTGCGTCTCAGGGTTTCTTTATCTTTCTTTGCTGCTCCAGGAAAAGCTTTTGCAATTCAGAGAGTACACATTTAAACAAAGAGGCAGACCACCAGTCGTGCAAGCTCATTTCTCAGCCCTAAAGGGTGCAGCCATAGGTGTGTGTTGTGTGATGCGGCTGTCCTCGTTTTAGGAAATGAGTAAATGCCAGAGTGAAAGTTCCTACATTGGAGCAAAGGCCAACCTGCTTTTGTGCATGAGACGAGCTGGATAGTGCCAGTAAGGCTGGGCATGCTGGTGTGGGAGCACTCATTTGTACTGGGTGGTGGTGGCAGCCATGGTGGATAGAGAAGAGGGAAATAAAGCACTTCTGGGAACATTTTGGTGTGGAAACTTTTTGCCCAGTTGCTCAAGACAACATTTTTAAAAACAACAAACCAAAACCAAACCGAAGATATTTGCATTTGTGTGACTTGAGTTAGCTTAATGCAATACTGTGTTCTTCTAGGTGTGTATCTCTGCTATCCTCCAGAAACAAAATGTTTCTGTGTTTTTTTGTTGTGTTCCCTCTTTTCTGCCTTGTCTGTTGAGAGTCATTCTCCCTAATCTTCCAAAGTGTGATCAATGCACGTCAGCATTGTGTAGCAGGCTAAAGGAAATTTAGTGGTAAAGGGAAAAGAATTGTTTCTGTGGCACTGTTGTCCTGCAGGAACCCTAAGTTAAATGAGAATAAAATCTGGGGGAGGCGGAAGGAAGCACTAGAATGTTAAAGCACTTAGTCTCCTATTCCTTCTTGAGCTTTTTACTCTCCTGCTCTTTCTGTTAAGCACAAGTATCTCTCCGATTTGTTGCCTTCTGAAAAGAGTCATATCTGCATTTGTAGCTGGGGAGCATTGAACTTGGCTTAATCAGAAGATCTTAGAGTAATTAAAATGTTGCTTTGGTCTCTGGTGCACAGCACAGCTTTGATTTACACTAGAGACTGACATCCAGAAGAAACCCAGTCCATGCTGCTTCTGCCCTGGCTTCATTCTGTTCCCATGCCCTCGGTGGCTGGCACGAGAGCCATGGGCTGCTCTGAAATCCAAGGGCTTCCTTGCTCACCCTGCTGTGCCACAGCCTTGTGCTGGCAAGTAGGTGCAACATCTGCACCTGTGAATCACAAGCCTCAGAAAGCAGGGCGGGCAAAGAGGGCTCTTTCCCTCTCTCTTGTCTTACTGTTTTCTTTATAACTGCGCGTTCCTCCACAGTGGGACAAAATACCTCACAATTCCCCAGCTCTCCTGAGGCTGCATGTTCTAGTGATGGTATTTGCCACCCTCATGACAGGAGAGAAGATACAGGCAAGGGATGCAGTGCTTGGATTAGCTACTGCAGCCACCAAAGTGCTGAAGTTGCTTGTGCATGCTTAAGTAATGACAATGCTGAGGGTAGTGGAGAAGAGTCCCCCAGGAACAGAACATGAACATTAATTATAGGGGGGAAAATATATTATTAACATCAGACTGCACACTAAAGGAGATCCCAGTGCGACTATTAAAGGAAATTAATTACCACCTCTCTTTACCTTTCAGATCAACTCTTCTTTATAATGAGAATAATTCCTTCATTGTTACTACTAGTATTATCAACTGTAAGAGAATAATTTTTTCCTGGTATTCCATTCACTGCTATTGTGCATCTCTGTGTTTTGAAAATAAATACTTCCAGTGGAGGTATTGCATCCCCTTTAAAGGGAACTTCCCCAGACTCAGCTCAGGCTCTGTAAAATGGAGCAATATGCTAAAATACTCATTTCTCTGCACTGATAAATGTGAAATAGCATTCTCAGTTTAAATTCTTTTCCATGTAACCCACTACCCTAAAATAGAGCAGTTAAGGAGATATTCTTTTTTAGACTACTCCAGCTTCACAGCCCCCATTTCCAGATCCCAGTGTATTTTTCAAATACATCTTGCATGAACTCACATGAGAAATTTTTGCTGGCAAAGTCAGAATTGAGGTCAAAACTGGACTAAAAGAAAGCTCATTACAACTTTAACATCTGTAATCCACCCTGAGGAGAGAAATGAATGCAGTGAGCAGGCCATGGATGCATTGTTTCCATTGTACTCTTGATTAACTTATAATTCACAAGTGAGGGACTGTGAAGGAGACTACTGACTGATGGAAGGTCACCAATTCCAAGAGGAAATAAATGATATATAGGCATCCCATTCATCACTTTATTTGTGTAACAGCATTTGGGACTCCGTCTCTGTAGAATAAAGCCCATTTAAAATCTTTTAATATTTTTGCAAAGGCAAGGCTAGGGAGCTTGTGTAATCTCGGTAACAAAAGAACCATATGTAAAATCCACATCATCCCAGGGCAGCCAGTGACTTTTTCCTTGAAGAGGGTGCTAATTCCCCAAATTCCTCATGAATGTCCTTGGATAGAGGCCAGTAATTATCACAATTATTTTCATGTTGTATGAAGATCTGCTGTCACCCTATTATTTCTAGTGTAATAACAATCCTAAGCTTTGCTGTAAGGTTCACCTTTGCATTACAAGGAGCACCCACTTCTCAGAAAATCCTTTATTACAGCTGCGGCTCTAATTAGTGTCAGGTTCTCAAATTCGAGTATACAATGAAGATATGGCATCAGTTGGTCCCTTTCTTTGTAGAAAAGCAGATAGCCAAATATCTGCAAACATGCATCGAGCTCCTGAAGCAGTATCTCCCTTTAGCACGTTGAAATGGATGCAGTGAAACAGGAGCTAGTCTAAGCCTGGAAACAGAAGGAAGAAGTCAGCATACTCCACTTGTAAAGGCTGTAGAGAGTTTGAGTCAAATAAGACTAAAAACCAGAAAGTGGGTGGTAATACAGACATCAGGGCCAGATGAAGAAAAGCCCTTTGCATATATATCCCTATTTTTACTTCTGTTAAGTAATACTGTGGCAATAGGGCAGCCAGACATGAATGAAATAACACTTTATTTTCTTCTACAGTTTACTGGAGAAATAATAAATGCTGTGCTTCACAGACTCAAATTGATGTATGTGATCTTCTATGTTTTTGGTGGCTAAGAGGATTGCTTTGGAGCAGGTCAGTGCACATTCACACTTTCAATTGCTTTGGACAAAAGCAAACTAAGTGTACCATGAAAAATGTCATCACGTAACATGGCGTCGAAAAGATGATGTATGTCTTTACTGTGATATTTTTATTATGCCTCAGAGAAAATCCACTTTAATGCACAGCTGCAAAAAACCCCACAGGTCTTAGGGCAAAAAAGACATACACTAACCAGAATGGACTAGCATTTTCTGTCACATAAACTGGCAGAACTGCAAAAACGCATGAGATGGGACATAAGCTGCATCTTTCTGAGTATTTTGCGGGGCTTTTTAGTGGTAAATTGAATTAATGAAGTCCTAATGCTGCATTTTGTTATAATGCCTGTTTGGAAGCACTGAAATGCCAGATAAAAGGAAAGCTATAGCATGTCTGCAGAATCTTAAGGTGTGGAGGAATCAAGGCACAATATTAAAATAAATTCTTAAACAGCAGAGGTCTTCTTTGTTCAGCCTACTAGGCAACAAATATGACAGTCAGTGTGACAAAAAAATCTTCAGCCAAATTCCATCTCTGTCACATGTAGAGCATGCAGCATGATTGGAGCTGTGCTGAGCAGGCGAATCCTCACCCAAAGCACGACTCCAGTTAGTGGGAAACCTCTTCATAAAAGAAGAAGCTGCTGTGTTTGGTCATTCCAGCTCCATTTCTAGCTGTGTGTAGTGCTAGATCACAGTTCCAGGTCAGCTTTACAGAGCTTTAGCTCCACACATTTCAAAGGTCTTACTGTTGTTTCCAACTGATGTGAGTAAGAACAGAGGCTGGCCTCATTTCTCCGTCCCAGCTGACGTGCTGGAGGACTCCGGTACGCAAATGGTATTTCCCCTGGAGCACACCTGGATGGGGATGGCTGCGGAAAGAGACTGTTCTCGCCGGGAATGCGAGCGGTCAGGAGGGCAGGCTCATGCATACAGAGAGGGGCAAAATCCAGACTGAGCCCAAGGTAATTGGTTTGATAGTTTAAGAAAAGGAAACAGCAGATGTCTTTGAATGCATGTTAAGAGCAAGCAGGTCAAAAACTTGGTTTGTGGTGTTTAGGTTTTGAGAGAGAGAAGAAGCAGCAGCCTTTCTTCTGACACACGGCGCAAAGCTTCAGTCTTTATTTGAACATCTCTTTGGGATGACAACCTGTGATCCTTCTTTCTGATGTGCAGTATTGGTTTTTTTCCTTCCTATGGTTTCCACATGGCAGTGGCTGCTTCGGTCTGCAGTTTAGTTCTTCAGGAGTAGACTAGAGAAGGAAAAGTGTCTGCATCCGTGAAAGGGATAATTCAGGAGAAGGGGTCAGAAAATGTCTGTTTCCCAGGGAGCCTTCTTAATGCACTTCACCACGGACCCAAAGATACATTGCAATCTGTGATAGTCAATGCAATTCCTAGCAATACCTTGATTTTCTTTCAAGGTTTCTTACCCAGCTTTGCCCAGTCTGTTATTGCTTATCTGTACAATCGAAAATCATCCTAGCAGCCAACACAAAATAGTTGAAAGCTAGCTATGAATTTAGGAGCTGTGCTAGCTGTTCAGAGATTTATTATCTTTTTTTTTTCTGGGTAATGGGCAAGTTAGAACCTTTCCATATTTCAGCAAAAGAGCAGCAGAAAATACCTCTGAGGACAGGCTGCCTAAGCTCTGATCCTGTATCTGAGGTCCAGTACCAATGTTTTCTCTCAAGAACAAAGTAATTCATTCAGCTAAAAGAGAGTGAGGTTGACTTTGAAAATTAAAATCAATGCTTTAATTCAATACACATACAATTACCAGCTGTCAAATGGCATGTAATGCACTTTTACTGAAAAAAACAACGGCACAAAAGACGAGAAAGGAGGCTTTGACAAATGTTAGGATTCTCATAATGATGTTTTTTGTGTGGTTTTGAAAGCAAGACTGCAAAGTTAAGCGCTGTAGATGATAGGGCATTATGTAGAGGGCGTAAAAGGACCAATGGTGTTTTTCAGAACACATATCACTGCTCTCTGTAATGCTCTGTTGTCACAAATATATGGTGATTAGCTATTTATCAGCGTGAAAGCACATCATAAAACATTCCACATATCATTGAGTTTCTAATAATCTGTGTCACTGTGAAGATTAATACATTAAGTCAGTCCGCACAACTTCATGAAATACCTTCCTTTGCCAAGATTTGTGTTTGGTTTGGCAAGTGAAAGATGAAACACTGATGAAATGGGAACATCTACTTTTGACTAGTCTGTGAAATAACACATTTGTTTTTTCACTCTTCAACACTGTTTTGAGGGGATAATAAGGGTGCCCCTGGTAGTGCTGTCAACTTCTGAAATATCTCACCTGCCTGCTCTACTACTACAGCCCTCCTTAGACTGTTTTGGGCTGTGAGTTACCTATATTGAACCCCTTCAGACCTTTTTGCCATGTGAAGGCATACTAAAGACCAGCACTGTGTATCAAGGTCCATATTTTCAATTGTGGATGTCAAGAGATCAGCACTTAAATCTATATTTACGCATTGGACTAACTACCCTCCCAAGCATCCACACATCCTTCAGTTCCAGATTTATACTACCTCTACTGTCACAGGTACTTTCCCAGAGCTCCATTGTGTCTAAGGATACCCTGAAGATCATATTTTATGTAAAAGATAACCAGTGTAATTACTGTTTCTGAAAACAAACAAACAAAGAAACAAATCAGCCTTAACATTGCAAAAGGGGAATTGTTTCAAATCATGGAAGACCTCTGAAAATCCATCCACGTATTAAGATGGCTAAATACACTGCCATCACTAGCTTAAAACCCTGTGTTTGAAAATGTTGCCCTGAGCCCACTCAGTACATGATTTGGTATCAGATGAATGATGAATCCAAGGGAAATATAACTTTCTCAGGTTAGAGTGTGACTGATGACACCCATCTCCAGTTCAGGGGGGAAGGTGGAAGTTCATTTAGATTGATTTATTAATGTGTTTTTTCCAGAGTCAGTAAGATACTTGATAATTAATGGCACAGAAATATGAGTTCAGCTGAAATCCTTAATAAATTAAAAGTATTTAATTTAATAGTAATTTAGAGGATTTTGCAAAGTGCCAGAGCAAGATAACTGCATTTGCACAGGAAGCAAGATTGAGAGAACTGTCTCCTGGACTGATGCAAGTAATGCATCTTTATAGCCGTGGGGGTCAGAATTCAGTAGCAATATTACTATCCTTCACATCAACATTTCAATGAAGAGAGAGAAAATATATCAGGAAAACTATTCTCTTCCATTTCACTCCTCGCTCTTTAGCTGCCTAGAAATTTACTGTGCACTTCACACGGTACACAGTGAAGTATAGTTTAGGTCTTCTCAGTATTTCTCAGGATAATATCAGTTTTAAAATAGCTTAGAACAAGACAGTGGACTAACTGAAGCACAGCTGCAACTGCGTTGTGGTTCTTTCCTGTAATATTTCCGAATGATAAAGAGAGAAGAGCAAATCTAAGGAATGACAGCCTTTTGATGCCTTTCTGTTCCAGCTTCCCATGACTAACAATAGCCTAAACCCTTTTGGATACCCAGGCAGTGGCAGTTGGATGCCTGTTTCTCGTGGCCAACACATGCATCAGGCTTTGGCTGTGGTAGCAGCACTCACGTGCTCCCAGATATCCAGCGCCAACACACAAGCAGAGCCTCTGGCTCAGGCACTGGATCCAGTACAGCAGAGGGGAGCGGGGATGGTGTGTGCTTGTGCAGGAGGAAGGCAGCCCAGTGCCATGGTCCCCACGGTCATTACTCTTGAGAGGAGGGGGTCCTGGCCCAAAGTGCCACGGACAGCTGGGGAAGCAGGACAGGGAGAAGCTTTTGCTGCTGGACAGAAAGCCTGTAACTGGGTTCCCAAAACGTACATCTTAGCCCTATCAGCTTCCAGAAGCTGGACCAAGATAGCTGGTTTTCAAAAAAACCAGGGCAGTTAGACATTAATGGAGCAACATTGGAAAGGGTGGGTGACACAGACGTCAATTTGCACTGCAAACGTGCTTACTGAATTTTCTGTGCAATTTTCCCGTGAATTTAGGTAATATGGAGCATTTTGCTTAGGAAAGGTAGGTTTTATTTTTTGCTGCCCCATGTCCTTGAGAGGGAGGTGGTTTGAAACAGCAGGGTGATGATTTTCAAAGAAGAGAGCAAAAGGGCTGGGGCTGAGATTTGGATGAGGATGTCCCTCTTTTTTTCATGCTTATTTGAAAAAGCCCTACTTTGCTTTGGGGGATTTGAGCGACTCCCTGCAGCAGATTTTAGGACTGGAACATGTTCAATCATGGTCAGAGAGGATAAAGTGTACTTAATTCTCTGCTCTTTAGGTGGTTTACATTGGCACAGGCTGAAAGGTTTCGAGTTCTGAAGTTTACACATTCACTGAGTCTTGGTGTTCAGATTTAACATTATGTACTTTTTTCACTTGAAGTAGGAAACAATAGGAACCAGCAGAAAAGTTTTCTCAGGATCTTGGCTATTGAAGTATCTAAAGAAAGGAGGATGAGGAGGGAAAAAAACATCCACGGAGAACCTAGGATTTTTTTGTTTAAAAGCAGAAGATCCCCAGACCTGAATACCCCCAAAATAGTGTGGCAGTAGGATGAAGTATAAATTTTTCAGAGTGAAGTGTTGTGACATCGAATTTTATACTACTTTTGGTACAGTTTCTACAAATTAATATATTTTCACAGACACTAAAGTTGCTACAGTTTCAATGGCCACCCCTGAGACTGCTTTAAACCTACCCAACAAGGAGGAGCAATAGCATTTCTGCAAATTAACTTCCCAATCCATCCAGTGACAACAGCATTTCTCCTAGGGTCCCAAAAACTGCCTTTGGGATCTCTCTTTTTGTGTGCATTTTAGAAAGAGGACATGGGACTTGCCCTTTTCTCCTCATCTCAACCCACAGCGCTGTGATTTACGTCTCCCAGCTGCTTCACAAGACTATGAGCCAGAGGACCCAACCCGGCCCCAGTCTCAGCTCCCTGCCAACTGCTTCTCTTTCTTTCCTCTTTTCCCTCTCCCTGCCCTCCCCCAAACTGAGCTGCCCTACACAAGCTTTTTTTGGTGACACTGGGCGAATATGTAAACTACGGTGAGCTGCATTGATACTTAACTACATCTCTACAGTCAGATCAGACAATGCTTCTTCACGAGCTGCAGTCATAGTACTGGCTACAGAATAGATGGGATGTAAAGTACCTCATTTTCTGCAGGATATTTAATTCAAATTTTTTAAGCTATCTGCAAAATTCATGGTGCATTGAGGGTTCAAGTCCTATTTTTTCATCTGTGGTTCTCCAGTAATGGCTATGTCACTCTATGCAAATAAAATGTGATACAGCATGAGTTGAGATCTAGAATTCTGTCAGGTTTTTCCCCCTCCTAGTTTTTTCCCTGCTAATTATGAAAGATAGGAAACAGTGTGCAACAACTGATGCCCTTCAGGACATGGACACACACTTAGTGTGCCTATATGAATATTTGATACAGATGGCAAATAAAATAGCAAGTCAACTTGAGATTCTGACAGCAAATTTTGTTGCAAGTGGAAAGGGAAAATGCACATTATGAATTTCCACTCATAATGAGCAGCACCCATCAGAGCCAAAAGATGCTTTCCTCCCAATATCATTTGGCACAGAAGAGAGATTATTTTGCAGTTCTAAGTCATGCAGTACATAAGTGCGAGGTGAATCAGCACAT
The DNA here is from genome assembly GCA_013397115.1 of Edolisoma coerulescens. Lineage (NCBI taxonomy): Eukaryota > Metazoa > Chordata > Aves > Passeriformes > Campephagidae > Edolisoma > Edolisoma coerulescens. The sequence continues at coordinate 2,417,683 of VWZW01001014.1, forward strand.
CAGTATTTCACTGTGGTTTTCAGACCGTCTCTATTCCTTTTCAAAGTTAATATCTGGCAGAGGCATAATTTGATCTTTTGCTGTGGGGCTTTTAATGACTTCTCTGTTTCTGAACTGCCGCAGTTGAGTGAATAAGCTAAAATCTAAGTGCACTTTACACTCTATGGACTGTATCCTTCATTTAGCCTGTGTTCAAGAGGACATTAGCCTGAGACTTCTTAAAATCTCTGCTTCATTTTGGTCAATAGGGAGAGTTTAATGTACGATATGAAATAGGAAGATGTTGGTGTCTGAATAAAAAATATAAACAAAAGCAGTTACAGTTCTCTCTTGTTCCTGCATTTCATCAGTTTAAAGCCATTTTTATGCTAATCAGCTCCGGATCACTGGAATGCACTATGGATAAAATACAGTTTTTCAAGTTATTTCCTTGTGTAGGATCCTTAAGAGGATATCTGAATTCTGGAGCCAGATCAGTTTTAATTGATTCTAAATAATCAGATTCCAAACTGACTATATATTGATATTAATTACTTCAGGCTCTGCACTTAAATTGAACACACAGCTTGAGCTGTAAACTTGTATTCTTCAGAATCCCCTTTTTCAAGTCACAGCTATCTAAAGGGATGGTTGGGATGGGGTTTATTCCCAGAGGACCAAGAGAGAGCAATTCTAACTGCCTTGCAAGCTCCCCATGCAGCACCGCCACACACATCATGTAACACAGCAGCGTTGCACCACAAAAATAGAACATCTATCAATTACGGTTGAAGAGGCAAAAACCTCCCTCTAAAATTCAAGACAAAATCCCCTGAGAATGTTGAAGCCAATACCAGAAAAAGGGACACAAGGTGCAGAAGAACTGACGAATTAGAGAATTCCCCATGTGGGAAGGCGATATTGGCCCTTAAAGCTGGCTTTCCACTGGAGAAGGATTATGCAGAGATTTTTCCTGTTTCTGTACTGGCTTTGGGGTTGTTTCTCCACATCTTATTTTTTTATCATGCTGACCCATAAGAGTTACCATTAACTAAAAATAACAAGTAGGAAATGCTATATGCTTGGTACAGTAAAGAATTTTCATATCATAACATTTTGTTTTTCAAATCACTGTATTCCCAGTAGCACAGCAAAAATCATTTGCTTTAATGCAATTGCTAATAATGATGATATCAACACAAACCTCTGTTTGTTCATATGTTGAGCTCATTGAATAAAGAAGCTTATGATTTATCTGTGTAGAAGCTTTTAATTAGTTTTCTGAATTTACTCCAGAGATTAATGGGCAGATGATATTCAATATATGCTTTATTGTTTTAATTTCTTTATTGAGCTATCTGAATTTGTATGCTCTTCCCTCTTTGATCCTTTACTTTTTTCCTCTGTGTTAGATAACTGTAAAATACTTGTCTGCAAACAGACTCATAAAAAAATTCCACTAGGCCATTACACCTGGGTGGTGGTGGGTGGGTCATAACACAGGACACAGCAGCAAATTCCGCTCTTTCAGGGATTGTAAACTTTACTCAGAAAATACCGAGTCACTGAAAAGTGTCACTTGCTGGCACTTTTCAGTATTTCCAGTAAGTTGGGGAGGTACCTTTTCCTGCTCACACACAGCACTAATAGTTTGTGTATTCAGGCATTTCTTTTTTAATTGAGATTTCTTTTGACCTTTTCCCCCAGCTGCCACCTTTTCCCCTGGTCATCAGTTACTGTTGGCCACTGTGGCATGGCTCCTGTCACCCCTCAGTATCCTGCTTACCCATGGGAATGTTCCAGTATGGCAAAGTCGTCCTGTGCAACTTCCTGGTGTCCTCCACCTGACAGTCTCTGTTTCAGGCAGTGGGTCACATCCTCTGCCTGCTTGGGTGGTGCACATGCTCTTGTTGAAGTCCACATGAGGACCCAGAGCAGATGAAGCTCAACCCTTGGGCTGTTTAGGGAAAGAACTTTAAATCTGTGCTTTCAGTGGAGCAGTGGTGTCACTGACTCTCCTGATGGCAGCCAATATCCACAGTCTACTGCCGTCCTGGCTCAGGGACTGTGCCCTCTTGTTGCCAAGAAGGGAAATCGAGCCCAAGCTGCTGAATCCATCTTTGCTTTTCTTAATTTCTTGTGTCTTGGGAGAAGGTGCACCTTCGAGGTGCAGATAAAAGGGAATGGAAGCCCTCAGTAAACAGTGCGTCATTTTTATTAAAAATAGTGCCCTGTGTAAATATAAAGTTCAACATCATGGTTTTGTTGGCCCAGTAGGAGATGGATTAAAAATGCTCATTAATGGGATTTAAAAGCAGGAGTTCAGTTATATTAGCTACAAAAATATAATTATCATAATTAAGATTGCAAAGCACTAATGAAGCTCTTTAATAATTATCCTTTTTCCTTAGAGATTCATTTTGTAAAACCTGATTTGAATTTTACATCACACTGGAGAAACTTCATCTTTGTAGAAGTGGGAACCACTGGTCACATGAAGGGTCTGAGAAGAGCAGTACTTTGCACATAGCTGGAGTGTGGCTTGGTCTGAGACAGGAGGGACTCAAGGGCATAAACGTTCAAGATGGCACAAAATACAGGGCAGCCTTGGTCTGATGCTGTAGCTGAACTCTTGGCAAGTTTATGGACTCAGACACAAAACTGGGAGACTGCAACTGGAGAACATTCCTCCCCAAACTGTCATGCAAGCAGGCAGGTTGTCTGTCTCCATCCTTGCTGTCTTTAGGCTTAGTGCTGCCCAGGCAAACCCTGAAGCCTCCTGCCTTGCTCTGGTCAGAAATGGCCTTAAAACTCTGTAGGTTGCATTACCTGCAAGGGAGACAGCAAGCAGTACAGAGCAATAATCTGTATGGTCACAGGCTTGCAGGGTCCCTTCTGAAAAGAAAGAGACAGCAAGTTCTCAAAATGAAATGACAACAAATTGTCCATTTAAAAATATCTCCCCCAAACAGCTTTTCATGATTCATCTCCCCAGATGATTAAATATTTAGTTCTGCTGACGGGGATATGATAGTTACTATAGAGCAGAAAACCTAGTGCAGTGTGTGAGTTATAAGCAGATGTGTTATCAAACTGTTCACACAAAAGTGATGGGATTATTGGTGCTGATATCTGTATTTATTTCTGTAAGATTGTATAGGGATTTTTTTTCCTGTCACCAGCAGATTTAGGCCACAGCTTTGCCTCTTGCATGGGTCAGGGAAGTTGTCTTGCAGGGTCTCTGCAGGGACAGTCACATTGTCCCCTCATGCCTCCCACCTCCAGCCCCATCAATGGCAGAGCAGCTGAGCACCCATGGGTGTCACCACACTGCTATGCCATGAGGATGGGGAAGGCCAAGGACAGCACTCACTGCCTGGCTCATGTCCCAGTCTGCTCCTTGGAGCTTGGCCCTCCAGTTCTTGCTGGTTGAAGAAGCAAACAAATCCCACATGGGCAGGGGGAGGGCAAGGACACTGAGAGAGGACCTTCACCCTAGGTCCTGTTTATTGAAGGAGATGGCACATCAGGATAGCTACCTAAAACTCAAAGGAAATTTGGCTTCATGTTTAGTTTCTGCTTTCCTGCTGAAATCTCCACAGAAACATGTAGTCTGATATTTTCAGCATCTTATGTATGGAGAGGATGATCACAGCTGGTGTAAATTGTGACAATTAATTGAATAGCACTGTCAAAAATTCAGAATTTCTTTCCAGAACAAAGTTTTCTTTTGTTAGCAAAATTCCTTCTAGACCCAGAGCCTTTTAAAAGAAGAGTAATTTGGTTATTTGAGAGCCATCTTAACTAACAAAGAAGTGGGGGGAGTGAGACCAAACTATGTCAGCTCCTGGACATCTTGCTTTACATTCCAGTGCCACCACAGCCTGTTAAATTGTATGGAAAGGATTGAAATGATCTTGTCAAGACTCTTGCTGCCAGAAAACAAGAGAATCACTGATAACAGTCCCATTGAAAAAGACTAATTTTCTGCTTGTGTTGGTGTTTCCCAGGTAGTTCATGCCAAACAAAATAAAAATCCTTGTGTTTTTGACAAATAAATCTTTATAGTATTATACTTGCATATTTTGCCTGTATCAGCTGAGCATTTGCCCATCAGAAGATCATAGGTCAAATATTATATTATTCCACTTATTTAAATATTTGCCGAAGAACATAAACAGATTCTGACAACTAAGAATACTTTATAACTGAGACCCTTTTCAAGGGAAGGTTTCAGAGCTAATAATTGCAAAATAATCTGTGCAGTTCTACCTCCACATTTTGACCTGGATTTTGCAAAGATACACATACTTGAAGGCCTTCTTATAGCAGTATAGAGTTAAGCACATTTTAAAGTCTTTGTATATTCGGGACTTCTGATAATATGAGGATTAAAGTTTTATAAATACCTAAAACAGATTAAGAACATGAGAAGTAGAGAGAGAAGAAAAACAGGTTTTACAGTCAAGGGCCGTTCTCCTGAGAGGCCTTTCTCTTCCTTTTTTTTAATTTTTTTTTTTTTTTTGCTAATTCTATCATAAAGAATATTTTTAAAATTAACATCTAGAAGTGGCATGACAACACCTGACACACAGACATACAATGTTAAGATGTGTATCTGTTTATAAAGCAGGAGGGAAGTCAATGTACGGAGACAGTGCACAAGCTGTTTCTAGTACAGAGACCAAAAGCATAATAAAATATATTTCAAGAACATACATAATATAAGAACTAATTCAAGGGAACTGATTTGCTTAGGATGTGTAGCCAGCTCAGTAGATCCAGAATCACTGGACAATTCAGGTTGAAACCTCTGGAGGTTTCCATTCCAACCTCCTGCTCAAAGCAGGGCCAGCTTTGAGGTCAGACCAGGCTGCTCAGGGTTTTGCCCAGTCAGGTCTTGAAAGCCTGCAGGGATGGGGATGGCACAGCCTCTCCAGGCAGTCCACTCCATTGCCTGGCTGTCCTCGTGGAAAAAAGTTCCTTCTCTCTTTAAACTTACACCTGTTGTTTCTCACTGTCCCATCCCGCACCACCATGAGGAGTCCAGCTCTGGTTCTTCGTTGACCCCCTGTAGGCAATGAGAGGACTCTTAGGTGTCCCCAAAGCCATCTCTTGTCCAGACTAAGCCAGCCTGGCTATCCCATCCCCTTCTCATGAGTCAAGGGCTCCAGGCTCCACCACTGGGGACGCTACTGACCTTCCTCCTGTAATCTATCTTTTCTGTCTTAGAAAGCCCCAAACTGGTCGCATTACCCTAAATGTGGTATAACAGATGCTCAGTGAAGGGACACAAACCCTTCCCTTGATCAGGCTGCATTCCTGTCCATGGCTGTCCTTGTCACCAAGGCACACCACTGGTTCATGTACAGCATGCTGCCCGCTGCCTTCTGGAAGTCCCAGGGCCTTTCCTGCAGAGCTGCTCCCTGATCAGTCCATCCCCAGCCTATATCAGAGTTCAAGGCTCTTCGTTCCCAGGTGCAGGACTTGGCAGTTGTCCTCGTTGAATTTCATAAGGTTTCACGTCTGTCCTTTCCTTCAGCCTCTCAGTCTCCCCCATGACGACAGCCCTGCCTTTGAGCATGAAGCCAGCATAAGTGACATCCACTGCTCTCTCCCCATCCACAGAGCCTGTCACTTCATCATAACAGGCAGTCGGGTTATTCTTGGTAAATCCACACTGGTTCTTTGAGATCACCTTCTTCTCCATGTGCCCAGCCCTGTGCTCCAACAGGACTCGCTCCATGATTTGCGAGGGACTAAAGTGAGACTGACTGGCCTGTTGCTCCATGCGTCACCCTTTTGCCCTTTCTTGAAGGCCAGCATTTAGCTGTTTCCTACCATCAAGGACCTCCCCTACCTCCACAAGCTCTCAAAATGAGAGATCAGCCTAGCAAGTCTCCCAGCACCCAGTGAGGCAAGTAGACAGTCCCCATCAACTTGACAGTCAACTTCCCCCAAGCTTCCTCAGGTTCCCTGATCCTCACCTGTTGCTGGTGCTTCTGCTCCGCCCTTCCCCTGCCTCCAACACGGAGGCTGGGAGACCTTGCTGGTGAAGACTGCCTCAAAGCAGGCATCAGCCTTACCTGTTTTGCTGTCACTAATTCACCCCCTCACACACCTCCAGTGCTGCAGCAGGCCCGCACTTCCATTTTTCAACCTTTTACTACTGATGTAGTGGCAGAAGGTCTTCTTGTTGCCCTTGTCATGCCCTGCAGGTGTCACTTTAGGTGAGCTTTGGCTTTCCTGCCACCATCTCTACATATCCAATGGAGTCAATACAGAAAGACAATACCTCCACTGGGTGATTTACCATCCCTTGCCACTTTGGCTCATGTGTAAGCTTTGATGAATATTTGGCTGTACACAAACTAGTAATAACTAAGCATTTAGCTGTCCTGTGCCTCAGTTTCCTTGTTGAAATGCACCCACTAACTCCAATGCATCGGCCAGGCTTTGCCAAACCCTGATCCTACAAATGTCAGGTGTCACCATGCAGGGACGTAGGGTCTGAGCCACCTTGTGGGCCCCATGACAAGCCCAAGTGCTTCATCTCCTGGCTCATACAGAAGGCGAGAGGGCTGCCAAGCAGACCACTGCAGTCACATTGTCCTCTGTTCATCACACGCAGCGATGTTACCGAACTGACCTACTTTCCCCATCCGCCCACGGAAGGCTAATCCTGTTTAGCATTGCTGGAAGGGGACGGGCACGCGGAGAAGTGCTCTGAGTTATACAGATGGCAGTCTTTGCTGATTAATGTTAGTTTAATTTGTTTGCCTTTCTGTTTCCAGCCGTGCGAGGGGAGAGCGGAGCAGCGGTTGAACATGGGGGTTCACAGCCTGTTCACCGAAGTCTGAATGGCTTTAGTCATTCAGCAGCAATAATAGCAGTGAGGAAGATAACGAGCGTGTATGTCCTGATCTTCATCAGAGATCCAAACACCGCACAAAACTTTACATGTTGCTCACAAGCTAGAGATAAGAGATGCCTCTCACCCTGGCCCTGCTCCAGCACGGTGCTGCTGACGTCAGCCATCTCACTCCTGGCTTAAACCGATGTGGATCACACCGCATCTACCGAGGGACCGCCGGCTGCACACCCCGAAATCAGGCAGCACCAGGGTAGAAGGGGCAGGCTGTCTCACACACGGCAATAGGTGCAAGGTTTCTGACATGTGGGAAATAATACCCCTTCCCACTAAACGGAAATGCTGTAAAGAATAAAACCAGAATATGCTCTGAGCCTTTATTTCTATTCATCATAATCTCTCAATACTCAGCTCTATTACCTGTGAGCATCTTCCTATCATCCCCAGCTCAGAAGAGTGGAGCATTAATTTCTGTCAAATTCCACTATTTTTATTGTCCACACGTGGATTACTTTTAATGTCTGTTTTGCTTTAAGCCTGTTACCTTCTAAAGATTCATTGTACACATATGTATGAAACATGAAACAGCCCATGAGGTTCATGGAGTCCAGTATTTTCTCAAAAAGTTTTCTTTTTTTCTTTTTTTTGAAGCCTCTAAACTACATCTCTAGTGTAAACAAAATGTAGTAACCTACTGAATGCAGGAAGACCTCGCCATACACTGCCAGGCAAAAACTCTAAAGCTGGACACTTAACAATGCTTCTGGATTTTTCCTTTACTCCTAAAAACAGTAATTCCCATAACAATCTCAGCATTACATGACCCATGGTAACTCCAGACTGCCATTCTCCCACTGAAAAGACACATATCTTTCTCAAATAACCATGTATATCATCAGGGAAGTGAATTCTTACTATGTTAAGTTTTCTAAAGGCTAGTCTGTTTACATTTTGATAAATCGATTTTTATTGCAATGGTTGGTAATGTGTCATATTTAATTATGGACTCCAGCATGTTCTTGTAACAGTTCATAGGTTTATATCTGAAAAAAAAGAGAATAGAGTGTTACAGTTCAGTTTGATGTGTCTATGAATCTGTTGGTTTGTTCTGCTTTGTGTTTGCACAAATCCTTCTGCTGTGTGTTCACACTGCAGCCTTCCTGGTGGGATATCCGAGTGCTTCATCCATGCTACAGAAACTTGGAACAAGGTGTTTAAAATGGTCTGATGGTCACTTCTTGCTTGCCTCTCTGTGGCCTTTCCTACTGCTTCCCATTTGCTGAACTTTCTCTTTGCCTTCCAGCAAGGCTTGGAAGGGAAATACCTGTTAGTGTGATTAATTTCAGAGCTCTGCTTAGCTGAGAGGAAGCAGCTAGAGTTCCTAGGCACAGTGGTGGCCCCCAGGGTGGGCAAGTCCCCATCTAACCCACGCTGTGGAACACCTGTGGGACAATGCCATTGACCAGCCACAGTGCCCATCAGACCTTGTCTATCGTCCCCGGGCAGGGGACCTGGCAGCGATGCCAGTACATCGACCAAGCTGCACTGTCCCCTGTGCTAGTGGGTGCCCAGAAACTGTGCCCCTGGATCATGCCCAGAGCCTCTACTCTCTCTTGGTGCCTTCTTCCTATGTATTGGATCCTACTCACTAAGCACAGGATGCCATGCATGGCTGGATCCAGCCTTTAAATCCTGAACCCCACCAAACATACCCATGTGCCTCCTGTATAACAGTGACCTCTTTGCTAACAGCCTTTTCCTCCCCTTCCGAGAGGGGATGGGAGAATAACTCCCTGTTGAGGCAGAACAGAAGCCATGCTGAGCAGAGATGGGCACTGGAGGCTGAGCAATGTGTCTGGAAAGCATGGGAGCCTGTCTGCCCTACACCCTGTTGCTCTTTTCTTTCCTCCTTCACAAAGATAGCAGTTGTTGGGAAGGGTCTGCCCAGAGGTCAAGGTGTTTCATCTCAGCATCCCAGTTTTCCATACACCCCTTGCCCATCCCCTGTCTTTGAGAGGATTGCTCCCCAAGTGCAATATCATAACCTTTAATTAGGATGGTTGTACCAGCATCCCAAGTGGTCTAAGGGTGAGGTTTGAGGTGCAAGGCTCAGGTATGTCTGTAGTCGGTGGGAGCACCCCTCTCCCCAGGGCTGACCATACCTGTACAGGACAAGTGGTAGAATACCCAGGCAGACCTGTGGGGTGATGGAGGCAGACACCCCTCCATGCCAGAGAGGGAAGAGGAGGAAAAGCCCAGTCTTTTCCTTGAGCTGCCAAACGCAAGAGCCAGGGAAGCACAAACACTGTGATTTCTCACAAAGTTCCCCCAGGCACATCTCAGGACCTCTGAAAGAAATTTACGTCTCTGGTTTAATTCAGCTGAGTTAAATGAATATGGTTAAAAATTCTTGCTAAATATCAGGCTGATTTGTAGGAACTATTAGCTGGCCTTGTGGCAACTTAGTGGGAAATCAGCAACTGATTACCTACATTTGAGTGTCTACAGCATATCCTTATGAGCAGTAGGGCAGGAAGGAGTGAAACCAGCCTCACCAGCCCAGGAAAGTAGTAGCTTAGCTCAATAAAAACCATGTTTTTAGCACAGGATAAGGTGATCAGTGCCAGATGATTTTTCATAGTGCAAGCTCTGTGTCCACTGGGAATCGACTGTATCAAAATAAACATGTGCAACCTTTCTTCTGGAGAGTCCCTGGAGCGAGCTGGCACTCTGCCTGAATTACGTCTTTCCCAAGCAACTATTCATTGTATGAATGAATGGGGGGGGGGGGGGGNCTATGATTCTCCATCTGATAAGTAAGCCAGGGGTACATGGTTAACAGTTTTAGCCACTCTTTTTTTTCCAAAATGCCATTCTTCTCTACTTCTGGATATGCATCTTTCTGTGTGTTTTTCTGAGTACCACCCTGATGGGAGTATGTGAGCTTTCTCCTCCTTGTTCTTCCAGGTAGTTCCCATCTTTTTGAGTGATAGTCTTCAGTCCTTGATGATAATGATAATACTAATGAAGCTCCGAATTTAACTGTTGCTGTTAAATACTCTGCCAGCAGGAGATCATGTGGTGTTCTTACCTATAGGTTTCCAAATTCCCTTTGTTATCATGAAAGGATTCTTCACATTTTGAGAAATACTTGTGCCACTTGTTTTTTTATGTCACTTCTTTGCAGGGGAGCTGTGGCACAGAGCCTTGATGTTTACTGCCTGCCTCCATCATTGCAATGAGTCAGAATTTTCTCCTAAACCAGTCACTGACAGGGGTGAGACAGTAGATTTCCAGTTTGCAATTTGGGACTTTAAGAGCTGAGGGACTGGGAGGATAACATAAAGCAAGCAGGTTGCACTAAGCACATACCTAAGCTCCATGCCATGGGTTTCTCCGTCAAGGTGCAAGGCAGCATCTGGTGGGGCTCTGGAGAGGGATGGCAATACCAGTTCGCAGCAGTTGTATACTCTGATGGATCTATTTTATTGAGAACAGTTTTAATTTCATATGGTACATATGTACTAGCAAACCCTGTTAGCAATGCTTAGGGTGCTCTAGAGATTCTGCCATGTGAGCAAACAGAAGCAAAATGACAATTAGATATTGTCTCACGCTAGCAACAGCACAGCAGGTCCAGAATTTCATGTCAGTCAGTGAGAAACCTGGTTTACTGGAAGCTGGCCATGAATTGCTTTACAGATCTAGCCAAATCCTTGGCAGAACAGACCAGTTAGATCTGTTGCTCTCTCTCAAGAGTAGAGGCTTCCTGGCAGTGTAATTTCTGGATGGTTTACGGGGTACAGCTGTAGGAAGCCCCTTTCCATTAGGTACATTGTGCTTCTCCTAAACAGCCAGGGCTGAGCAGCACCGATGCCGTCTCATCCACCCCCATCCTTCCTCACAGCTGCTCAGCACACTTGTCCACATATTCCTGCTTTCTACTGGGAATCTGTTACAACCAGAGGAAGCCTCACTGCAGCAGAGGAAGACCTTCAGGGATTCAGGGAGAGCAACTTCTTTTGCTGATACTGCTGCATTTTGATTGTCATACCCTAGATTCAACAAGGGTGCATGCAACAGAACATTTTGTGCTGTGCTGTGCTGGGCTGGGCTGGGCTGTGCAGGTGGTGAGACACTGGAACAGGTTGCCCAGGGAGGTTGTGGATGTCCCGACCCTGGTAGTGTTCAAGGCCAGGTTGGATAAGGCCTTGAGCAACCTGGTCTAGTGCAAGGTGTCCTCCCACCATTGAGACTAGATAACTTTTATGGTCCCCTCCTACCCCCAAACATCCGATGATTCTATGATTTTGAGCAAAGGTTTAGCAAAGAAACACTGCAAAATCCCAAATGCTAACCCTGCCATATTAATGCCTTCTGTATTCTTGAATAGCATAGGTTGCAATAAGTGAGCAAATAATAACAAAACCCACTGAATATTGTCACTACATTTTAGCCTGAATTATTTGAAAACACACTGATTGGGATAACAGTTTAATTATGAGAGTAAGCAAATAAACACCTGGAGTATATGTAAAACACTGGTTAATAAAATTTTGCTAGGCCTATACATTTTCCTGGTCCAAAATATGGATTATGATATGGCTGTCTTACAAGTCAAAAGTCATGGCTGACTATGGCTGTTTTGTAAGTCCAAACAAATATCTGAAAAAAAATCTAAAAACAACATGGTATTATTTGTTATTTTGTTCTGTATAATGGAATTCAGCAATTTAAATTCACCACTTATGACTAAATAAACTAGTCCCTTGGCCTTCATATTTCCTACTTATGCTTCATCAAGGAGCAGAGTGCCATTTACCCTCCAATCAGTGGCCAGTGGCTCTAATTCCTCATTACTCATTTGATAAAAGGTTGTGGGGTAGTTTTGTGTTCTTAGCTAACTGTTGAGTAATGACCATGTAGAATATTGCTGTAAGAGGACTAGTAACAGAAACACTGTTTTTACTATCATTACGTTTTCCCTTTTGTTTTTTCATAAAATGTTCTTTCAGCAGGCAAATTTATGTGTGACTCATATGTGGAAAATAACATGGGCTTAAATAAAGCCTAGCAATTAACTTCCTTCCTCCTCCCCTCCAATTTTATTCATGTCTTACATGTTGAGGACTCGTTAAATGAGAAACATTGATTGCTGAAAAAGAGCATTATCACTGCCTGTCATTACACCACTGCTTCGGAAAAGAATCTTTGACAATATCCAGTGGCATTGTGCTGCTGTATCAGAAAATATTTGCATGGGATGAAGCAGCACGCAGATTTTGTACCCAGCGGGGTGCCAGGTGCCCTGAGAGGCACAGCAGCACAGGGCTTCCTTCTCGGGATGAAGTGGTTACAGATCAAGCGTCACTTTCTCATGAGGTCACGGAGCAAAGGAGGGTGGGCAGTGAGCTGGTGACAAGTGTTTCTGAGGCTCTCAGCTGGACTGCTTTTGTATTTTTCCCTTTGCCTTGCCCACACAAATTTACATAATTTACCCAAGTTACCCTTTTCTCCTCACAGCTCAAACTGCTGCAGCAATTGAACTACAAAGCTGAGGTCACAATGTTTTGGTGAAGGTTAGCAAAAAGAGTGATGGGGATGGCACAGTCCCCACGCTTGGTGCCAGTACGGCTGGGCAGGTGGTCTGACTGGGCTGCAGGAGAGTTTTTCCAGTGTGGCTTAGGCAGTGGGATTTACTAGGACACTTTGAATTTGAGGTGTAATACAGTGGAGTTACTACTATCTCTTTTGGCTTTGGGTCAAGGTCCACAGAGGAGGACAAAGAGCCTCCCAGTAGGAAGATCAGCCTGAGAAGCCAAAGGCATCAGTGATGCTGACTCTTGCACTGGAGATGATTTTGGTCGGAACATGGGGGCAATGAAAATGCTTTTCAGCTTGAGCAGACCCCAGGCTCATCCAGCCTACAAGTCTGCAGAGAGTAACCTCCACACAAAAAAAAATCCCCAAGAAGTGGCTGGTTTTGTACTGTGCTGGTGCATCATGTGGTGCCCGGGAGCCTTGATCCCTGACTAGAGACCCTAAGGCTAGCATAATGCTCAGGAATAACATTACCCACAGTGGATATTTCCTAAAATCAAGGACTGTGGCATAAAGCACTGCTGACACATTTATCTGACCTGGATATCATCACTGTGTTTTTGAAATGAATTAGAGTGACTGTGAAATTAACCTGCAAATAGAGCTAACAAAATGACAATTCATAATGATTCTTGCATTCCTTCAACAGAAAAAACTGCTTAGACAATCTAATGGATGAAGATGAGAAAGACAGGGCAAAGAGGTGAGCATCTTTTCTTTTATAACTCTCTGTGATGATCTTGATACTGTTTGTTGCTGCAGAAGCTGTTTTATCCATAATCAATTAACTGAAGAGCAAGAGAGTAAAATATAGTCAAACACAGCTTGAAAAACTGCCATCTCACAGACTCCTACTCTTGGCTGTACTGTAAGAAGAAAATAACCTAGCAATGTTTCCTGTGGAAAATGTTAAAAAAAGCCAAGGCATTGATCGTTTTCTTCACATTACTGCAGAACATCAGAACTGAAGCACCAACAACATACTTCTGCCACTACAATACATCATCTGAGTTTCCAGAGTATACAAAAATGTTGTGGGTTTTTTTCTTTAAATACATTTTGCAAAAGAAAAAGAACGGCAAAAATGGGGCTTTTCCCCTATTAGAATGGTCATTTGTTCATCAATGCCTATCTCACAGCAATGAAAATACCCAGAAGTTACCTTCGGAGCAGAGAAAGACCACGAAAAGTCAGCCCTAAACTGGCACAAACCTATATTCACATACAGTCTGTACTCCATCGAGTCCCGGGTGGTGGGAATTCATTGTGAACCCTTTGTTGGGAGAGAAAAGGTGTGTTTCAAGGCAGAAGACCTGTGGCAATGAAACTCTTAATAACTGTCAGAGCTGACTGGCATCTGCAGAAAAGCAGTTTGGAAGCATTCGAGGTTATCAATGCCTCAGCCCCCAGTTTAATTACTTTAGAGAGAGCCAGGGGTTGCCTACGTTTTTCCCCTTGGTTCCCTCTAATGAGAGTATTTCCAGTCCAGGCACAAGCAGCTGATCCAGTTTCATCTCTTTTGATTCCTTCTCCACTTCTTTCCCTCCCCGCAGTTTTTTCTCACCAATATAGGTCACCACAGGCTGCAGCCAGGCTCAGCTGTTCCCCTTTGCTTCCTTTTGGAGGGTGCAGAAAGGAGCCCACCTCGCAGCCCTGCTTCACCTGCTAAAGGCCTGATCATCTTCAAGATATTTGTGTGCTAATTGTTTAGTAAAAAAAAAATTCATTATATGAATGCATGTATGAAAAAAATAGGGTAACACATATCCTCGCTATCGGCGATTGTCATCACCATCTGGTATGGTTCTCATGCCGTTTGTTCCCAGAAGGAATTTTTGTCGTACCCTGGGGCAGGCCTCTATCAGGGTGCATAAAAAGAATTATAACTTCAAAAATTAAAAAAGGAAACTGCTTCTTCAAATTGTAATTTAAGTTCATTTTGCTTTTGAGAAATAAAGCTAAAGTTGAAATTGAGTTTGAAATCATTAGATGCTTCATGAAGATCTAAAGTTAATACATTATACTGAAACCACTCAAGATTCATTTAAAAGCTACAGGTTTTCTTCCAGAGAGAGTCAAACTTAAGAGAAGCTGTTTAATGAATATTTTGCTGCTGTGTCTTGTAGACTGAGGACTCTCACCTGTCCTGTACCACAAGGAAAACATTTTTTTTTCTTCTATTGGGTATAAGGACTGTGTCCCTCAGGGCTGAGAAACACAAGAGGGGATTAAGAAGCCCAGGAAATTGTTCTCTCCTTTTATTTTCTCTGTTAAAAGTAGGTGAGCCTGGAAATTTCTGGACCTAAGTCTTTGGGGATGGACTCAAGCCAGGAGCTGAGTTTCTCAGGTTAGGTATGTGTAGAGAGACACATACACACCACGTGTATCTGCTGCAATTTATTAGGCATGTACAGGTTGTATTACACAGACATGAAAAAGGGATTCATCCTCTCCTGAGAAGAGGCACTTGCACTCCCACCCCTGTGCCAGGTGTTTAGTATTTGGCCAAGATATATAACTCTTCCTTCAGGAAGAACACTGGTTAAATTGAGCCCTGTTCTGCATCACCTGACTGCCTAAGGCACAGCTTCACTCCGAAGACCTGAGGACTAAAATGTGGATATGATGGCACCACACTCAGGAGCACTGAAGATCTATGTGAGGTTTCCTGATCTTCTGAGATCAGAAGCCATAGTTTCATTTTCACTTCTTTGATGCTAGATGAGGTTTATTTTGTTTTATAGATTATTAATTCTAAACAAAAGGTGTGCTTTGCGCACTTTTTTCTGTATTTGCTCTTCTTTCAGTTTGCTTTAATAGTATATAATTTTAAAATACTTTTTTTGCAATTCAGTTGAATTCCAAATTCCAACCAAAACCAGCTTGAAGTGAACCATGAGAAAGTGCTTAATCATGAAGACTACCTGCCATTTTCCACTGAAATAAAAAGTAAATTTAAGAATCTGAATGAAGGTATGTGGTTCAGTTACTTGCGTTGATGCATATATAACACACTCCACTGGACAGCCAAAAGAAATCCGAAATTTAGTGTAAAGTCACATTTCATTGTAAATTAGCAAAATGTAGTGTCTACTAGTCAGCCAGAATCTGTCTGTTTAAGACAACAAGCAGCATGTATATAAGCAAATAAAAATGGCTGTTAAATTGTTGATTTTGATCATTCTGAATTCAGGCTGTTCTGTATTGCCTTTAGCTGTATTCACTAGAAGTCCTGATTTTCTTCATACTGTGTCTCTTCCTTCTCTTGAATATGCCATAATCTTTGTGGAGTAGCAAGGAGGGAGGAGAACTGGGACAAGTAGTACGGAATTAAGACAGAGGTTGTTTGGGCTTACTGTAATTGTATGCCCTAGCAGTGAAGTGAGCAAGGCTAAGAAATAATCTTCAAAGGGAAGTGATGAAAACTGTCTTATTTCATACATTTATAACTGTACTAAACAAAGTATTTTCAACTGTGCAGGGCTATTTTTTATCATTTTTTTCTCATTTTTTTCCTTTTCAAAATTTTATTGTGATCATCGATTCATATCTTGGTAGAGTTATTTCCACTAGAGGAGTTTTTATATTTTCTTTGTGAATAAAATGTCAAGTGTTAAAAATAGTTACTTCATATTTCTGTCAAGGCCTTTTTTTTTTTTTTAAACAACATATTCCCTATTGACAGTCGGTGGTTTATTCCATTTTCAGGGAAATCTGGACTCTTTAAGCTTAAAATGAACTGAGGATTGAACTATGAGGAAGTAAAATGTTGATATTCTTAACATTGCCCTGAACTGTAGAGAAATAGGATAAGACTGGAGCTTTTCACATCTTGTTCTGACAGCCTTTTGCAGTGTAATAAGAGCAAGCTGAAATCAGTCAGGCAGTATCCACCCAATCTCTTGTGTTCAAAGCTGTAAAATAATCAAGCATTGGCTTCTATTCAGTGTATCTCCAAGTGTGATCAGGGTTGAGAGCAAGACAAACAAAAATTACCCCTCTGTCAGTAGTAACATCCAGAAGCCTCTGCAGTGATTTCTCTGCTGAAAATGTTTATTGCCATCCTGGTCCTTGCAGGGGATGTAGATGCTGGGTTAAATTCTGCTCTGATTTTCAGCAGTGTGCATCCAGAGCTGCTTTGAGGCACAGCCAGAGTTAGCTGGGACCGAGAAACTCAGAGTGAGAACCAGCCTCTTGGCTTTTCTTTCCCATCTACATGTAACCAGATTTCCAGATTTTTAGATCTTTACGTAATTGACAAGGCAAATCTTGTCTGCTTGAGGACGTTCCAGAAGAACAAACAAACCTACTGGGCTATACTTATTTCTATTTCCACATGGATACAGAAGTCCAGGTGATAACCTCCAGTTTGAACAATTGTGGTATTCACAAGAACAAGTCAGAAAACGTGTGTGTACAGATTGACACAGAGTTTAAAAAAACAAAGTGCGCATGCTGAAAAGATTATCAGCAGCCTTAATGACAGTGTTATGATGGTGCCAAAACATCCTAAGTGAAATCCGATCCTTTCTTCCTGTGAGCTCTTCAAGCAGAAGCAGGCTCTCTCTGAGGAATCTGCAGGCTAAACAGACAAGATTGGTAAAGAAAGCTGTAGAGTCTTCATTTTACAGCTAGAGACTTGGGGCGCTGACATTAAGTGATTCTCCCAGTGGCACACAGAGATTAAAGCCAAGAACTGCTGGCACTTCCAAGACCCCAGGTCTGGCAATGCATCCCTGCCTCAGACCCAATCTGTGCTGATGCCCTCTCTCCTGCTTGTCCTTGTGACCTTGGAAAGGAGACTGAAGAAGGTGGCATATGAACCAGATGGGAGCTGCAGCAGCTTCTACTCAGGTCTCTGTTCTTAATGACTGGAAGACAACATCCTGATTCTTCTCTGCCAGCCTGGAGGTAGGCAGAGCACCTGTGACCAAAGTAGGCAGGTCCCTCTAGATCAACCCAGCTCCAGTGCAACAGCTGCAGGACTGGGGTCCCTCTCTTCTGTTAAGACTGCACAGATGGGTATGATCCAGTCTCCACTCTTCTTTATGGACAATTCGAGTGTTGTCACAGTATTCCTATTTCTTCTCACTCTGAGTGCCTCCCCAGAGACTGCGTGAATTTTCAAGATCCTACGTATGTCTAAGGAGATGGACAGAGCTCTTTCAACTACAGGCTCAATGCTGACCTGATAAGCTGAACCAGAGTGTCCAGAGGCAGCACAGAGGAGCAAGCAGAGCTTCTATCTCCCAGCCGGGCACTAAAGGTGGCTCAAAGAAAAGAGCAGGAGGTGGGAACTGTTGCCTCCTACTGGCCTCTGCAGCTTTGCTGGAGTCCAGTGTCAATCTTCACACGCTGACGCATGCAGCAAGCTGATTTTATGTATATACATTGCAAAGAGCAGGTACATGATCATTTTCCTTCTTGGTCTGCTCATCCTTCTTTTCTTTTCCCCTGTCTACAGGGCTTCACGTAACAAGTCTGAGAAGAAGAGGCGCGATCAGTTCAATGTTCTCATCAAAGAGCTCAGCTCCATGCTTCCAGGCAACACTCGCAAAATGGACAAAACTACTGTGCTGGAAAAAGTCATCGGCTTTCTGCAGAAACACAATGGTAAGATTTAGTGCAGCTCTTCATGCACTTGCCAGACAGTTACTGTAATATCCTGTTTCCTTCAGTGATTATCAGAATGGCTCGAGGGACCTAAAAGTGCCAACATAAGGTATTTGAGGTTTTTTTCTATCTCATCAAAAAGATCATTTGCAGACACTGTGCTGCCCAAATCCATCTCCTTGTTTGCTCTTCAGCTGAAGATGACTTTCAGCCTGCTAGAGAAGGGGGCAAATGGCAGGAACCAAGGGAAAGAGGGCAACAGTGCCCTGCAGCACTCATGAAGAAGACAGATGCTTTGAACAAGAGAGATTTGGGAGCAGAGGGAAGATTCCCTTCCTTGAAATTTGCAATATTCTGAGCAGAAGAACAAAGCATTCGCCCCAGTTTCTTCGCAGAAAAAATGCAAGGAAGCAATCTGTTCAGCACCCCGGCTCTTCAGTGGACTGTGTAGGACTCAATTTTCCACACTGAGCAGAAAACTCAGACCAGAAAGTGCCTCAGTTTTTGAAGCTGGCATCAGCAAATTGCATCCACAGATAGTTGACGTGCTTCACCCAGTTTGCACAAGGAGAAGCTACATCACATGTGCATGGCATCCAGTTGCAGTAGTGAAGTTCAGCATCAGAAAGCCAGGAGTTTATTTTTTAAAATGCTCACACCAGTGACAGAAATGTACCTCCACAGAGGGCAGAGGAGACTTCTGACCCTGCTGATCTACTCTCTTTGGTCTAGTTTCTACTCCATGCGAGGAATGTGCACTGTGGCCTTCCTGATGCTTTGACACCCACCAGGAGTTGTCAATCGAAATGCTTCTCCCTTATAAATCAGGACACTGGCTCAAAATAGGGCTCTCCTGCTCTGCCCCTATGAGGAAGAGGTTTCAGTGGGTGACTGTGGGGAATGCCCCTGGTCCCAGAAAGCAGAAAGGGATCTCACAAGATGATGCACTACATCACCTGGCTTACCTTTGCTCACCCAACACCTCCCTCCTGCATTCCCTGGAGAACTCTGGGTGTAACAGGAAAGACCATGAAAACTCTTATATATCGTGACTCCCAACAGAATGGAGTCACAAATGTCAATCTTACTGAGGAAATAATTGTAATGGTTCTGTCGTTAGAACAGATGAATGAATTAATGAATTTTGGCCACAGACAAGATAGAATCATAGAATTTAAAACCAATGAGTCCAACCATTAACCTATGGCTTTGTACAGGAGGGGATGACTAGGACATCTCAAGGTTTAATTGTTATATACACTTTTTAAAAAATTATAGTAATAACTTACCTTGTTTTTTTAGCTGCCCAAGGCAAAGGAAGATGTGAATATGCTCAATTATAAAGCTAAGCAAAGAACAATCACCCAAGATTTAAAATAAGTGTATAAGTGTAGCTGGAGGTCCAAACAATTTACTCCAAAAGGTGCTTTTTCTTGAAGCACCTAGTTTTTGAAGAACAACTAGGTAAAGGAAAGCGAACAGTCACAAATTCTTCCACAGCAATTGGGTCAAAATGTGACTGGGGTTTGTGCACTTGCTAAAAAAGCAAATGTTATCTATTTTTAAACTAGATTAGTAGTTACACAATATAATACAAAGCATCAGCATTTAAAAATGTTGATTATCTTCAGCATACTTTGGATCTGGTTTATTGAGTCATATTTCCTTTTTGTTTGGTAGGCTAAACCAAGTTTTTAGTCATAACAGAGGAGGAGGTAAATTCTCAGATTTTTTCCTTCCTAAACATCCTCCTTCATTATAATCCACAGAATCTCCCAAATCTCAAGTAATTCTCCCAACAGTCACCATTTCATGTACATTAGCTTTTCTAAGCTACAGATCTGCTGAAAGTATCCTGTATTCTGAAACTACCTAAAAATCTGATGGACTCCTTTTCCTTAGCCTGGTTTTCAAACCTGTGTGTAAAGCCACGGGGGCTGTGGAGAGTTGCTGTGCTGCCAGTGAGAGCCCCCAGCAGTGCAGAAAGCAAGTGGAATGAGCTGGTGTGAGCAAACTGCTGCACTTCCACTAATACAGCCTGAACGGAGGCTTTGATTTCTTTCTCAGTGACAAAATGCACAGGCACTTGTATAAACTTACTGTCTTTAGTATCATTTATCCATTTGCATTTCTCTGGCCAGTTTGCCTATGTGCTCTGAATATGGAGCGTTGGGTGTTACACGCTCTGGAAGTGTTAATCAATAGGATTAATTAGCAGGAGGTGCTGAAAAGAGAAGACAGTCTGTGCTCACCATCCCCTCACTGCTAGAGCTGAGTGAGGGAGCACTCCTAGAGAAGCAGAGTGAGCAGCAACCTAAACCAGCTCAAGTTTCTCTAAATTAGAGCTGTCCTCCAGAATCCTGTCTGACTCAGGCAGAGCTAACGTAAGTGACTGCTTTCCAAAGGAAAACAGTGCAACCAGCTATCCAGTGTGCTCCCCAGTTTCAGTGCAAAGCTGTGAGTTGTTATCCCGGTGTGCCTGCACCCCTCCATGGAAAGCCCTCGGGGAGCAAGCCCTCCGCAGGCTGCCGTGGGGTCAGGATTGGACAACAGTGGGGCAGATCTCCACTTGGTGCCTTATGGGCTGGCACCACAGGGGACCCTGCCCTCCAGACAGGATTTGGTATGAGATGCTGGTGCTCCACTGCTTTTCCTGGGCTGCCCTGCACCACGTGGCTGAAGGTGGGCCTGGGAGAGAGTGGTGGCAGTAGCCCCAGTGTAAAGCTGCTGCAAATGCTATGATTCGCTCTCCTTTTGGAAAACAGAGCAATAGCTCTGCAGTTTGGGGTCACAGCCCTTTGGGGCTCCTCTGAAGGAGCTTTCTTGCTGTTCCCTGTTTGGCACAGGAGCTATAGGCTGAACCCTCTCTAGCATCCTGATTTTGAAGCCGTAAATTGTAAATAGCAATTTGACACGTGCTAATCCTTGCCCTGATTTTAATTTCATGCAAAGTGGTTTTATCTTTTGATCAATACCCCAGTAATGCTGCTTGAGGCCAGTGGCCTTGTGAATACAGGCTCCCACTGAAGCCAGTACAAGTTGACTTGAGTAAAAAATGAGGAAAACATTTCAGGCTTGAAAACTGCAATTTTTGAATACAAAGATTATTTCTCTCTTTTCATAGCAAGTCATATATAGTATTGCAAGATAGAACTTAATTTGGATTTTAAAGATGTAATGTTTTATTTGTCTAGAAGTCTCAGCACAGACGGAGATTTCTGAAATTCAGCAGGACTGGAAGCCTTCATTTCTCAGCAATGAAGAATTCACCCAGCTGATGTTGGAGGTAAACATGCATATATACCTTTCCTAATTTTGTCTAGCACTGATGGAAATGCCCATGCATTTAGAATAAACTGTCATCTGCAGTTCCAAAAATGGAGGTTTTGGGAACTGCTGTATCTGACCAACAAGCAGAGCTGTCACTGGGACAAGGGATTAACGTCCCCACTTGTTGCTCTTCCCTCTCAGCGGTACCGTTGTGCTGGGCTGCCACAGCCTCCAAAGCTGTGCAATGACTCCCAAGAAGAGCAGTTCAGGGCAAAGATTCAAATCACAAGTTATATTTTATTTTTACAAACAGAGGTGAGGTAAAGGGCGCATGGCCATTTTTCTCCTGTTCTTGGAAGGCGTTATTATCATCTAATATTTATGCAAGACTAGCACCTGAAACGCAATGGTGTCGCGTCCCTCTAGTGCTAGGTGCTGTACAAGCAGATAAAGCCTGACAGCTCCTCTTGGCTTGATACAGTTGGTACTTCCACTCTGATTTGCAAGGCCCTTATCAAGCACTTCATATTCTAGCATTTTGCAATCATAGTTTTTAAATTATAGCATAGGTTCTTCTAATGCTAGCTGGGATTTGAAGGGAGGCGACTCAATGGTGTTTATGTAGGTTCAAAATGAAAAGGAAATGAGTTGCTAGAATGCATTTTTTCTCTCTCAGTAATAGCTAGAACTGCCTCTAGCAAGGGTCTTCTCCTGTACTAAACAGACGGATGTTGCATGGCCCCACAGTGTCCTTTGAGAACAAGCTGCTTTTCCTCCCACAAATTATGTGAACATGGCACATGATCCAGGCTCTGGTCGTGGGCAGGGAAGGATGTTGGGGAGCAATTCCACCTACCAAGGAGTGGCATAAAGCCAGGGCATGTTGCTGGCTCCCAGGGGCTGGCAGTCCCTTGGCCATTGCAATTTGTTGTGATGAGACTCCCCTGGACCAGTTTTATGAGATGCTTTGCTCCCATTGCTCTGACAACAGTCTGTTTCCATCTCAGTGCACAGGAACTTAACACACATAACTCCTTCAGTCTGCACTGAAATATGTCCCTCAGATAGCAATAAATTGGCTGTTGTCTTGACAGGCTGGGCCTTTGTTGATTCTACTTGTATACGACACAATTTTAGATTAAAACAATCACTTTTGGTTTCCCAGCTTATAAATCACCTTCTTGCTACTGTGATTTTCCGTGCCCTTCAAGATAACATTGGGTATTGGGATGTCCTGTTGTGCCAGATGTTCATCATCCCCTGCTATTTTGCCTTTCTACTAATCTTATTTTATTAGCATTTGGACAAGATGGCTTGAAGTTTTTCCCATCCTGTTATTAAAAGATGGGAAGGGTTTTTTCTAAGCACTAATTCAAAAGACTCAAGGCATAACTGACTGCAGTAATATATTAGCTTTCCTGAAAATGGCCTTTCTTACCCCATTGAAAATGCTGTCACCAAATTACAGTGGGCATTAGGCTCTGTTTGTCCATCTAGGACTGATGCAATAGTAAAGCCTTTGAAGATGAAAATGCTCTCTTAATGTTGGAATGTCCAGTTGCAAGTAAACAAAAATAGAATTATGCATGCACACATTAACTTGATTTTACCCCAAAATTCTGATATGAGTCACTGTGTATAATTTGCATTGGATATGAACTAGAGACCTGATTCTTTAAAAACTAACAGCCTTCACCATAGTAACGTGCATGATCCAACTGCATTGTAAAACCACTGCTCTCTTCTATGGGTTAACAGCCATCATGCTTTTTTAGAAAACAGCTTGAATGTACTGCACTAAAGAAAAACATATTGTCTGCACCTAGATTAACAAAATCAAACTAACTATAGCAGCTGGAGGGTTTTCAGAGATGCTAAACACACACTCTTCTACTGGGGTATAAGTTATTGACTTGCTTTTCAAAGGATTGAAGCACCAGCAGATTCCCATTGACTTAAATAGTTGTGGGTGCTCAGCATTCTCTGGAAAAAGGAACATATGTTTGTGTCTTTATTCAAGGCTTTGTGTTTTCCTTTTTTTTTTTTTTAAACAATTAGCATTTGCCAGTGTTCTCAGAATTCTTTCCCTTATTGAAGTCAGTGGGGGGGGAAGGATGTGCTGTGGCTTACAAGATCAACTGCAAGCCTTGCTTGGAGGCAGGCCTGGATTGCAGTACGGTTTTGTAACGCCGTGGCACTCTGGTCAGGCTGCTTGCAGTACACCTGTCTCCTGAGCAGGTATGGCCACTGGGGTGTAGCCAAACCCTGCTCTGATGCAGTCGTGCCTGCAGTGCCTTTGCTGCTCAAATACTGCTGGCAATGCTGACTCCAGAACATCAGGGAACTGACAGGAAGGGCCCAGACTTGCTCCACTTGAAGGATTGGGGGCCTCACCGGTGACTCCCTAATGACAATGGAAAGGTTTTAATATATTCTCTGAGCACCTACTGTTGTGTCTTAATTTTTTGAGGTCTTCTCCTTATAGTGATCTAAAGATCATCTAGCTTTAATTCACTCTGAGGAGAATCCCCTGAAAAATTAAGTTAATCTTGCCTTAGATCTCAAAATCTACCTTAATTTTGAACAAAACTTAGCTCAAACCTTGTCAGCTCAGACTAAAGAAGAGACTCATTTTGAAGGTGAAATTGGTACTGTGCAGAGAATGGGGATAAGGCTGACATTTCCCTTCAGTCCTAGGAGTGAAGGGGCTTACCACAAGACGGGACCAAAGTGAGGGAGAAACCCTGCAGAAGGGTGAATTTCTCTTGGAATGAGTAATCTAATACCATGACCTTTAAAATAAATCACTCAATTAAAACTCAGGCTAAGGATTATTTGATCATTTGCATTGCTTTTACTTACATGAAAGCCCAGTAATATACAATGTTACATTAATACAAACTGAGATTTATGGGGTTTGCAGAGAAGTACCATTTTGAGATAGGACTGCATCCTTTCATCGTCCTTTGATATTTACACAGAGCTCAAATGTTCATTTTAATAAC
The DNA here is from genome assembly GCA_013397115.1 of Edolisoma coerulescens. NCBI lineage: Eukaryota > Metazoa > Chordata > Aves > Passeriformes > Campephagidae > Edolisoma > Edolisoma coerulescens. Next base: position 2,442,022 of record VWZW01001014.1, read on the forward strand.
TTCCAAGGGATCCAGTCTTAGTCATTTTGCATTATTAAAATGTGTGATTAATTTAAAAACTGAGACATGAAATGTTCGTATGAGCCCTTTGTTGCTTCAACAGTAGGTTTTACTAGACTACAAAGAGTCTTGTAAAAGTTAAATCAGACTGTAAAATCAGAGAATTACTGTTCTGCAACTTGAGATAACATTCCTACAACTCGATAACAATATGGTGCTGAAGTCAAACTGTTTTGATCAACACAAGATGAGATGTCCTGTTTACACCCCTCATTCCTATTAAAGCACTCTCAACTTGTCTGTTTTCCTTAGGCATTAGATGGCTTCATTATAGCAGTAACCACAGGTGGAAGCATCATCTATGTGTCTGACAGCATCACACCTCTTCTAGGGCATTTACCGGTGAGTAATTCTGGCATTGGCTTTTCCACTACACATTGTGGAATTGGGCACTGCATTTTTAGAAACAAATGTAAAAGGGTGCTGGGGGTGGTGTTTTCCTGAAAATGTGGTGAAGGAGTTTGTCCCTGCATTATGCTGGCTGCTGCTGTTGCTCAGCTCTGCACTCTGTCTGATTCATACTCTTCAGGTTTTTGTTGCTATGAGGCACTTCAGCTTGAATGGAAAAAGCTCTGAAGGAATTGTCTGGCCAGGGGAGGGACAGGGTGACCTGGCTGATCTTTTCCATCTCTGATTTCTAAGCTAGCAGAGAATAGCACCAGTGCTGCTGGCAGCCCAGTGAGGAGCTTGTTAAGGGCCTTATTCTGCTCCCACGGAGGTAAAGGACAAAAACCCCATTGAATTTGGAGTTAGCCAGAGGCTGCTGACGAGCTCTCCCTGCAGCTCAGCTGTGCTTTCCCAAGGGGAGCACACGGTGCTCCCAGGAAGTGCTGGTGGAGCCGATGCAGGGTGCATCCCTACACCGGTCCAGCCCATGATCCTTCCGGCACATTCAGCTTCTTTTATCTGTGTGCTGCTGTGGGAGACACTCCCATGTGCACTGGCTTGGGCTGGAGGAGCAGGGGAGAGGGACTGCTCCAAGCCCTGCTCCTGTTGCTAAGGCTGCTCTAGGAGAAATGGCACAATAATTACGGATTAATCCTCACGCTCATTTTTAGTATCCTGGTCTCAAATAAATACATGCCCAGGAGAAAAAATTAGCTGCCAAATCGTTATTGTACTACCCCCTGCCATGTTCTTAAGAAAATTACAATTCTTTTTCTCTCGTTTAGTTTTTCACCAAATATGTGTTATGTTTTCCACCCAGACAAATGTATTTCACAACACTACCTTGCTGGAATATGAACAAAAATTATTTTCTTCTGAGACAAAAGGAACTTGATGAAAGGCAGCAGCTCCTGGTAAATGCAAAAATATTGCTATGCAACAACAGATTGAACTGAGTCTATCTATTTCAGTTTTCTTTCATCCTCAACAGTTGAGAAGACCAGTACTTGACTATTTTCTGGCATTTGCTTCACTTCAAGGGTGGGGAGAGCTCTGTCCTATACACAGGCTGTGGGGTTTTCATGCACTTACTGATTTCTGTGAAATTTCTTTGTCTTTCATTTGGGCATTTCATTGGTATCCCTTTCAAATACTGATTCTTAGTGGAGATGGTAGATCTGCTGTGGGAAAGTATTCCTCTTCAGGAAGACGCATTTCAGACCCTGTGCCTAAAATCTGAAGCTCTGACTGAACATGGATAGATTCAAGTTTATAATTCCTGAGTTGGACCATCAGAAACTAAATTGGTTTTCTCTCCCAAAGACATGCTTTGTGTGAAATCCTTACATGGTATCCAGTCCAAAATAAGGATAGAGATGGACATTACTTTTTATTCGCATAGAAGCAGCACATGGCAGTCCAAGTCTGGGACCAACCTGAGAGGGCTGGAGGTGGAGCATACCTTCCTAGAGCTGTTGGAGTGGTAATGGTTAACAAGTGCCCCACCAGCCCACACATGCAGAGGGAGCATCCCAGAGGCCACAACTGAACAAGCAATAAAGGCTTCTGCCTGCCCCAGGTCAGCAAACTGCTATGGCCGTGGGCAGGGGCCCCGCTGAGGGTGCATCCCGGTGCACACTGAGTATTTTAGTCCTCTGTTCCCCTTCCCATTTGTTTTTGTAAGTTTTAAAACTGATCAGAGTGCTATCTGGAAAATCTATGTGGCTTATTTTGTTTACCTCGAGGATCTCTTTGTAAGCTAAATTCAGTCACTGTTTGAGGGACAAAATACCAATTCTTTCCCCTCTGTGACAACAGGGAAAAAATACTCTGCAAATCTTCTGCTTTGAGCAATGAAAGGAAAGCAAAACTGGGCAGAATGTAGAGCAGGGCTCTCTGAGGGCTCCTGTTACGAAAACTGATGTATTTTCTTTCATTAAAATTGTAAAAGTCTCCAATGCTGAAAATAAATATATCCAGTTCTCTTTAATACAGCTTCCCTTACTTCCATGGAGTATTTTCAAACACAAACTTCCCCTGTTGTAATTCTAAAATTTACCTTTTTTAAAAAAAGATCTGGAGACTACTGCTAGAGTCAGTTGAGGTGGAGAGGTCTAGCTCACATGGTAAGGTTGACTCTTGCTCAAATGAACTTCTGGAAACCTGATCACAACTCTTGGCATTTGCCAGTCAGATGACACACTATGACTCCAAGAATATGCAGTCTCTTGAGAAGGGTCCTCCCTGTCCCTTCTGGCCTGCTTTTCCAGAAGGTCCCTGGCAGGGTTGAGATTCCTCCAGGGGAAGGTCTTTCTCCTCAGGGGCTACCCAGTGAAACTCAAGGAGCTGCTCTGCTGTGTTGGGCACTTAAGGTAAACATCAGGGTGGAAAAATACAGAAAACAGCACCTCACAGTGCACAAAAATTATGCATGCTGTGTTGCTGTTATAGGGTAGCAGTGGGAATCAGTGCAGGACACACAGGTTGATACAGGGGCCAAATCCCAGCACACAAGTGCATAGCCATCTTTATTTTTTGTGTTGATGGGAAAGAAAGCTGTCTCATTTGCAGCCCTCCACCATCCCTTTTCTAGTGACAATGTTTGCTTAGTTCCTCTGCTTTTTCTCCCTGCAGCAGGAATTTTTCCTCCTAACCACTACCCCCACCCCCCAGTAAAAGCAATGAAATTATGAGGAAGGAGTTCCATTTTGGAGTACAGCTGTTTCATTGAAACTGCACAAATATTTTAACTATGCGTCCCATTATTGCAGAACTTGATGTATTGTATTTGGAACAGACCAGCATCCGTGTAGACAAAGGTGTTCTTTTCCTGCCTTAGCTTTCAGGAGTAAATAAGTTTCGCTTAGCAGGATCCATAGATTTGAAGATGCAGAGTAGATTCCAGGCTTAGCAGCATAACTCTGCGTTAACGTAGTTCATCTAACAAGTCTACCCACAGTCACTGTAGTTTATCTTTTATCTGCCTGTGCCTGTCTCACTTTTATGTGCCTGTCTCATTCAGCAGTGCTCTGTGGCTCTCTCAGCCAGTGGCACAGAACTGCCCACTGCAGAATAATTTGACAGAGCTACAAACTATTCCCCTCTAACTGATCCATTTTTATCACCAATGGTCAGATTTTGTCAATAAAATCAGGTCAGAAAAGACCTGCAAAATCATCAAGTCCAACCTTTGACCTAATACCACCATGCCCACTAAACCGAAGTGCAATGTCCACTCATTTTTTGAACCCTTCCAGGTATGGTGAGTCCACCACTTTCCTGGGCAGTGTCTTCCCATGCTTAATCACTCATTCGTGAAGAAATTTTTCCTGATGTCCAGCCTGAACCTCCCCTGTTGCAGCTTGAGGCCGTTTCCCCTTGTCCTGTCACTGGTTGCCTTGGAGAAGAGACAAATACCCACCTCACCACAACCTCCTTTCAGATAGTTGTACAAGTGTGATAAGGTCTCCCCTGAGCCTCCTATTCTCCAGGCTAAACAATTCTAACTCCCTCAGCTGCTCCTTGTAAGACCTGTGCTCCAGACCCTTCACCAGCTCCATTGTCCTTCTCTGGACACGCTCCAGCACCTCAGTGTGAGGTGAACTGGGTGGCCCAGAACTGAACATGGCACTTGAGGTGCAGCCTCACCAGTGCTCAGTACAGGGGGACAGTCCCTGCCCTGGTCCTGCTGGCCACACTATTGCTGATACAGGCCAGGATGCCATTGGCCTTCTTGGCCACCTGGGCACACACTGGCTCACGTTCAGCAGCTGCTGACCAGCACCCCCAGGTCCCTTTTTCCTGGGCAGCTTTCCAGCCACACTGGCCCCAGCCTGTAGCCCTGCCTGGGGTTGTGTGCAGGATGTGGCACTTTGCCGTGTTGGACCCTCATACAATTGGTCTCGGCTCATTGATCCAGTCTGTCCAGATCCCTTTGCAGAGACTATCTGTCTCACCACTCACCTTTTTGCCATGACACCAGATGTCTGCGCTTTGGGTCTGGTGAAGAATTAGCTCTGAATAGCTTGCTTGGCATTTTCCACAGCTCCAGTGAGACTGTGGAACATTTGCTTCCATCTCTCTGTTTGACTTAGCAATTTATTCTGGATTGACATATTGATTCGAGAGTGTTGTTGGAGTCTTGATGTGTACAAGACCCAGAAATTCTGTTCTGTGCACTGTTCTACAGGTGTGCCAAACCTCTGCAAGAGGCAAGAGTTGTGAAACACAGTAAGAAGCCTTAGCATTTTTTTCAAACTCGTTAAAAAATGTTGGTATTTCCTAAGAGCAAAGATGCAACCCAAATATTAAGTTGTGGATATGGTACATGATGGCAGCAAAAACTGTAAATACCAGGACCTGCAAATCAATGAATACCTGGTGCTCAGGGCGAGAGGGTGCTCTGAGGGGGTGTGTGGAACAAAAGTCTCTTGCAACTCCAACCATAGGTGTAGTCACAGGCCTCTGCAGCTATCACCTCAAACAGAAACAGCAGCGCCGAACTAATCAGAGGTTTGGAATTGGGGCTTGGTCACAGTATGGAGACAAAAGTTTTCAGTTAGAGGAGTGGTGATGGCTCACATCGAGTCTTCCTGCAGTTACTGCAGAGTAGATGGGAGATTAATTAACCTGGTTGTATCATTATCATTTACAAGTAGAAAGGGAATGAGAAGGAAAAAATTCATTTCTGAGATTGCACCTAAGCCTTGAACAGAACTCACCACTGCAGTTTCCTGTCAAAGGCTCTTTCTTCACATGCACAAAATTACGTGAACAATGTACTATATTTTGTGAAGTATAGTATGTGTATATGGATGTATGTAAGTATTTATACATATATAAAAAACTTTTATCACATACTGTATCAGTAGGATTCATATTAATAAGATATAAACTGAAGTCACAAAAATAATTTTCAAGTGTTCTTCACAACAGGAATATTCAAGTAATGAGGATATATAATACTTATAACTGAATCATCTAAAGCAATATATTCTCATCAAGGTGTGTGTGTGTAAAGCATAGCACTCTGATTTTTAAAGTCTACTCTATGACTTTCACTACTCTAAACAGGAATTCCACACAGAAAAGCCAGCATGGATAGAAAGCAGATGGAAACCAAAGCACGATCTTACATAAATAAATGATGGTTAATGACTTGCCAGTCTCATACAGAGCTTACATGTTTTCAACATGACGGTACAGTCTGATGGCAGCTGCTCTGAGGACACACAAAGCTGTGTCAGTGTGCCAGCTCAGCCTGAGCTAGTCTCAAGTGGGACGGATGTACGTCTATGCCATTGGAGGGTCACTTTATCTCAGGCTTCCTTTCAGATTCACTCTGCCAGTGTAGGGTTAGTCACCATGCTGAGCAGAGGGAGACCTTCCTCTTGGCCGCCCGTGACAGACTCTTTGTCTTCTCCACCCTGGGCCAGCCATGGCCTTCTGCAAAAATCCATCCCCTCTTTCCGTTCCCCAATCTCCGTTCCTAGATTTTGGATGGATTTCAGGTTCATGCCAGCTGATCATGGGGCTGGAGGCACATGGACATTCAGCTCATGGCTGGCCAGAGGGAGGGCTTGTGTTGGTGGCACTGTGAAGTCCCCCACCCTGGGGACTAACTGCTGTAAAGTCACATCCAGACTTGGAAGACCCTTTCTCCCTGCTCCCACCTGCCAGGAGGCAGGGAGTGGGGAACAAGGCCTGCCACCCCAAGGGCACTTCCTAGGACCTGAGGGGATCCCCCTGGGAAGGGACTGGATCTGGGACTGACCTAGCTGGCTCAGGGTGACTCTCAGCCTCACTGCTCCTGCAAGTCAGGCTCTGTCAGGGAGAGAACAAATTCCAGTGATCTACAGCAGGCCGGTGCATGGAGCTTTGCAGCAGTATGGGAAGCCAGACTCCCATTTTCCAGCCCTCTCCCAGGTCTCGTCATTTAATCACGTGGACATACCTGCTGCATCTGATGGTCTCTGAGAAACATTAAATATTGCTGAGTGCTGAGACTTAATCTGATGACCAACCCACAGAAAAGTGGCCACTCACTTTGTCCAGCAGGTTCCCCCTCTGTTTTAGACTTTGTCAGGAGTCCCTGGAAATCTGTGAGGAAGCTCCTGTCAAACGCCACAGGCTTTGTATCCACCTTGTTGCACATCTCTGCAAGTGTTGCTTGTTGCAATATTTCTGTTTGTCTCAAAAGTTATTTCTCTTTGCAGTGTGATGTCTTGGATCAGAATTTGTTAAACTTCCTCCCAGAACAAGAACACTCAGAAATTTATAAGATGTTATCTTCTTGTATGCTTATGACAGATTCTGCCTCATCGGATTACCTAAAAAGTAAGTTTCATTTTATCTTCTCTAGTAAATGAAAAAGCATGAGCAGGATAAAAAATTTTCTCACAGAGAGAGTTTTTATGTGATGTGCAATAAAAAAATTAGGTTCATAGCCTTTCAAAAAGATCTTGCCACCTGGAATGACCCTTTGGTTCTATTTTTAAATGAAATGCTTTGCCTTTATTTTACTAGGCTAAGACTACTTGCAGTTATGTTAATTATTAAATATCATATCATTTGAGACAGCTAAGGAAAATAGGTTAGCTGAAGGAAACTGAGAGTTCGCCTGAGACAAATCACATCTTAATTGATATTTCAGCCTGTTCAAGTAAGATGTTGTTCAGGGATCAGCTAATGTGGCATACCTTTGGTTTGTCTTATAGTTGAAAAGTACCTCTAAAACGATTTCAAACTGAATTTTTTTTTCCTTAGAAATGTTTTTACTTCCTCAGCTTTACTTAGTCTAGGAGGTAAGCTGTAGAAAACCAGAAAACACACGATAATGTAAGATGTACAGCTGCACAATCTACTGTATCGTACAAAACCTGCAGCTGATAGCTAATACGCCAAAGTTAATTCATTAAATATTTTGAGGTAATTAAGCGTAGTTTTCCAACACAAGCATAGTTTTCCAACGCAAGATGTAGAACAGCTGTGAGCTGTGAGAAGCCTAAACAGAAAAAAGCAGTAAGTGAAGGACCTAGTTCTCTCTGTGGCTACGGTGAGGCTGTGGCTGTGTAACTCCTGTGATGAGGTGGTGTCAGAGAAGGGCAAGTTTATCTCCGAGGCTGCCCATGAGCTGCAGGCAGGCCTGTGCACAGCGCTGAGCAACCTGCATCCCTGCAAGGTGCTTCCTTGCAGAGGCTCTGATCCTGCAATGTATAGCACATTGGTGTTTAGGACTCCCGAGTGGTAACAAGCTGCTCTTGTGCTGCCAGTTGCAAGATTGGGGTTGGAAGACACCATTGGTTGTGTTTAGCTTAAATAGTATATTTATTTCTTCTTCTTCTTCTTTTAACAATCCAGCTGACAATGAACTAGAGTTTTATTGTCATCTTCTGAGAGGAAGTTTGAACCCAAAGGAATTTCCAACATATGAATACATAAAATTTGTAGGAAATTTTCGGTCTTACAGCAATGGTAAGCTTTAATTGTTGTATAAATGTTACTTTAGCTGTGTAAAATAAACTCTAAGTATTGCTCCATTGAACAAGACAGGCTTTTAACTGACAGAACTATTTTTAACATTACTGGATAAATTTTGCTTCACACTGATCTCGTGGCTGAGTTGCAATAGCTGGATGAATACATGTGATGAGTGAAATTGTGTTAGTAGCTTTTGTTACTGCCCTTCACTTGCAGTGATCCTGGACTCTGGGTAAGTTTGCAAATAATGATGGGTTTAGAGGAGGGTTTATTTGTGCTCACCAATACTGTGTGCTAAGACCCCACCTATCAGCAAAATTATAATCTTGCTACTTTATCTGCTGGTTTACATTAAATGCAAATTCTGTGCCAGAACTGATAACCTGCCAAATCTGCCTTCTCACCCTTCTCTGCAAAATCTTGGGGAAAGGCAGCCGTGCCACATGGCATCAGGACGGCTGAGGACACTGCCACCCACCTCCCTCTCCAGCTGCCATTTTGCATACCTCACCAGCACTGCAGAACCCAATACTCTCAAAAAACAAAAAGGGAAGAAATGCAGTCAGCATAGTCGCCAATGCACCACAGTCATTCCAGGGAAACCATCTTTCAAGGGATGAAGAACAGATTTCCACCTCACCCGTTCTCTAACAAACAGATTGCTGCACGGCCATTAGTGTCAGAAATGAAATACTCTTTTATTACTTTCCTTCTCCTGCCCGCCCAAGTTCGCTTTAGTTACTTGCCTGACTGAACTCCAGAGTGGCATTTCCAAAGTTGCTGGTATTGTTCCAAATAGGTCATCCTCTGCAAAAAAATTCCCCACCGTGCTTTCCAAAAACTGCACGCCACACTGTGAAAAAAAAGTCCCTGTCCCCATTTAACTTTCTGCTTTTGCTCCACATGACTAGAATAGAAACCTACGTGCAGGATGGAGATATGTATTTCTTGTTTGGTGCCATCTGATTTGAGGCTCTATTTGTATAAAAAAGTGTAGCTGCCTGTATGCTTTCTAGTTTGAATGAAGTGAAATGCGCCTGCCTGACAGACGCACACACCAAGCTGTTCTGTTTTCTAGAGCAGAAACCGGGTTTCAGGTGCTGACTCATAAGGATACATTTCTACCAGGGGAATTTCTGATCCATTTTCTTCAAGGATTTTCAGCCCTTTATTTTGGCGCGACCTTAATATTGCCCCCTTACCCGTTAGGATTTCACATCCCAGCAATTTTATCAATGGCTATTTCTCAGAAGAATGATAAAACTTGCATTACAGATATCTTCCCTAGCTTAATGCGTAGAAACTAAATGGGAACATATTGATTTCAGAAGACACCAAATCATTTTCCAAAGACCCCATCTTAATAGCTTTCAAACAAGTCAGGTGCTTTCTACTTCACATTTTTTTTCCCCTTTGTGCCACTTTTTTCTAAATCTTCCACTTTATTTTGTCTCTTCCACTTTCTTCCCATCTCTGCTGCAGTCTGACCCTCTGGTCGACAGGAAGGGGACAGCCTTAGCCTGGCTCTGTGAGATGGTGCCTCCTGGCCCCCTTGCCACGTGACTTTAGTTTCACCAGTTCAGTGCAGAGCCTGATGGAAATGCTTCACCTGTGCACGTCCAGCACTGCTCCCCTTTGGCTGGGAGTCACCCCCATGGCTGCCTCCCAGCAAAGGTGGAAGGAAGCGCAGCAAACTATTTGCTTGCGGCTGATACCCTTGGCTCACAGGGTGAGCAGCCAGAGGGGGCTGAAGAACTCCGAGGTGGCTGTCGTTGGATGCACCGGGCTCCTTGCACCAGCCGGCCTCACCCTGAGCAAGGCATGGGAGAATCAGCTCAAGCAAGCACCATATGAACGCAGCCACCCTTTGGGCAAGCCACCCAAGGGCTGGGGGCAAGCACCTGTGCTTTGGCACAGGGACTTGTGGCACAAACAACTCTGAGCATCTGGTGGGTGCAGCAGTGGGCTGGGTGCCTGCCTCTGCTTATCCCACAGTTACCAGGCACCATCCCCCCAGCCCATGCACCTCAGGGCTGTCACCTGTTGGACCTGACAGTAATTGCCCTCTTTTCCTCCTGTTAAATAAATACCCATTCTCCAGTCATCCATCCTCCAGGTGTGAGGCCAAGTGGGCAAGAAAGAAAGTGGTGGGAAGGGCAGTGGGAGAGACACATATCACTCAGGGGAGCATTTGTCCTATATGCATAGAATCAGCTGGCCCCAAATCCTGCATTTTGGAGGTGTTTGTGAAGGAAGGATTCTAAGCTAAAGATAAGAAAAGAGTTAGCTGGGGGAGAAAGACAGAAATTGCAAATTAGGCTTAATTAGCAGGAAACATTCCTTATGAATGTATTGAAGAATGTTTTTCCCTGTAGCTTTTCACAGCAGTGGAAGTGTGAGCATGTTTTTACACATGGGAGACTGATACAGGATGTTCTTTAAATACAAATCCTGCCGTTCCTTTTCAGCCACCCAACGCCAACTCCTACCTTTGTTTCCAGTGGTTTGCTGAGCATACTCTGAGCCCACTCTGCCTGCATGTTCCTGCCAGACCCTCTGTGGCCAGGGAAGTTCTTTTATCCCTAGGCAGGCTATATTGTATCAGGATACTTAGCTATTCCATTGTCATTAATGTAGGGTCATAGCAGCAACAGCCCTAGTAAATCTGTCACCATTCCTTCTCATTTAACCTTTGCTAATGTTTTTAAGAACTGGTAGGTCCTCCTCCGCCCTCTTTAACAGAAATGTCACTATCTTTATTCTGCTTCCTCATAACCTTTTACGTAACCTCCTTTGAATTATCGTCTTCTTAGGGTTATTTTGTTATTGTTTGTTGCTCATACAGTGGTGGTGCTTGGGGCAAGGGAGTCATGCATGTGGGTTCCCAGTCACCTTGCCCCCCTCCCCCCTCCTTCATACCTTCTCCGTTAATCGCATTGTGACTTATGGCTGAGAACATCACACAGGGATGGGTTTGAATGGATTAATTTGAAGGATTGTGGCTTAGAAAGCCAGTTAGGGGCTTAGCTGCTCTCCCTAACTTTAATGGGAGCTCTGGGGCTTTAAAAGACATCGTACTGAGATGCCAAAGATAATTTTTTTGATGCTAAAGTAGAACAAACACCTGATATCTGCCAAGGTGACTTGTCACTAGAACTGCTGTCAGAGAGCCAGATCACACATCGAAGCCATACTACTCCCACAGAGGAGCAGTCACCGGCATCTTCGCTGATCCCAGAAGAACAAGGGACATGCATGTACAGGGCGCAGAAGTTGCTCAGGAAAGCTCTCACAGTTCACAGCACATATTCAGTCTTTCAGGACATCACTGTCCCTGGAGCTCCTGGGCTCAGCTATAGCTGCGGGCTAGAGGAGCTGCACAGCCCAGTGCCAGGGTTAGCAAGAGCGTGCACACTTGGACTGGTCGTGGGGAATCTGTACTCTGCAACCCCTGCTGCAGAACATTTCTGCAGCTGTATCTACACCAGGGACGTGACAGGAGCTGCCTGCACATGAGTGAATCCCTGTTGCATTGGCTGTGCCCAAGCGAGAGCAGCCGACCAGTGAAACAGCAATGCAAGCTGTGCAGAGCGCATGCATGAGTCACTGGCTGTGCTAAATCAAATACAAGAGATTTGATTTTCCATTTGGGAGGATTATATAATCAACATTAATTAAGCTTCAATGAGAAAAGCAGGACTGTAACCTGATGTGAAGATTCAGTAGTCCCGTGAGAGGAGATGAGGTGGCCCATGGGCCACTCAGACAAGAAAGGTAGAGTTCCTTTTTGCTTCTGTGAGAGATGCCTACTTGCTGTCAGATCATCAGGGTTTTTGTTTTATTTGCAAATAGGAACTCTGTCCAATATTTTTATGTATTTCAGGTTCTGGGTCTGTAGCCCAGATTTTAACGAGAGACATGAATGTCTGCAAACATCTGAGGGAGCCAAGTGCATCACTGTACCTATTGACCAGTAGTACCTGATAAGAGAGAGAGTCATATCAGCATCACCAATGAATAACACAGTGGCTCACATCCAGTCTTGCCTGAGGGCTGAGGGGGAAGGCAAGTAATAAAGGTAACCCTCCCCAAAAGTCCAAGGAAATGCCCAGCTCCCGGTATAAAATGTCAAATTGAGTAAGAATAAATTATTTTACAAAGCCGCTTAATAGCTCACTGTGATAAGAAATGATAAGGGAGGCTGGATTTATCCCTCCTGTGAAAATTGTTTGTACGTTTGTAAACAGACAAAGATCTCTCATAATTATATATCCAAACATTGGCGCTGGTATCCTCTTTCTGAAGTGACACGCTTGCTTAAAAACTCCTGAAAGGGACAAAACCTGAGTCCTCACTTTCAAAGACTTCACCAATATAAAAAAGGACCACCAGCATCTTTTAAGTGATAGATCTGTCCTTTCATCCAAAATGCCTGAAGCTTTTCTCTTGAAGACGAAGATAACCATTATGTGAAAAGGTTTCCTAATCAAGTAATATAATATTATAGTGGAATTTAAAATTATGCATTTTTGTTTCCAATTACATGGAAACTCAGGAAGCATCTGGTTACTGAATGCTAATAATAGCAGATACTCTACTGTTAGCTGATACATCTCTCAGATATAATAATAAACATCAAGAAAATTACTATGCTGAGGAGAAAAAAAATCTTAACTCTCAGAAAAAATATTGAATCTGAATTTTTTTTAAAAGAAATAAACACTTTATACAGAAGATACATTGATCTTGAGCCTCCATAAGTATATGCTGAAACATCTGAAACAAGAATAACTCAATCCAAAATGAATGTTTTTATCAGAGCCAACAGCCACACATTATTATTTGCTATTACCAATATCATAGAAGCTGCAGCTAGCAATATGCAGCACTCATGCTAGGCTCTCTATGCAAAGAAAAGACACCATTCCTGTCCTAAAGAATCTACTTGGGATTCAAATCAACACAGGATGGCCAGGGGAAAAACAGGAGGAGGAAAGAGGAGAGGGTAGATCAAAGTGGACAGGTGATGTAGGGACACTGTCACTGTTACTCATCTACATAGCTACTGAGAGCAGCCTGGCACTTTAGATTTCTTCATTATATCTATTAATTGCCAAATATTCTGTTTATCTGTGGCCTGAATTAATTTATATGAAACAATTTTGATTTTATTCTGGTCTGTTTGGCTTGTATTTTTTGAAATCACTGTTCAGTTTGTTTTACGGTCACTAAGACTGGTTCTTTAAACATTAGCATCTCCTGACAAAATAGGAAGGAGGGATTTCTTCTTTCAAATGGCATAAGCGGGAGGTTTGCTATCTTAGGAAGATTATGTTTTACACATTCCAAGCTGAAGTAAGATGACCAAGCAACTGACTGCTGTACTATTATTAACTGAATAAAGTGGCATCTGGGGTTTTTTAAACATGTTCTCATTCATTTCATGTGGCATGATTTCTGTCCCTAAGGATAAAAATCCTTTTGTCTGTGATACTTAAGGGCTTGGTTCCTTGTGTATATTATTTAATTTTAACATTCTGTCCCAAACAAAAACCTCTATATAGGTAAATCAGTTTCTTTCTATCTTATGAGATATTTGCAGGCATTTAATCCTTCTACAAAAGAATTTTGTGGTAGCTCTAGGAGCAGCAGGTGTGACATGTAACCACAAAAACTATTAAAATTCATGCTAGGGAGCATCAGCTAGCTGGTGTATATGAGACAACTGTTTCACCTTTCTGATTATGTATTTAGCATTGTCACATGACCTTCTGATTCCTTACTCAAGATATTTTGTCTTGATCATTTAATTTTGAAACACACAGGCCCTCATTTACCCACACCCACCTCTTTATGGCCAGCCTAACATTTTCATTAGGCATCTTCTGACCAAAGCGCTCCAAGCCCTGTATTTGACTTATAAATGTTAATATCACCATAGCCTCAGGTTTGATCCTATATTTTCTGTTCCACTGTTTTTCTGTGGTGCTCTCAGAAAGTTCACTACCTAACTTTGCTACCTCAAGATGTTGTGTTTCTTTTAATAAGACTTGGAGAGTCATAAAGTATGATTTTTCAGAAGGCATGTTTAAAAGGTTATACCAGGATTGTATTTTTTTAAAAATTCATGTAACGATCTGTTTTTTTAACTACACTTCAAAATTCATCAGCCAAAAAAGGTTGAAATTCATTGACCAGCTGCAAAAGCAGAGCAAAGTAGGCTGTGCAGATAGAGCCGTGGAAAGAACAGATACCAACAACCTAAGTCAGGCAGCAAAATAATTCAGAAGCAAATGTGAGTGGTTTTTTTCTTTCAGTTATTGTAGTTGTCATTTTCAGATGGAGATGTACTTTACAACGTGGTGGCTACCTGCCTGCATCATTGAGGCTTTTAATGCTCTGGACTTCGTCAAAGGCAGCCGAGTATGAGATGGCACAGTAGCTGTTCAAAGACAGGATAACTTCCAGCCAGGCCAGCTGTGTCTCATCTCTTTGGGCTTATTCATTCACTGCTGCTTAAGTTCATAATTTCCAAATGTTGTGAGGCAATCCCAAATTACTGCCTAGCTGTCCTACACAATAATTATTACCCTCTTACTACTGCATTTACCTGTTGGAAATACAGTCCTATTTTGTAAATGCCAGATTTAGGGATGTATTCTATTCTCTTCTAAGTAAATGCCTCATTCAGGGATGTATTCTGCTGTCTCTTGGGAATATGTCTCAGGCTCATGGCTATTTACATCCAACAGCTGACATAAAAAAGCCATCTGCTCTCTTTGGTGTGACTCAGTCTCCACTTCCTTCTACAACTGGTGTCATTTGCAAGCCCATGGTTCGCTAACTAGGTTAACTTGTCATACCTGTGCTTTGGAGGCTAAATGTGCTTATCTTTATTTCCGTGTCTTAGAGCCCAGACTGCAAGAATTTGCTACTGAACTTGGCTATTACAGAGCAAAACAGCCCCATTGGCTTCAAATGTCGCAGCATACTACATAGCAAGCTTGGAACTAACTTTTCACAGTTCCCATAATGTGGGTTTATAGCATTCCCACTAATTTTTAAACGGGACCGACTACTGATTGCAAAATCAACAGACTTGCACTAAGTAATAACATCAGAGATGGACCAATAACTCTTTACTTAGGCTACTCGTGTGTCCTGTAGACCTTAACTCTTCTTTTTTTCAACCTTTTGTAAAATTAATCCCATAGAAGCCCACATATATGCACATAACCCCAGGATCAGAATGGGAACCCATATTCCGAGGAAGTCCCCAGAGCACATGTGCTCTGCTGGTGAAAGGAGGAGAATTTTGCTCGTATTTTTTATCTCAATATCCAGTCAGACATGCCCTCCAAACTCAACTACAAGAGAGGACTTGATCTCTGTGGATGTTCACGTCTGTGCTGTCTTCTCAGATAATGAACCTTTCTTTTCCTTTTCGGTGTAATATCTGTTGTGCACACAGTGGCCTAAACCAGTTAATCACAGGTGTGAATTCCACTCAGCATACTTACTTTTCTGTCTCATACCCTGTTATCCTTGTTACCAGTAATGCATCAATATTCTAAGGCTTTTAATAGGTTGAACAGGGTTCCAAAAGCACATGTGATAAGTTGAGACTTCTTCCATCTCTGCAATTTGTATCAGTGAACAAAATTCCAGTGCAGAAGCATCCCAGGATAAAAATGGCTACTTATCTTCTCCCCAGATGGATACAAACCTCATCAATTTCACAGTAATGCTTTGCCCTGTGCAGAAGAGACAAACTGTCGGAAACTTCATAAAGCTGGATATAGGGGCCTAATAGTAAGGAAAGATAATTTCATATTAGTATTAATCCCTATTAGCATTGAATTAGCTCATATTGGTGAACTCTGGCCGCTAGATGGGACCTTCTCTGCCCCCATGGGAGAAAGTCAGCTAGGCAGGGCAAGAATCCAGCCCAGTTCCCACTGCAGCTTGGGACACAGTTTTCTTTCATAGCTGTGGGAGTGGGATTACCATCTCTAAACAGCTTGAACTTGGAGGAATAATTTGCATTATATCATTTTAACATGGGACTGTGGGCTAGTTTACAGCAACACGTTCTTTTGGCAATGCATCTCTGTGGCAGGAGGTGCTAGTGGGCTCTCAAAGCTGCTGGAGCCATGCAATCATGAAAGATACAGGTAAAAAAACATACACAAAATGTGTTGCCACATCACATCCAGCTTCTCCTTCCACCCAGTGTTGGAGGAGACAGCAGGCCATCTGCAGACTCTCCGGATGTGCCCATCTCTGGAAGCCAATGCCATACATGGGTCCCTTTTCCTCTTCTTTAAAAGAACAAGGATAACTTGAGCATAGTGGGGGCAGTTTTTTCGATGCAGAAGGGGAAGGCATTCTTCAGCAGCCAGGAATCACAAGCATCCTCTTGCTAGTTCGATGAAGCCTCGCTGGCTGTGGGCCCCGGTGTTTTGCCACTGATGACTTGACAAACTCTCTTCAGCTATCTCCTTTGCCAGCACTTTTTTTCACTACATCATGGAAGTTACAGCGCTAGGCATGCTGCAGCATGTATTTTTTTTCCTATGAGTGGTGAAAAAGAGCAATTGGATGCGTGGGGTTTCTTTCCAGAAAACTGGTTTATGCTCTGTAGTAAGGTTTGGCCTTATTTTTATCAGGATTAACCTGTAAAATTCATACTTGAAGTTAAGCTCTGATGCCTTTCTACCTAACATGACTGACTTGGATTTAAATATATGCATATCAGCTTTAAAAGCTTTTAGAGCACTTCTCTGAATAAAAATAGTATTAGTACACTTGGAGTGTGCAAAATATTCAAGGAGAGCAAATCTTATATGAGGCAAGACTCCAGGTCCCATTTTTTTCCCTACCTAGTGCCTAACTCCACTTGCAATGGCTTTGATGAGGCTGTCCCAAGGGCTTACCGAACATCCCCGGGAAAGCAAATCTGCTTTGTTGCGACTGTTCGTTTGGCAACGCCTCAGTTTTTAAAGGTAAGTGCACACTCTGGGTCCCATGCATTTCAGAACTTCTCAAAACACTTTCAGACAGGGTGACACAGAAGGTTCTTAGTTTTGCTAATTGAATGGATTACAGATATCACATTTCATGCATAAAAATCCAGTGAAGAGGATTATCAGTGCAAGCCAGGATCTGCGGAAGCAGTGTCACTTCTGCCCCCCTTGCACGGGAAATGGAAACCCTCCTTGCATTAGGAGTTGCAAAGTCACTTTGAAATTTGGTTCCTCGTTGCTGCCTTCTGTTCCTGCGATGGGCCAATGTACAAAGGTCTCAAGGGTCTTTTCCAACCTACTTAATTCTGTGATTTTGTGATACAGATGACCACCAACACTTTCATTTGTGCTCCTCAGCATCTTTGGCGGACTACTGCTAGTTTCCCTTCTCCCAAATCCTGGAAGTAAAACAGCTGCTTGCGGTTATAAGGATAAACAAACCAAGCTTGTGCCTAACATTGCTGTTCCCTAATTAACAAATGTGAACTACTGCATCAGGTGTCCTGTCCCCCAAGTTTAAGAGATTTTTTAATGTAATTGAGATGTGACCAATATGAAATCACTGCTCCCTTGGCCTGGTTCCATTACTGCTCTGCAACTTGCAGGGCATTCTAGACTGATTCCTTACCCTGCAGGCAAGTAGAGTCTCTTCTGGGTTAAGGGAGGACTTCCCATGAATCTTAACCACAATAATCATATTAGCAGAAGGGCTGGAGTTAAGGTTCTCTGAGAACCCTAAATGCAAATTCCCTTGTCTTTGGGTAGCTAGCATCTCAAAATAAATAGGGAAACAAAATGGGCTACTCATGGCAATGAGCTGCCCAGTGCTAGGGAAAAAGCAGCTGCTGAACAGCCCAGAGAAGGTTTTAACTCCCACAAAGTCCTGAACACCCATCTCTTCAGTTCACCTGGGTGACTCACTTAACCCCCCATCCTGACTTCCTACTGTAAAATGAAGGTAAAATGTTTATCTGACCAGCTAAGGAAAACAGAATCAGCAATTTGGTTGCACACAGCAGTGTTTGCACCTTGAATTTTAGTTTATGTTCTTGGCATCAGCATGGATTTTGGCCTAAACTGGAGAGAGGGGGAGAGAGGAATTTAAGGTATTTATGAAGCCTTTTGCCTCTGCACAGCCAGAGACTTCAAATAACTTTGTCAGCATTGATATGTATCAAAGAATTGGTCGATGGCAGCACACCTCAGCTTGTTCTCTGGTCCCAACAGGGTTTAAAACATCAGTGGTCTCCTCTGCCTGAGGGACAACAGAGAGAGAAGCAGCAATGGAAACGATGAGAAAGTGTCATCACCAGTGTCCACAGCACAGGGGGATGTGGCATCAGGGAGCAGGGGAATAGGAGCATTTGGGGCCAGTAGGCAAGCTATCCTTACCAGTGATGATGGAGGCCCTCCTGCAGGAAGGACATGAAGGACACAGGAACCCTGGATGCCACAAATCCAGAGTGCTGATGCTAGCAAGTCTCAGGCCAGGAGCCTCCAGGCTGACTGGAGGCAGTTCACGGAGCTGCAGTTGCCCCTGCAAAGCACCCAGTGGGAGAGGAGAGCTTGGCAGAGGAGAGCTTGGAGCAGGCAGCGAGGTGGCCATGAGAGTGCAGCCAGCCCCAGCCCATGCACGGGTGTGCATCGTGCTGCCATCCTTCCCTCTACTTCCTACCTCCACCCAGCAAGTGATCACCACTGACTGTCTCCTGATCCTCATCTCTCTGGGGCAGGGATGTCCTGCCTCACAGACAGCCCTGCCTCCCGTAACTTACTTATTAATTATCGTACTTGTGAGCACTGAGGGCTGCTGTGAGTCTTAAGGGCCAGCTTGTTTGCTGTGGCAGTGAAGTGCAAGGCAAAACTGATCCCTTTCACCCTCCTGACAGGTCCCATGGCTGGCTGCATGAAAATTTACTCCTCTGCAGCTACTGAGAGAGAAGGAGAGTGTCCCCCTTTCTCAGAGAGCTTGGAGGGCAGACATCCAAAAGGACCAGGCAAGGGTGGTGGGTATCTTTAGTAACACAGAGGGAGTGAAGCAAGACGTGGCAAGCCCTGGTGGGATCAGGCACAGGCTGGATGCTGGGAAAGCCCACGGCCATCACACCCCAGGCACCGCTTCAAAGCCAAAAAATTTTGGCACCCTGAGGCAAAGTCTCAGCTCTTAAGTACATGTGCATTACAAGTTCTTCTTCTTATCTCCTGCAAAAAATGTTGGCATTGATAAATACAATAGATTGCTCTCTGGAATTGCCAGAAAATGGGTGAATCCTCTGTTTTCTCCTCTTATGCACTATGTATTTATAGCTAACAAAAGCTAGATGAAGCAGAGGGGTGAAGCTCCAACTCTCAGTAAGTCAGTTTTCTCCATTGGACAGGAGATGTGCATCGTAGAAGAACCTCTAGAGGAATTCACATCAAGACACAGTCTGGAGTGGAAATTTTTATTCCTGGATCACAGGTTGGTAAAAGAAAAGCCCTGCTGGTTGTGTTTGGTGCTTTTCTACTACAATTTCATAAGTACAATTCTCTCAAGTAGTGTTCCATCTCACTTCTAAATCTCATTAACAGGAGGTCTGCCACCGAAATTCCTAGAAAAGCTGATGCTAACTATTTTACATTTACTTTTGCTTTTATTTTTAATGGACTTTTAAAACAAAAGGACTCTGTTTCTTCAGCCGAATTTGTGATTAGCTTTTTCTCGCTTCCTTTAAAATTATCAACAGACCAAAGTCTGTCACATGGCAAAATGATCTAATTATTATACAGCTGCAGAAATCCTTCTTTCCAAATCCAGTCATTGATTGCGTGTGTGCAATTCCCACTGAGTTACGGAGGGAAAGTCTATGCTGGCCTGAGGCATCTGTGCTGGCAAAGGTACAAAGCAAGTGCCTCAGCATGCCACAGATGAGCTCTCCAGGCACCCAGAGGAAAGCAGCACAGATGATTTCCCCTCCTATCCCCCCAGTCCCAGCAGATGATCACTTCCAAACACTTCCCCCTCGCATCTTCCCCTGTGCAAGGGCTGCAGGAGCCATTGCAGAGCCGCTGACCTAGCAGCAGCCAGGGAATGGCTCCCTCACAGCAGGTTCCTGGGTAAAGGTCCCTGAGAAGCTGAACTGCTTTCCACAATCACATTTTCCCTGAAGAAGGGATGTTGTCATAGTCTTGTCCTGGTGAGATGGTGCATGCCGGTATTGCTGTGCCCAGCTGGGTATCCCAGGCTCAAGGTGGGGGAAAGTCAGGATCCAGTCCCCTGAGATGAACAACTATACACTGATAAGTGAAAGTAGATCTGGGCTGTTTGCATCTCTGCATCAACATGCAGAACTGCTCGTTCTATGTTTTATGGACTCATGTTGTGCCCGACCACAGAGCACCGCCGATTATTGGATACTTGCCTTTTGAAGTGCTGGGTACTTCTGGCTATGACTATTACCACATAGATGACCTAGAGCTGCTAGCAAGGTGCCATGAACACCGTAAGTATCACGTGGCCCAGGCTCCTGGGAAGTCACTGGGACACCTCTTTTCAGTGAAATGTTGTTTGGAAGGGGAGGTTTGACTCTTGCCTCAGCCTGTATATTTTAGCAGAGCTTTAGCAGACTGGGGGCACTTCAGCTGATTGGCATCTGGGACAAACTTATCAAGCTCTGAAAAATACAATTTTACCCTCCATATCCTCAAGAATAGTCAGTGAGGCTCACTAAATGGATAAAATATGCCAGATTTGACCCCTGTTGTATTAGTAAAGAATATGCAGGAATAGTTCAAGCAATTCTTGTGGATTATTTCCCCTAATGTTGTTCACTGTGTATTTGGGATTAGCTGTGATTATTTAAATACGGTGTATTAGGATTTAATTGAAAAACTCTTTCACTAAGTAAAGAAAATAAGGCAATGCTTTTCAAATATTTGCTTACAGAACTGGCTGTAACATCTCAGCTTACCACCTCTGCCTGTCTTGAAAGAATCCTGTCAACATTAGTTTTTATATGTTGACATTGAAATATAGAAAGGCTGAATATGTGGATGTTTGGGAACCCCTTGAAATCACCAGGGGAAAAAAGCAGAGATTAATTTGGTTGGTGAATCTTCAAAACCATCAGTACACCCTGGTTTACTGTAGTTTGAATACTTGTCAGTCTGGGAATTTTCTTTGAAATTATTTTTGTCTTTGCACAGTGTTATCTCCCATGCTTACCTCATTCTGAATCCATCTGCACACAATACTCATCTTTTCAAGCATTTTTATCCTGTACTTTTCTGCTCTAGAACTTAGGATGATCACTCTTAAAAATAATCCCAGGTGTCTAATTAAGCAGTATGTGATCAGCACATAAAGCAGGGTAACATCTATGTTTAAACTGTAGCAGACATTAATTCATTAGTGTCCAAACTTAAGGTTAATTGTACTGTGTAGGAAGGTACCATTCAAAGTGTCAGAAGAGGATACCTACTAATCGTTATGATTTTTGTTCTGTCAGAAGGCTGAGAGGAGCACTTACTCAAAATTGGTGCTTATACTCCTGTCTACCTATGACAGATATTCTTGTCACTTTTTTTTCACATTTCATGTCATTTTCACGTGGGAAATTGTGCTACAAGCTGTTTGTATTTTCTGCTGGCAGTGATGCAGTTCGGCAAGGGGAAGTCGTGCTGCTATCGGTTTCTGACCAAAGGACAGCAGTGGATCTGGCTCCAGACCCATTACTACATCACCTACCACCAGTGGAACTCCAAGCCAGAGTTCATTGTGTGCACACA
Organism: Edolisoma coerulescens; assembly: GCA_013397115.1. Lineage (NCBI taxonomy): Eukaryota > Metazoa > Chordata > Aves > Passeriformes > Campephagidae > Edolisoma > Edolisoma coerulescens. The sequence goes on from VWZW01001014.1 coordinate 2,463,741, forward strand.
CATGGTGGTAAGGTATGGAAAATCATATCAACCAGCCGGGACATAAAGGAGAGTAAGATAAGAGCATCTTCATGTCTGACAGCATTTTCTTTTAAAAATATAACATCATTTACATGACAAAAAATTAAGTCTGAATTTTCTGATGGAAATATGGTAATTATAGAAAAATTATCAGACTGAACCTTAGTTTATGTTAAGCTTAATTTTTTTTTAGTTTAGGGGCAGATGAACTATGGCATTTTTTCATTTTGTGCAAAAATAGAGAATAGACAGATGCCTTAAATATTCACTTCCTCTAATCCTTATGTTGTTTTAAAAGAGGTGTGTAGAAGCTTTCCAGTAAAGTCCTAAAGTGGTTGTAGGATGTGAACTTGACCTTTATATATATTTCTTTAATATGCATCTTGACTTCAAGAAGATAAGAACAGACCAAAACCTGAAAATTAAAACACTCTCAAATGTTATTCAGTAGCATTTGACTTAAATCATTTTTCAGCTGTTCATTTAACCTGTAAAACGTACAGCAATTTGTTCCTCCACTCTCTTAAAGAACATTTTAAGAAATATAGAACTTCCATGTTGATACATAGAATTACGTTTTCCATTCAGTTATGCAGATGTTCGGGTGGAGAGGAGACAGGAGATGGGCTTGGAAGAAGTGTCCTCAGAGGTTGTGTCCTCAGCACTAAAGGTACAATGAGAAAAGCTTTTTTCATGACTTTATGTAGTAATCACAATTTGTTCCTATGTTAATGTCACTGAAGACTCCAGCACTGTCTTTCTCCAGTGTTGGTGGATTCTCTCAACTTCAGAATTCATTGCTCACTTGAATAATTCTGACAGAAATTAGGTGAGTTTATGAAAGGATAAACCTGGAGATCAGTAACAGCCACAAATTAAGTGGAACATGGGCGGGGCAGTGTGAGATATCTCCACCTTTCCTTGCCAAGGTACTACAGTTTAAAGATTGATTTGGACAAGTTCTGGCAAACAGCCCTTTTGGCTACATCTCAGCGATCTCTTGAGGAAAGACAGCAAAGCTCCTCCTCAGTGCACAGCTGAGTGTCTCACAGAGGCTGCAGTTGCTGTCACATCCAACTGAACACAAAAGAAAGATTCAGAAAAACATCTGAAGGCACAAAATTACTATGGCAGTAGCTTGCTATTTATTTCTAACTCAGTGACAGTTGTTTGTAAAATGCATTAATTTGATGCTGTTTGGAAGGGGCATTGACACCTGTGTCCAGGTCTTCTGCTGGCCTACCTGAGATTAGTTCTGCTCAAGTAATTTTAAGTCTGCCAAAGAACTGGTGTGCAACCATTACTAAATTTCAAAATGCTTCACCTTTGACAGATGCAATAGCTATTCTCCTTTTCTGGTTTGTTTTAGGATAGTGGCACCAGCTTGGATCCTGAACAGCACTTTAATGCACTTGATATTGGTGCCTCAATCCTCAGCACTAGTCGGACACCCTCAGTGTCATCCAGGAGCTCACCAAAATCTTCCCACACACCCAAGTCAGACCCAGCATGTGAGTGGCATTCCTGGGTTATGAAATTATTTTTAACTTAGCCACGTTAAAGAATGTGTGCTTATGTATCACTGCTAATTTAACAGTAAATTACGAGGTATCGATGATATGCACTGACAATGAAGTGCAAAAGCTGAAATGGTAATGTACAGGAGGGAAGGTTCTAGCACAACCACCTAAATGATAGAAGATGAGCAGTGCGATTAGATGTGAAATGTGCTGTTTCAATCTGCTACAAAAATGAGGATTTTGTCTTTAGATTTGAGGGCACCAGTATGAGCAGTATGAGACTTCTCTAGACTTTCATGAGTAATAACAGCCTGTGGGTGACTCTGCTCTGGCCAAGACTTAGGATGCTCCAGTTTTGACTTGGGTATACTCTTTCTGCTTCCCAGTCTGGAAAAAAAGCCAATGAGCTAACCTAAATTTACAGTTATTTGACCCATGTAAAGGGAGTTCCAGCTGGTTTAGAACAGTTCATGGGTCCTTTTGCACTGCTCATTGGAGCACAGACTCATAATCTGTCTCATTTACTTTTCTCTTTGCCCAGACCCTCCTTATCAGTTTAATTTTACTGCCATTGAAGTCAACAAGAACAGCCTTGACTCCCACTGGAATTTAGCCAGACCGTTAAAATTTCTACCCAGGTCTTGTTGTATGACCCACTTCAAATGGGGTTGATTTCCAGCATGTAAGATCTCACCGGTACTTTTCTTGCAGCTACACCAACAAAGCTGATTACAGAGTCTAACACTCCCTTGCCAAGAACACCAAGCACACAGCAGGATTTATCCGTGCACAGACTCAGTCAACCTACTGCTCTTCAGGTAACTTGACCAGGAATCATGGAAATAGGCAGAGGGTGTAACAGCATGTGCCACATATGCAGCTTAGCAATTAAAAACGACTTACACAGAAGCCACGGCATTAGAAGAAACCTAAAATTTAAAGGAGCCAAACTTATAAATAAAGTTTTGGATTGTTTTGTTTTTAACCTAGGTTTCTTTGCCTTCTCAGCTTCCATGTGAGCTTCTCCCACAGCAGTTGCTGCCTCAAGCAACTCTGCAAAATCAGCCTGCACCTCTGGCACAGGTTAGTTGGGGATTTGGAAGTGGAATAGGTCACTTGCTTATCTCCTGATATTTGCTCGTTTTGGGGCTTTTAGATTACCTCTCCAGTAACTAAAATCCCCAAATCCAAACTCTCAAACACTTAAAATATTGTGGGAAAGTAATCTGAATTGTACACTCGTATGTTTAAACGTGTAACTGCATGCAGGTGTTCAGAAGCCCAGGTGCATGTAGGTTCAAGTGTGCACACACCTCTATTTCACGGGAGGACAAAAAACAGATGGAAAAAGAGTTTTCAACTTTGCTTTTACAGAACCAGGTCCCATCAAGATCAAATTCACAATGAGAATTAAAACCAAAAATTAACAGAGACACCCAGTCCTGCTAAAAACACCTGTTTTGCTGTGCTGATGCAGAACTAACCAGCAGTAAAGGACATGCAAATTCAACAACACCCATTTTGTGAGTGTGCCAGTAACGGTGAGGATGCTGCTGAAGACAAATTTCAGATTCCTCCAATCTATTAACCCATACCTCAAAAGTGGGTGATGGCCCAAAAAGTCACCTCAGGGTTACATTTGCAGTGGATTTTGAAGAAGCAAATTTGAGCACCATGTTCCCACCACATTCTTTTTCTCCTGTGGTCCTGCTGTGATGATATATCCCATCATCCTCTGATTTTAGGAATGACAGAGTATTGCTGGACCTAGACTGCTTTTACCATTGATACCCTGTACTTACTCACAAGATCCCAGAGTTTATTCCTGTAGCACATAAAACATAGAAAGTCCTGAGGATCCTGGCTTTAAAATAACAAATTCTCATTTATCTTCCATGTTTAATATTCTTTTCATGATTCCACGCCAGCACGCAGCGAAGAAATAGCATATCAATTATCTGCTCTGAGCATTCATTTTCTTTTACAGATACTTCTCTCCGTTATTCATTAATGCACTTTCAAACATCAATTATTTTATGTATTATAAGCCTGTGTGTATTTTGTTTGACTTTTTTCTACCTCCCTTTCTTCTCCATCAAAGCTCTTTGTGAAGAGAAGCTTTCCAGTTGTTTACCAAGAGCCTTGCTGCCTTGTCCCTTCCCAGTAAAAGGCTCTTACTGGCACACCAGCTCCATTTCTTTTCTGACAAATTAGAGTGCCATCCAGTCACTGGTTAGGCCTCTTTGGGCCACCTAAATCTTGGTGAAAGGAAGAAGGCTGACTCGAGTCTGTCTACACAGGCAGCCCTCTGGCAGCAGTCACAGCAGTGCTCCTGGCAAAGCTCAAGATGAAGCTTGACATGGAACAGGGAAATAACACCAGGACATTGCAGCTCAGGCTGCTGATGTTCACACTCCATAGCAAAACTCCTGCAGAGAGTACCAAATCACCACACACTTCGGTGATTTTCATAAACTACTATGAATATTATGATACTATTCTGTACTTCCCACTTTAAAATAATTAACGTGTCAGCCTAGAGCAAGATAATTAATTATTTAAAAGACAAAGGTGCCTGCAGCACTAGGTGAGTGAGGGATGAAACCCAGGTACCTGTGCATTCCACCAGGGACATTTCCTCAGCTTCCTAGCTGACCATTTCCCAGCAGTTTAGTGGCAGAACACAAGCTCATCACTTGCAGAAACAGTGTGGCCAGGTGCCCCGCTGCCAGCTCGCAAGGAGCTCGCACAAGTTTCTCCCTGCTGCCTCTCTGCCACTTGCCCTTAGCTAAAGGTGACTGATGGCAGGAGCTGGAAGGCCCTGCGTGTCCTTGTGGCTAACATTTGGCTACAGGGTGGCAGCGGCAGGGAAAAACATCATAAGTGGCCACAACTGCATCTGCAGCGAGCAGCTAGCTGCTGCCTCAGGCACCACCTGCTTGAACTTCAAGTAGTTTTATTTCCAGCAAAGGCTGTGATGGCTTTGTCTCCACTGAAATGCGGTTTTAGCTTCTGCCTTGCTTGTGTGAATGAACAGACAGCATGGTGTCATCCTAGATGTCACCTGAATCTAAATGGTTTACTTTAAACCAAGTGCTCCCGATTAGAATATTTGTTTGTTTGCCTTCCTCATTGTCATAAATTAAAATCCCCTACAACACAGCGGATGTTGATGACTGAATAATAATTAACACTAATAATCCATTTGGGATTGAGCAGGTGTTATTCAGATGACAGAAAGAAAGAACAAGTTGTTCAGTGAGCTGCAAAACTAATGAAACCCAGTTTCCCAGGGGCTGTGCCTTGCAGGGCTGGTGCATGGAGCCAGCCTTTCCCACAGGAGGAAGGGACGAGTGGATCCTTCTCTCCTTTGCTCAGCTAAAGCTTTCATGAAGTTACAGCAATATGGTATTTTTGACACTCTCACAACTCTGTTGCATGTCTCCAGCAAGAAACATGGCTCATCTCCTGGGCCAGAAGGATTGAAAGAAAGTTGGAAGGTAGGCAGAAAATAAAGTTTTAAAGGAAACAGCTAAAAAATAGATAGGGTCTCTTTTCTCCGCTACCTATTGTCATGAAACTTGTAGGAACAGAATGTCTTGAGACATCCATCTTTATGTTCATCACATCTGAAATGAGGAACCATCCTGACAGAGAGAGGGGCCATAGGTCCCCTCCCCTGGCTGCAGCCTCACAGCACCTAAAGAGAGGGAGTAACCGTGGCACCCTGGGGTAGCACTCGATGGAGAAAAACACCTCTCCTTGGGCATGGTCCAGCTGGTGTCTTTCAGATGTCCATGGTAGAGGAGAGAAATCACAGCATGGAAGTGGGTGTCCTTGTGGCCAGTCCCTCTCCCTCGGCTGTACAGCCTCCCTGGATGTTCAGCAGCACTAGTGCATTGAGCCCCACCCTACCAGAACATCTGCTGACATGATCCCAAATGCATCACTTTATTTCACTTTTTTTTTAAGAAACCAGACTAAAATTACTGCTGTGGGTTTTGCTTGTTTGTTTTGGGGTTTTTTTTGCCTGCATTAACAAACCTTGATTAAACTGGTGCAATTACAGAGATCTCACAGGTTTAGTCTCCCATGTTTGACTGTATCTAGGAAGATGGTACTTTTCTGTGTATTACATGCGCTTTTCTATGGATTCTGTGGACATTCGTAAATACCTAAGTGAGATGAAGAGCAACTTCATCTGATGCCAGTGGCAGAGTTAAAGCTGGGCAGTGTTTTCTGTGGAAGACTTTGAGTTAAGCTCTTTTAATTTATTATACAATTAGAGATTTCTCCCTTAATTAGTAGAGCGGTTAATGATCTTGAGATAAATACTCTCTGGTGCAGGTCAATTGCTGTTAGTGTCTCATTGTACAAAAACAATAGAAGCTCTGTCAGCACAGGGGTCATGGCTAGAGTTATCAACAATTTGGGGGTTAGAGTGGAAAAAGGAAAAAAGCAAAAGAGAAAGTTCCTTGTCTTCATCCGTAACAGCTTTCACTCCAGTATACCAGCTAATTGTTGATGTTAAGTGTATTAATACAAAAAGCATGTGAAAAAGAGAACAAAAAGACAATACAAGATGAATATGCTAAATATAAGAACCTGCACAAAAAAATTAAGGAATAATAATTTAAAATCAACAGCAATATATTTTTGTGTGCAACTTTACAAAGCAAATTCAAATTTAAAACTAAGGCCTGGAAATGGATTTTGTTTGTTTTTGAAGCATAAAATGATTGTGAAATTACCTTATAAAATTCCTTACATTGATCAATTGAAGAAAACCAGGTTCCTTTCTCAAAGGGTCTTCAGGGAATTTGCATGTTAATCAAAAGTTTGCTATCACCAAACTGGGCAGTTAAAATGAAGCTTCTTGATAAAACTGTTTTTAATTCCTTTCTAATAAGGATCTTTTTAAAAACTAAGAGCAGTCCTCAGTAAAAGAGTTCATATAGAGATAATTGGATTACGAAACATGTCTTTTTTAAAAATCCTTCTGTACAGACCCATGTTAAAGCAGGAATTAGCTGCATCTCATCTATGAGCCGTTGCTCATAGCATCATTTCACTCCTAAAATCAGGATACTGGGGACTCTTCAGAACCAAAAGGCTGGGCTACAACAAGCAGCATTGGATTCCCCTTTGAGTCACTCGTTCTTATTCCCAAACATCTGAGGTTTCTGCTCAACCATTCCTCAGGTTAATTCTTTACACATGGACAAGAAAGAAAGAGACCCTGCTCTGGCTTCTCCTCTGTAACAGCAATTCGAAGGAGTACAAACTTCCCTTTGGGAGGCTTGACACCATTTTCCTGCACTGGGAGAGGAGTGGGTTGCAGATGATGGCACTGCTGTTTGCAGGCACAAGCACCATGAGTCACAGCACGGGCCGAGGGCTCACGTCCCATCCTTGGGCAGACAGCGCAAGCTGCGAGTGCTCACAGATGCCTCTGGCAGCAAAGTGGGCTATGAGGGCCTCTGCCACCAGCAACTGCAGGTGCCACCTCAGCAGCCCTCCTTGTCCCTAAGCAGGGTTGGCTGTCAGACTCACCTCCGCCTGGCAACCACTCCGTGCAGTGACCTCCCAGGCTGTGCAGGAAAGCCACCCTCGGCCTGGTAAATGGAAATAAACCCTCTGAAGTTCTCACTCTTTCTCTGACAAAGGCCATTTACTTGGAGATGCCAGCTTTGCTAGAGGGAATGTAAAGGTACTTTCACGTACTTAACTGGTTTAAGGTGAACTAGTTAGCTGATACAAATCTGTTCTGTCACATTTAGATTTCTCTAACTAGCCAAAAATTTCATCTAAGTAAGCGTATAGTGCTGCTAGCACCAGAGCACTCCTTAATTCCTGTCTTGTTACCCTTTTTTTTCCCTACTAAAAAGCCAGAAATGATGTAAGCCAGTGCACCATGGAGCAGGAAGGTTCCAGCAGCGTGCATCAGCTCATCCACTAGCACAGAGCCACTGGAACAACTACAAGGACAGGGCCACATTTTCAAGTCACAGCAATTTCTTTATTTTGCATGTACACTCACAGCACTACATATTTTCAGAAAGATCTTGTGTGCCTTGATTACATAAAAACTTAAAAGATTTTTTGAAGGTTTTTGTTCTTTTTTTCAAAGACTGTTTTTTTACTTTTGGAATATGAGCTTATGCAAAGCAATTATTTGAAAGCCTATTAAGGTAATAATTAACCTCGGTGAACTTTGAATCATACCTGAAAACACCAATAACACCAATTTATTGCTGTTAGTCCTCTCCACAATTCTTGAATGATTTCACTTTGTGCCAGTATTGCTGCTATTGGAGGTTGCACCTGCTTCTTAACCTTGATTAATGATCTCCATTTTTTACTATTATTTAGAACAGCCTTTCTTCCACTGAGTTGAGCTATTCATTTTACATCACATATAAAAGTAACTTAATGAGTATTTCTTGTAGCTTAAGTACTACTCAGCTGTACAAATCTAGAAAATGTTTATTGTGGTCTGTTGTGTGATGCCATAGTAAGTCATCAGCAGAACAAAGCATTGCAGAACTGCTATTTCTGTGCAGAAAAAGGAAAGCATTAGTAAAACACACCTGGATTATACTGTTAGGCCACACTAAGGGCTCCAAACTACAAGCTAATGAAAATAATGCACTCATTTGCCATCCAATTAAGATGCTTTTGATATTTTAAATACTCTCTGAGACCATACTCTCAAATACAGTCCTTACAACAGAACATGGTCAGTTGTAAGTAGATCATTCTAGCTGAGGCAATTTAATATATGTGCGTAACACTGAAAATTGACAAGATGTATCTCTGCCTAGCTGTTAGTATATTACAAAGACATTTTTATTCTTCGGCTGTGCTTTACAATCAAGAAACCACTAAATCCATACAGAACAACATTCTACTGAGGCCTGTTTGTATTGTAATGACTGGTTTTTGGTTTTCTTTTTGACCCTCTTTTTTTTTCTTTTTTTTTCCCCCAGTTCTCCGCACAATTCAGCATGTTCCAGACCATCAAGGACCAGCTGGAGCAGCGGACACGGATCTTGCAGGCCAACATCCGGTGGCAGCAGGAGGAGCTCCAGAAGATACAGGAGCAGCTCTGCCTGGTCCAAGACTCCAGCGTACAGGTGCGTTAGTGCTGGAAGGGGCAGAGTCAAGCATCCTCTCTCATGTGGCTGTTGATAGGCTTGGCAACTTAAAATTGCTCCAGAGTCCAGGATATCTGGACAAGTGGAAACCAGCTCATCTGAATGAAGATGTTGCCTTCTAAAAGCCTCTTAAGTAACCTATGTCAAGAAAGATTTAAGAGCTCTCTGGAAGAAGAGAAGGAAGGAATACCTCAGCCTTAGGAGAAGGAGAATAATTTGGGTCATTTACAACAGCATTTTATTAACTTTATCTACCAAGTCTTCAGACTGAGCAGCTGTAGTAGAAAAAATGTTGAAGTTCAGACTTCCTTGTCACATTAAAACCCCCAAACTTCTGCAATGTTCATTTGTTCACACCTGGGAGGTATCTGAATTTGTTCTTCACCGGACAGGCTTAAGCCTTTAGGGTGAAGCTGACTGAGCCTGCTCTTCTTCTGCCTTTGACACCTCCTATACAGAGGTAGAATTCTCTAGTACAGTATGTGCTTTGTACCCCTTATGTCCACCAAACCTCAGAAATAATAGCAAGTGCAGTTTAGTAGATCGCAGGTTTCCTCTAACACCAAAGGGACAGATCACCCAGTTTTATGGAAGTTTTCTGAAGTGGGGTCATCACTGCTATGTTCCTCATAATTTAACTATAAATGCCAAGTTAAATGATCCTTGCTAGTAATGGGGCACTGGGGACTTTGTGAGTATTATACTAACAAGATGATTTTAGAAGACAAGCTCTGTCAAGGAAACAAACCTCTCAAAGTGTATTTTACGAACAGGATGAAAACATGGGACCTACTGAAGTCAGTGGGAATTTTGCTTGCAGCTTCCACGCAGAAATAGACTCTCACCCATCATCAGCATCTGTGAAATGCAGTTTCACACATCAAGAAATTGGGATTTTATGTTTAGGCAATTAAGCGATCAGCGAAGCCAAATTAGAAACTTTGCCACCTAAGTTGCTGCATGTGCACTGATGTAAGACAACACAGCAATTGTGGGTTCCAAACCCGGGACTCCCTGTTCCTGGTGCCCTACAATCATATAGGGAGACCAGGTTTAGCTTCAGTGTGTTTCTTCTATTGCTTCTCCGCTGACTTTGATTAATGGGAAGAGAAAGTCTCTCTGCAATTAACAGGCGTTCAGTTCAGAATCATGTCATATGTCTGAAATCTATTATTGTTATTATGAATATCAAGAGACATGATATTCTCACTTCCTCTCTTTTTAATTGGGTGACAACCATTACTCTCTCCTGGTGAAATCTTCAACAGTCATACACTCTCTTTTTTTTTTTTTCATCATTCAGGCAAAAATAGAATTTCAGAGCACATTCTTATATGCAGGAAACAGATTTTATTTTTAGAAAGCTGTCTCCTATATGCACTAGGGTGCATTCAACAGCCCAAAGACCATGGGACAGATTCTCAGATACACTCAAAGGGAGCTCAGACAGAGAGAAGCAGAGGCCCAGAGGGTAAATGGCAGGTTGTTCTGTACTGCCCACCCCTTACCAGTTTGCAGCTCCGAGTTACACCATTTGGGTGATGCCCTCTCCCATGATGACTGCACCAGGCTGGACCGACCATTACAAGTTCTCTGGTGTCAGTACCTACCATTTCTCAGCTTACTGTAGATGCAGAACTGAGAGGCAAGGAGAATGGAAGTCAGCTTGGAAATGCAGGGGCTGCATATTTGCCTGAAATGGCAATGCTGGATGGGGATCATCTGGCAATGCTGTATGGAAAATACATCCTCTGTGTTTTGGGTGGTTTTTTGGTCTCCTCAGAGGAATCAAACAAGATGATGAGACGCGAGTGTTCACACCAACTCGTGGCCAGGGCCTTTTTATTCTCCTACTTTCTCTAGTTAAAAAAAATTAAAAAACACACAAAAAAATTACTGTTCTGTTGCAGGGATAAATTAAGACCAGGAATTAATTTTGTCTTACTTGGCTAAGGGCAATTTGAAAGAAAGCCTCACACTTTTGCATGCAGCTCTTTTGTGACTCACAAGCAGTGAGGAGTAAACTGTTAAATCAGAAATCCAACCACGTGCTTTGCCACGCAGATTTCATCATTCAGGGAGCTGGATGTCTGCAGACATTGATCTGTGTCTACTATCAAAGCTAAAATGCATACTAACAAACAGGCTACTATCAAGTACATTTCTGTACATTTAATACAGTGTGTAATAGAGCTGTAAGCGTGGGGGAGTGATGTAGACTGTCTGAGAAGGGGGAAGTGTTCCATGCTTTTCCCTTATTAGCTGATTTATTAACATATCATCCCCACTGGTTCACTCCCTTCCACACAGAAGTGTACAGGTAGCTCCGTGGAGAACTAAGCTCAATTTCCATCTCCTTCAGAGATCTTCAAAACTGACTACGGCAGTCCACCAAGAAATGCTTTCCCAGCCGGACAGGTGTTGAGCACAGTAGTTAGCATTAGAAACTGTTTGCAAGAGCCTTGTGCAGAGAAAGATGAAACCGTCGGGAGGGTTGCAGGCCCTGAATAAAAGTGTTCAAAACCCCATTAAATCCCTGTTACTGCTTTTCCTGACAATGAAGGACAAGAGCAGAAAGAGTAACCTCAGAAGTCTGAAGGATTCTGTGTCTGTTCCAGTTTGAACAGTCTAGCTAATGATTCACAGATGCAGAGGAAGGCAGAAAGGCTGAGCCTGACCAGCTTGCAAGAACTACAATCAAGACCATCCACAGCCACCCATCATTTGCAAAGCAGGCTCTCTTCGAAGTCAGTGAATCCCAGCTTCCCAGTGCTGTGCTTCTCATCTTTACATATCTTACATAAAGAAAGAGTCTTGATGCCTGTAATGATGAGCCCAAAAGCTATAATCCCCTGGTTATTCAAAGGACAGGTAGAGTCAAAGAGATGTTTTCCTCAGGACGTCTTGTCAGTGTGATTCAGCCATTAGTTGTAGGGCCCATCTATCTTGGAATGAGGGGGCAGCAGTGTCAGAGGGTCCCTCCTCTCCCTCGCTGCTTTGCTGTGTATGTTAACAATCTGGCCAATTAAAAAATGTTTGTAAGATGCTTCACTGACCTTACAGTCCACAAAATCACCAACAAGACATGTCATTAGCAGCAATGCAGTTAGGAGGTTGCTAATTTATTTACTTAGACAGGGTAAGATTTTATTTTTTATGACAAGGTTTCTCTTGTTATTTAAAGCTGCTGTATTTCAGTGTTTTGGGGGAATTCAGACAAGACTATCACAAAAGAGGCACATTATGAAAAACCACCATCAAGTTTTGTACAAATTAAGCTTTTAGGTTTAACTAGCAGGTGGAAATTCCACGCTTCGATCCTCTGTCAGGTTAACTCTTGTTTTGATAAGGCATCTTGAGTCTTCAGTTCTGCAGGGACAGGGGCACCATTGCTTCCTGCTCTGAGCTTGTTTTTTCCAGGTCATTTATGTCCAGAAGGTAACAATGCTGCTTTAGCCATTATAATGGCAATATAGGGTCCCCAGGTATGAAACACTCAGAGCCCTCTCAGGGTACAAACATATGAACAAATGAAATTGGCCTCCTGGGATAAACTTGGTTCTAAATTTATAGTGTGTTAGCTGCCAGCCATTAACTGTGCACATTCCTACTCAGTGGCATACTCTGTAATTGCAAAGTAGGTTACTCTGCTTTCTTTTGAGGATAAGCTCCTTGGCCTTCATCTGGAAGTGAGGTAAGCACAGAGGGATTCCCTGCTAAGTAAGTAGTTTGCTGCAAGTTCACACCCTGCCTGACATTTGCCTTGATAGATGTTGACTTTGCTTTGGGTGAACTGAGTGTTTCTCCAGTGCTGTGTGCCATATACAAGGAGGACACTAAACTAATCCTCCTAAAGGTCTTAATTTGCAGTGATCTGTCCAGTACCAGTGGGCTCACACTCCCCATCACATTTTTGACATGCACCACTTGCTTTGCCTGTTCTGAATTTTATATCAAATTTTGTATCAGTGGTGACCTGTTTCATTGCTAGGGCTAATCAAGTGAGTTCATGTACTAAACATGTCCAAAGCTTAGCTTCTATGTACAGAAAATAAACAAGAAAATGAATTTTCATGATTTTCGTCTTTGATTTATTCATAATAAGACCTATTTACTTGGCAGAAGTTGCAAGACCATCTGTCTTTCTGATATGTAATGGCTTCAAACTCAGTGAGCAGTGTTTTTAAAAGAAAACACTCAGAGCTAGTTTCAGACCTGCTGCAAGCAGCAGCCCCAACTCTGTCACTTGACCCATTTATTCCTATCAGACATCTCTGAGATGTGGTTAGCCTACAGCACCTGAAACAAGCTGCCGCTTTTCCCTAATTTCCCCCCTCTCCCAGCTGATTAATGTAAGTTTTGTCTGTACCTATTTTCCTGAGTAAAATCTTGGCACACAGAAATTAATTAAAAATTTATCATATTTAAATAAACTGTGTTTTTAAAGCTAGATAAATAAGTACAAACATGATGGATCAAGCCATACTTTTGCAAAGAAAAGCAATACATTATGCTGGGGCTTTGGAGAAAGGTAAAGGCTTTTTCCAGGAAAAATTAGAGGGGACATGATAGTTTAGGGAATTGTTAATATAGCAATAAGCTGCAGAAAGGTGTACTAATTACTGGGTGTACCTCAGATGTACTACTAGGCATGAGACTGATGGATGAATAATGAAGAGAATAATTGTGATTCTGATTTCATTTAAAACTTAGGTAGCTCCACTTAAATTAATGGAGTTCCACACATGTAGCAGTGGTGTGGAATCAGAATCAGATCCAAAAATTACGTCAACTGTGTGGGATGTGTATCTCCATGCACATGGTGGCAGAAGGCTAGGTTTGAAATACTGCAAATAGAGCTTGTAGCATTAATAATGCATAGTTTTAAAAGATTACTTTTTTCTCTTTACAGCTGTAATAAAAGAAATAGCCCCTAGAAAAGCAAAAATTCCCAAGTCCTATAGCTTTTAAAGAAGAAAGCCTCATCTTGAAATGCAAGAATAGAGAGGACATCACTTACAGAAACACTAAGAGAGGAGCTGGTAGCTCTTTTGCACAAGTCAAATGCATGGCACAGTTAGGAAGAACACCAGGTGACAGTTACCTGATGGGAAATCAGATAAATGACAGCGACTGTCTGTTTACACATCCTCTCAATGATAAGGACACGGCCATTCAGCTTGGAGAGCTCTGGCCTGACTGTGGCCTCATTAAAAACATTCGGCAACTCAGCTGGGTGTTAAGTGTTGAATTTCCAGATACAAATTCAAAGACAGCTCTGTCTGAAAGGCAGGTGGATTTTGTTGAAAGGAGAAACAAAAGGACTAAAAAGACACGGAGTTACACTCTTCTTTTGGTCAGGATGCCCCAGAACACAGTGAATGTACTGGGAACTGCTCTTATGAGGGCTGTGCCTGCCCCATGGAGAGAGGACTTGTACCTTCAAGACACATTTCACAGGTAGTGGGTGCACTTGCAGAACAAGAAACCAAGAAACTAGAGACAGCAGAGCTGTTAAATGTAGGAATGATAGGTGATTTCCAACTAACAGTAAATGTGTTACGAATCCAGAAATGTGATAACTTCATTTTAGAATCTTTGGATTTACTTCTGTCACCTTTATTATTCAAGACAGCTGGGCTACGTAAATAAACCTCCCCTCTTCCTTTCCAGATGTTCTTACAGCAGCCGACAGTGTCCCTGAGCTTTAGCAATACTCAGCAGCTGGACCCACAACAGCTACAGCAGAGGTCAGGGGCCATTTCTCAGCAGCAGCTTGTCCCCAGTCCTCAACTTCAAGGGCAAATCACATCTTCACAAACAACAAACCAGCAGTCACTGAGAGAAGCAAGCGTGATATCGAGCCAGGTAATAATTTCTTTGAATAGAGAAGCATTTAGATGGAAAGGAGACACTGAGCTGTTATCAAGCAAGCAAATAAAATCACGTCAGTCCTGTAGCAGTGCCTTTGCCTTCCCTTTCTTATTCTTCTGTACAAGGGCAGCCTATTAAAAGGGTTTCCTTACAGCATTTACCTTACCTTAAAGCCTTTTATTAAGACCTCAGCCAGGAGTGTAACTTGAGCAGCTGTTTTAGCTTGAAAATGGAGCAGGGGAGCATGCAAAAGGTGCGGGTGACTTACTGTTCTTCAGGTGGTCCTGAAAGAAACCTGACTAACCACACTGGAAATTTGAAATAGTGAGATCTCTCAGAATACTTGCTTGCCGAGTCCAGTCGGACACCACCGATGCAACAAAGCCTGTCTGCTGTGGTGGCACACAGAATACATTGAGATTCGTGTGAAACCCTCAGGTTATGAACATTAACAGGTTCCTGCCCAGCAAAATAAACGTCAGCCTGAACAGTTACTGAGATCTGTGAAAGCTATTAGGTTTGGCACCAGATTTTTTGTTCATTCAGCTGGTTTCTCAGCCTTTCCAGTGTTTGCTCTTCCACCCACCTGTTGTACCTCCCTTCACAGAAAACTGAGCTCCTGTTTCTGCTTCCTGATTGTGTGGCAAGCATAGCTGCATGATTGTTTTCAGAGCCCCCAGCTGTAGCTTTTCACCTCCTACATATCTGTGTTATAATGACTCTGTTGAAGTAGAGAGTGTATCTGTATAATAAATACAAGACAAGGGGCAAGGGGCAGAAACTGATGCACAGGAAGCTCCACCAGAATATGAGAAAGAACTTCTTTGTCACTGTGACAGTGACCATGCACTGGAATAGATTGTCCAGAGAGGGTGTGGAGTCCCCCTCACTGGAGATTTTCAAGAACCGTCTGGACACGACCCTGTGTAATGTGCTCTGGGATGACCCTGCTGGAGCAGGGAGGTTGGACCAGATGTCCCACTGTGCTTTTTTCCAACCGTTCCCGTTCTGTGATTCTGTGAGGGGAAAAAAAAAAAAAAACCAACCAAAATAAACCCAACAAAACCCACCACATTTTTTTTCTTTGATCTTTTCCCATCACGGGGCTTGGCGGCAGCTCCTCATGCCTAACTTTGCTCCTGCCTTCATGGGGGGCCGTTTGAGCAGTGCTTTCCCAGCTCCCCTGTCGCGAGGGTTTGCGGACGGCAGGAGTGGGCCCGGGGCAGCCCCGGGCATGACAGTCGTTTCGCGTATGGTGACAGCAGCCGGGTGGCGGCACCGCCAGGCACTGGTGCCGGAGTCGGGCTGTCTCCCCGCTCTCTCCTCTTCTCTTGCAGGGCCCGAAGGCGGCGCGGAGCGCGGAGCNGGTCCGCCTTTGGGGAGGGCTGAGCTGCCAGCTCTGCTCCGCGGAAACAGCGATCGCAGCGCACACCAGATCCTCTGGAGTCACAGGGGGGTATTAAGACCCCCAGAGCGTAGCTGTCTGACCCCGTAGCGTTATGAAAACTGAAATCTTGCTGCTGGCTTTGAAGAGCACAAGGTGAATTTAACCGAAGTTGTAAAATATTATTCAAGCATCCATATACTTAGCACATAATAATGATAAAAAATGTGACTTATTAGGTGTATGTCAGGCACCCAGATCACCCCAGAGGGCAGGCGCTGCCCCAGCCTCCGCCTCGCAGTGCCCAGGATGCGCCTGCCGCAGCCAGCAGCTGGGTCAGACTCCTCACACTCAGCCTGGTGCCGTGCCTGCGAAAATGCCCTGCTTCTCTTTGCACAGTGTGGGATTTGTATGGTCCTTCTCTTCCAGCAATGTCACTTTTTTTTTCCCTTCATGTGCCAGATTGTTGCTTAGCCAGCCTATTCAGCCCATGATGCCTGGGTCCTGTAATTCAAGACACCCTTCAGACCTCAGCATGGCGGGATCCCAGGCTAAGTACGTGCCTTGTCGAAGATAAAACATCAAAGTTGCTTTTGAGGGGAAGTAGCCTTCTTTTGTAAGATGATGAAGTAGTTATAAATATTGGGAATGTGTTACTGTGCTGAGCCTGCCTTCCAGTGTCAGGGTCAGCCTTACCCTGCCTGGTCACATCTGCAAGGATGACAGAGAGAAACACAGTGTGCCAGTAGCGTTTTAACAAGCCATGGCTGGGGAATTTTTGTCCCTCACATGCTGCCTGCTTCAGCGCTAGAACTTCTGATCCACCAAGGTAAATGCGAGAGAGAAAGTCAGCACTGGCCCAGTTAAATGACTGGTGCCAAGAAAGCCTCACCTCAGTTGTTTTGTCTCCTCAAAACTTGGATGAAGGAAGCAGACCACACTGGTCAAAATATACCTTTTTTTTTTAAGCAGTTTTTTGTCACTGTACTTAATTGTGAACTGCTAAAATAATAAGCAACTGTTTGCACAACATTTCTTTAAAAATAATTCTTTTTACAAAACAGTATTCTTCTAATTTTATCTCAGGAATATAGGTATTCAGTACTTCTTTTTTTAAACAACACTATTGGTGTTTAAGATTATCTTGTGTTAATTTGTTGAATGTAAATATTGTAGCTCTGCTTTTAAGCCTCTGAATAAAAGAGGCCTTATTTGCAAAGATGCATCTCCCAGTTCATGTAGACATCCTGACTTGTGGGACCCTTTTATAGGAGCTCACATCCTTGTACAAGTACCCAGACTGTAGCATTTCTGACTAAACCCTAATGTTGAACAGCTGTTGAGTGAACACAAGCCACACTATGATCTCATCACCCTTTACAGGATAAACAGAATTAGGCTGGGTTGGCAATAGTTCCATTGTGGTTTTGCCCACAGCCTTCCACAAAACAACACATATTTAAGTTTTGCTATGCAAAAGCAGAATGGCAAGAGGAGACGAGTATTTTGTTTCTGTCCCATCCCTCGTTCCAGAGGGTTTCTAGAGGCTTCTTCTGTTCCTAGAGTGGGGCTCACTGTGATGGGAACTGCTGATCGTACTTGGCAATACGTGTATGAGCAGCCTAAGAAGTAATCAACCCTAGCCATGTTTCTGCAAGAGATCGCCACCCCCCAGGGAGTCACAGGGGAGCACAGGCAGCAGGACAGGAGGTGCATTTGCTTCTCTCTTGCTGCAGTTCCGGGCTCAGCATATTAAAACAGAATCAAAGGCCATTTGGTTTAATGAGCCTGGGATGTGAATGCTGTGGCTGAAGACAAGACATGCATAAACCAGAATCTTTAATGGATCTAAAATGTGATCTGGATTTTGAGGTGAGATGTATTCTTCCTCCAAGTCCAGCTCATGCACAGAGTAAGGGAAAGCAGTGCTGCCGATACTGCTGTTGTTCATATTAGCAGGTCCCATGCACAGGAATCATTTATTGGGAATTATTTGGGGGGTTTCAGCTGCACAAGGGAAGGCCCGGGGATACCTAACAGCAGCCTTGCAGTATCTAAAAAGGAGTACAAGAGAGAAGGGGAGGGACTTTTTACAAGGGCATTTAGGGATAGGACAAAAGGTAGTGAATTTAAACTAAAAGAGGGCAGGTTTAGATTAGATTTTAGGAAGAAATCCTTTACTGTGAGGGTGGTGAGGCACTGAAACAGGTTGTCCAGAGAAGTGGTGGATGCCCCATCCCTGGAAGCGTTCAAAGCCAGGTTGGATGGGGCTCTGAGCAACCTGGCCTAGTGGAAAGTGTCCCTGCCCATGGGAGGGAGGTTGGCACTAGATGGTCTTTAAGGTCCTTTCCAACCCAAACCATTCTGTGATTCTATGAATTAGGAACACTAGGGATTGCCATCCCTATTCTAAGACCATTGTTTCCAACACTTTGTTCTTGATTGTTTTGCTTCTTTCTTCCATAGGTATTCTCAAACCCAACAAATGTTTCAAAGTTTGGAAGTGCAGACTTCCAGCAGCAGCTCTCCAATCGTACTGATGGGACAAGCAGTGTTAAACCAAGGGTTCACCACTACCCCTCCTTCCCAGCCATCCTCTTTGCCACCTATGCAACTCCAGCACCAACAGCATCAGCAACAACGCTACCTGCAGGTAGGGCAGAGGAGATGATGTATTAAGTGTACACACGGAATAAGAAGGTGAGTGGGCTGTGCAAATGGGGCCCCAGGTTTCTTCTGGAGCCTGATCCTGGCAGAAATGTCCATTTAAGAGATTCTGACATGTGACACACTGCTACAGTGCCCTGTACCAGTACAACAAGGGAGCAGTGGGAACAGTCAGAATATTTAGAAGGAAATTACTAATTCTGTACATTTGAAAGCATAATCAGATTATCTTGGATATATTTAAAGTTTATTTCTAGCTGGAGAAGTCAATGCCTTAGGATTTGTTCTGTACTCTTTATTCAGTATAAAATTTGCTTAGTTTACAAGTCAAAAGATGATTTTTAATTACTAGCATCAACATAAAATAGATCTGGATCAGATATCTGGATCCCTTCAGGAAACTAACATATTTTCTCAACTCCACAAGGCAAAGAAGATAAAGTGGAGCACGTTGCCTGGAAGAACCAGGTGATTTGAAGATGTAAAAATACTTATTTTTTGACCTAATTCAACACATACTAAAGTAAAGGGGGGAAATGAGGTGTCTCTGTATTAGTTCAACAGGAGCTGAACTGAGTCTATAAAACCTGGTCACATATCCACTGGCATCATTGAAAGAGTATAACCAATCTCAAATGATTAAACTCTTGGTATTGAAATGAAATCCTTATCATAGCCAAGAATTAATGAAAAAATGTATGGCAGATACTGTTTCAAATAAAGGACCTGCAAAATTCACATCAACTTCAACACTGCAAGGTCACACCCTACTGTAAGCTTAGAAAAAGGAAGGGCTGGAAGGGACAGCATGAGTCATTTTAGAATCCTGTTTCATTTCTGCCATCCATCCGTGTCATTTCTGACATGTTCACCCACCCGGTTCCTAAACAGGCTTTTCAGGGTAACCTGCAAATCCCAGGCAGTGCATTCCTATGAGAAAACCTTCTCAATGCCTAACTGGAAGTTCTTTGTTGCAATTTATGTCCATTCCTTCTAGCATTACTTAAGCTAGCCTCATGCCAAACAGCTCCAGAAACAAAAGCCAGCAAACCAGTAGTATTTTTAAGTGTCCTGTACACTGAGGACAAAGAACATTAACATGTAAAAGAATCAAACACCACGATAAGTTTTATTTTATCTGTAGGTGCAAACACCAAGTTCTTTGCACAATGAACAACCCGATTCTTTGCTCCTGCCATCTTACTCACCACAGCAGGGAAATATGGGGTATCATCAGACACAGCAGCAGCAGCAGCAGCAACAGCAACAACAACAACTAACATCAAGAAGAAGGAGTAGTTTATCAGAATCATCAAATTTACCACAGCCACTGCGATAGAGTCCCACCAGCACAATCAATGCACGATTAGCTTTAACCAATGGACACATGGGGCAGAAGAGAATGACTTTGTACTTACTGTTCTGGCTTTTGCACAAGCATTTCTTTCCAAGCTCTATGACAGAAGTACGCCCAGAGTGCAGACTGCCACAGACAGTGCATTCAGGGCACGCTGGCTTCTGTTTGCGCTGTGTTGTGAGCACAGGATGTACTGACAGAGCAAAATAAAAAGGAGCGCTATCCTGTGCAGCCTGCATCACCACTGGGTGTATGGGAAGAGGCATTCAATCTCGGCACGTCTCTCTGGAAGCCCTCTGGCAATTCCAAAAGACTGTCAACAGACTCATGAGGTACTTGGCCTTCACTGTTTCAGTTCTTCTTTTGTGTATGAAAAGCACTGCGTCAAAGGTCTATCGAGGAGAGAACAAGAGATTATTTTTATTATGATTATTGTTATTATTTTGCACAACTGCACAGAGAACGAAACCTAGGCACTTTCTGTAAAGAGAAGTTTGTTTCTTTATTCTTGTGGCCAAATTAGCACATCCAATGGAGGAGAAAGCCCAGCCATTGGTGAAGATGGTCTACAGCTCATAACCCTTGATTTAGAATCTGAAAAGTATTATGCAGCTTACCCTAACTGTTCTTCATTACTAAAAACCAACCAACCAAAAAAAGCAAACCCACAACCCACACTGGACTGTTTCCTACGTGAATTGTGATTGCAAAGGAGAACTCAAATTGTAAGCACAATCATGCAACTCTCCAATACTACAACATGAATCCTTCTTCTACCTAAACTCACCCACTCCAAGTCTCTGAGAAATATGCACTGTGTTTTGGCCCACTGACTCGGGATGCTGCAGACTATTACATATCTCTTTCATTATAACATTTAGGATTAAATTTTCCTTTGGAGGAAAAAAAAAGAAAATGCACTTTTCGCTTTTTTTGTATGTTTTCCGTTGATATGTTTCTAAGAAAGATTTTATGTAATTATTGAATAAAAAGTAGTGTATTGTACAGCTGTTGTAATAATGACCTATTTCTATATAAAATAAAATTATATGGAATTATGTGGAAATTATTTTGTATATGAAATATCAACTCATTTCACAAGTATAAAGATTGTGCTTGTGCTTTTTTGTGAGTGGGTATTTTGTAATAAACTAATGAATTAGAAATGTTTTTGTGAAGGGAACTACTGTTTCATGCTATATACAACTCAAACTATTATTTTTTCCATTTAATGATGGACAGTTGTCTTTATTTGTAGAATAAAATAAAATAGCCAAAAGGCTTTATTGCGGGACTCGCACACATTTTCCTGTGACTGTTGAACGATGTGATTCACTTTAGACTTCTAATCTTAGCCACAGACTTGAATGGTGTTTGGCACCCAGTTAGCAAAAGCAAGTATTATCCCTCTGAATTTTTGTCATGGCATAGACACTGAGAATGAAAGCTCAGGAAGTTATGTTAGCTGCAAGCAAAGACAGCTCATTTGAAGCACCTTTAAAACTTTAAGCACCTTTAAAGACCTCAGGCAGCTTTGTACTTCCAACCAAAAAGTTTTTTATTAGCACATAACAGATGGTTTAGAGAACATATTGACTTCAGCACACACCAGGGCTTTGACCCATGTCCAGCTTCAGTGTTTTAAGACACCGCTGTCCTGAGTTTTGGGACACATCTCTTCTTGAATACTCCCCTTGTAGACAGCCTGGTTTCCACTTTAGCATCCTTGTGCAGACTCCTTTTAATGTTAAATTCAAACTTGACTACAGGATGGAGCAGCCAAAGTACAGGCTTGATTTCCCTCTGCAGAGAGGGAGAACCTCCAACACAGGTTGAGGTGGGTAACTGAGCACAGGAATGTCTTCATTCCCTTCAGTAAGACTGAAAGGGGATGGCTCTCAGGGCAGCTTGCAGCCACTGGAGCCAGCATTAGCTTCAACAAAGTGCACACATGGCCTTCCCTCCCTTGAGTACCAAGGATCACATCAGCAGGGCCCACATGTTCTGGTTTCTATGCCATAGGGGAACAATGGAGATAACTGGGCTAGGAGCTGGAAATTGTGAAAGTAAGCTTTCATGGAAATGAATAAAAGCTTATTTGCCCTGAGTTCTGAAAAAGCTAAAAATCTCCTAAAGAAAATCCATTGACAAAATTACCCCAATGATTCAACTGCAAGCCTGGGTGGTAGCACTGATGGGTGCATGAGTATTTCAGTCCATACAATCCCTCATTGAGAGAGGATGAGGGAATCAAGTATCTGGTCTCTAAGAAAGTGTTTTTACTGCTACCTTTAGGCACCAGGGTGAATTAGCCTGCTCATCCCTTTAAATTCTTGTGTTCAGTGAAGCAAGAGTGACCCCACCAGATGAAGATTAGAAAGCTAAACTTGAAGGTTTCACTTAATGTCTGAAGGAACCTCTCTTTTCCATTAACTACAGACAAACCTAAGCAAAGGCCAGTTGGCTAAGCTAGAGGCGAACTTCATAAACCCCAGGCATCCTGGGAAAGGAGGGGACAAATCTGTAAGCCCAAAATTCATGCAGGAAGAGTTAATGAAGGAATACGAGCACATCAGAGGAAATACCAATGGAAGCAGCAGTTGACAGATCTCAGATACTATGATGGAAGACAGAGGAAGGGCAAATTCCTTTAAGAATTTGTTCTACTCTCAGGGATTACAGACCCACATTTCTCCCAACTGGCAGTGGTATGTCCAAACCAAACTCAGCCTTGGAGCAAACACTTAACTTTCTAAAACCAGTGGCACTGTAAGCTGTTAACAGGGAGATGCTGTAAACAGGGTGGGGTTGCCTTCTTCTAAGCTGGTTTATTACATTGTTTGGAAGGATACAGAGTGCTCACAAGAGCAGATTTACGTCAATACCTAGCTTTTCATGCTCTTCCCCATACACACATTCCGGTTTGGGATTATTGCCCTTGTTCTCTGTTGCACACAAAAGGCAATGCAAGTCCTCACAGAGCTGGGCTGTTCATTACAGCCAAGACCCAGCTTGTGCCAACACAATCCCTCAGCTCGGGCTGGTTTTCCGGGCAGGCGGGATGGTTACATCAGGCTACTGCCCCACGCCGGGATGCCTCGGTTCTGCCTCGGGAACAAGAGCTCCAGATCTGCGGGAGGCAAAATACTTGCTGGAAGCACCACTGCGCCAAGCCGAGCTCCCCACACACCACTCCAAGGAAAAGAGAGACCTTGCAAAGGGAGCGGGCGGGCGGCCGGGCACCTAACATCGCCGGTACGGACACACACTGACACCGCCCCAGTGAACACCCCCGGTACGGACACACACAGACACCGCCCCAGAGAACACCCTTGGTCCGAGCACACCCTGACACCGCCCCGGTGACCACCCCCAGTCCGAGCACCCGCTGACACCACCCCAGAGAACACCCCCGGTCCGAGCACACCCAAACACCGCCCCCAAGCCAGCCCCGCCCGCCGCCGGCGCAGTCGCCTCCCAGCCTCATCCCGGAAGGGCTCGTGTTTCCCAGCGTGCCGCGCGCGCTCCTTTCCGGCCTGGGCCCGGGCAGGGTGAGTGTGGGCTGGGGTTCGTCCCGCAGAATCCGCCTCCATCCGCCCCGCAGGCCCCCCCGGCGCGGCGGGAACACGGCCCGGCCCGGCAAGGGGGGTGGCCCGGCAAGAGGGGCACCGGGTGGGATCTCCCGGCGCGTCCGCGTTCGGCGAGAATGGGGCCCGTGTCCTGCCCGGGGAGGCCTGCAGGACTCGTGGGACGGGGATACGGCCCGTGCTGTTGCCCCTGGGAAGAGCCGCTTTGGCACCGTCATGTTCATTCCGGGACGGGTTGAGCTGCCCTCCTGGGTCGCCTTGCAGAAGGGGGGGAGCTTGGGGCTGGCCGGGAGGCCGGTGTTAGTGCGAGGTGGTCGAAGAGTCTCGGATGTGCTTCCTGCTCTTCTCAGGGAGATGGAAGTAAAGCATCTGTGATGCTGAAAAGTTGCTGCGTGAAGCCCGCGACTGGTGCGACCCCGGGGGTTAATTAAACTTAGGTTTAGGTTTCTGAATGTGGGAGTTGTGTGGTTTGTGAGGGGCTGGGGACGGCGGGAGGGAAGGGGACGGGAAAGGTCCGAGGTCTGCGTTTGATGTGTGCACGGTGCCTTTCAGCGTCGCTCAGATGGCTCCCGCAAAGAAAGGCGGTGAGAAGAAAAAGGGGCGCTCTGCCATCAACGAGGTAGTAACTCGGGAATACACCATCAACATTCACAAGCGGATCCATGGCGTGTAAGTTCTTTTTATCAGCGAAATTTGCCTTCTGTGAAGTGGCATTTGGAAGTGCGTTCGGTAGGTTTAAAAGGGCAGAGAAGGACTGTCCTTAGAGCGTGGTGTTTGTGGTCCCTTGTGCCTCGGTTGTGCCCCGAGGCAGCAGCTCTGTACCTGTGCAATCCCAGACTTGGCTTGTGGCTATCAGGAACAAGCCTGTTTGTGTGATTGTGAGTGTTCCGGGGCTTAAATTGAAGTTAGATCAATTTACTTCTGTGCACACGTTGTCATTCTTTCCCAAGCAAATGCTTAAACTTCAGCCCACTGAGAAAGTTTCAGAAATTAAATACTGCTGTAATCACGTGGTTGGCTTTATGTTTATCACGAAAGTGTGTGAGGTGTAAACTGGGATATGATTTGGGTTAAAGGATATTTGTTGTGTGTAGGTTAGAGTAGCTTTTTAATAGACCAAATGCAGAACCTCACGAAACTGTAGTGAAGTGCTTCAGAGGAAACTGCATTGCCCTTGCATTCTGAGTATGCCTGCAGTCACATGGAAGACACCATCCAAATCCAAACAATTGGTGCAGTGGCTAAAGTTAACATGGAATAGGAGAGAAATGAGGCAGTGGAGCACTGCAAAACCATGGTTGAGAATGGGAAGTAGTGATTATTCTTCAAATGGCAGTAAGATGTTCTGGCCTTGCCTATTGATTGGCAGTTCAGTCTTTCTTAATGCTGATGATCATGATGTCCACTTTTCTTTAGGGGCAGGGTATGCTAGAGCGGAAATGCTTTTTATTTAGCGCATTTCTAGCACAAAGTATCAACAGCAGTGTGCACATAATATAGCTGAATATAACGCACAGTGGGACCTCGGGCAGTGCTGGCACAGCCCCATGTCACAGTGTGGGTGTAATTATGTATGGCAAACCACTCATGGTGCAGCTCTTACTTCTGTTGTGAATGCCCAGTCCTGTGGGATCTGGCCATAATGGGCATGAGACTGGGGAAAAAAAAACCAGTTCTGATGGTGGTATCAGTGCAGTCCTGATAGCATGAAAGAAGTAACCGTCAAGTATTTTTCAGCAAAAGCTGATATTCAGAATAACATCAGTTTTGTTCTTCTGCTGTTTATTTCAATACTGCTACAGTTCAGTCTTGTTTATGTTATTATTGTTGCACTGCTTTTCTCATAGGGTTTTTATTCAGAGTGTCTGTGAAACCTCTGATCTCTTCAGTGTTACTGAGATACTCAAACATGTTGACATTAAAACAAAGGCTTAAGATCCAGGAGATCTTGTGGCTATAAAATTTTACTGAAATTATTCTACCTAAGTATAAGTGGTTTCCAAAGTCACCAGCTGCCTGCCAGGGTAAAGGCCCAGTCGTGCTGGTGCAGCTGTTTGTCTGCTGTTGAGCACAATGCTTTGGGTTGTGTGTTTAGAGAACGCGTGCAACGAGTGTCCAGTGCTGACAGTGTCCTGAGGTTAAAGA
Source organism: Edolisoma coerulescens (assembly GCA_013397115.1). Taxonomy (NCBI): domain Eukaryota; kingdom Metazoa; phylum Chordata; class Aves; order Passeriformes; family Campephagidae; genus Edolisoma; species Edolisoma coerulescens. The sequence goes on from VWZW01001014.1 coordinate 2,489,453, forward strand.
AGTGGCTCTTGTGTTTGTCCCAGGGGCTTCAAGAAGCGAGCACCACGTGCTCTCAAGGAAATCCGTAAATTTGCGATGAAGGAGATGGGTACTCCTGACGTTCGCATTGATACCAGATTGAACAAAGCAGTCTGGGCTAAAGGAATAAGGTGGGTTTTTGCAATTTTCTTTACTGGGTGAGGAAGGATATGAAGGATTAGGAAAAAATTGTATACTTCTTGCCTTTTCTTTGCAAATGCTTCCTTGTGGCAGCGTATGCACCAACCTAATCTTTCTGTCACCTCTGTGTTCTGGTCAGCTCTCCTGGTGTATTTGTAACAAAGCTTTAGTAAACTCTGGGATTGAAAGAACTTCCTTCTACTTTTAATAAGAATAAAGCAAAGGAAAGAAGGAATGCAGGTTTGCGGGTGGAGGGCAGGGAAGAGAAAGGAATGGGGCATTGTAATACTGTAGTACCTTGATCCCTGTTGCAGCAGACAGTTTTTATAAACCTGACCTTTTAGTGATGCCTACAATCCCAGGCTGTGTCTGGGATTTGTGTAGTGTGTCTGAACAGGATTAGGTTTTAAAGCATGCTGAACTGATAAATGCTGCACAAAAGGAGGTGTGTTTTAAACAGGGCCATCAATCTTTTCTTGAAAGTACAAATAAGTAAGTAGTTTGGGGACCAAAAACTGTAACTTCTCTTAAATCACTGCTACAAAGGCAGCTGATTTGACGTGTAAAAATGGTCCAAAAGAACTCCTGTGAGCAGTGGGACCTCTTAAACTGTAATAAAAGGTTAACTGATCTGGATTGATGCTTTGAGAGATGCACTGGATACACCATGTCTTCTGGGAATTAGGTCCCTAAGTCTACTCTATGACATACATAGAACGCTTTGCCTGGCGTTGTGTGGCCCACCTTCCTTCAAAAGCAGAGTGGGAGGATGAGACTGAGTTACTGGGTCTTACAGGCAGGAGTTCTCTGTCCTCCCTGTTGAACTGCCCATTTATAAGGAGTGAAGAAGTAGCAGTGGAACCAGCAGGCAGCATAACTCCAGAGCTTCGTAGTGAGGCTGCTGACCAAGACTTCCTCATATTAACTGGTACAAGTGAAGTCTGTGGAGCAAGGAGTTGCCGTATCTTGCCAGTCTTTCCACTGTGAGTCTGCAGTTTTTATTAGTTAGAATACATAATGTATGCAAAGTAAAGTATCTTCCTCTGCAAGGATCAGCAGAGGCTAAAGTCACTGTGTTGGCTGGTAAGATAGTGATCCACATAAAGTAGTGAATAATGCTTTTGACTTTGACAAGAAGGGAGTAAAGCAGAGCAAGTTCCTGTGTCTTGAATTGCTATGTCCACCTGATTTAGTAAGTATGCTCTTGAAAAGGGAGGAGGAAGTTCCTTCACTTTTCTGTGGAGCAAAGTACTCTGAGCAGGAGTTTCCTAAAATCTTGAGTTCCTCTGAGGTGGCAGGTTATATGAAAAATGGTGTGGAGAAAAAATTTATGCCTTCTCTCAACAGCATATTTTGGGCATTATTGGGTGAGGACACTAAGCTGTGTTTTGCCTATTACAAAATCATTTAAACAATTTAATTGTGATTCCCTGGGCTTTTTGAGGAAGAAATGATGATCAGTTTTGTGCCCATGAGTAAGACCTTGGTTCAGGCCTGATGCTCACTAGAATTTCCATGATTTCTGGCATAAAGATGAGGCAATACTCTGACTTTTGACAGAGGCCTTGGGCTTTCAGGGTAGATTGTTGGGGTTTTTCCTCACTATTTTATATTGTAGTAAGAAATGCTTGATAGTAACAGGTGCTTGCTGATCATGTTCACTTGCTGATCATCTTCATGGTGTACTTCCTCAGTAGCGGACGGATGATGCACTTCTGACTTTATGCTCCTACTGGATTATGAATTCATCTTACTCAAGGCTCAGTTAAATCTTACCTGCTAACTTGAATAAAACCAAACAAAACAAAAAAAAATAGCTCCTCCAAGGCAGACAGTACAATCTTTTAAGGTACAAGATTTCGCTATTGCTTTGATGCTGAGAAAGAACTCTCCTATGAATTCACGGGTTTCAATAAAGAAAATTCATCTGCCATCTTCGTTTTAGGAACGTTCCTTACCGTATCCGCGTGCGTTTGTCCAGGAAGCGCAATGAGGATGAGGACTCCCCCAACAAGCTGTACACTCTGGTTACCTACGTACCAGTCACAACATTCAAAGGTAGGGAAGGTTCCATGCATCTCCCATGCCATGTCTGAACAAGAAGGAAAGCACGACAGCTCCTCCTGCAGTGCATAATTCAGATGAAAAGCACACTGCAAGAGTCAAACCACTGGCTTAACCTAGCTCTGCTGTAGAGAAGCGGGCTGCTGGTTTGCCTGATCCACGTTAAAAAAAAGTACAGAATTTAGTAAAATGATGATGTAAATTTTGAGAGATAGAAAAACACTGGCCATAGTTGTTAGGGTAGTTTTAAGGTTTGTTTTCCCATGTAAAGCCTATCCTCTGATGTCAAAAGCTCAGGCAGGTTGAGCCCTTTCTGCTTGTCATCTGAGAAGAATCAATTCCATAAATACAACTAAGTTTTTGTTTTAACGTTTGGAGAAATACTTGCCTATCTAGTTTGCTCTTCCAGAAGTAGATAGCAAACTAGCCTTGCAACTGTAGGGATACTTCCTTGGGAAGACTTCCATATACAAAACAGGTGGTGATAAAATGTCTTGTTTTGCAGGTCTACAGACAGTCAATGTGGATGAAAATTAAAAAATTTTCATTACAATAAAAAGATAAAAAGAAAATAACATTCTCAAGTGTTGTTTTTATTGTCCAGTCTCTTCAAGCTCTCAGCTGTGAAGCATTGAGTTGAACAGGTGGCAGCCTTTTAAAGTATCTTCTTTCTTTGAACATGAACATAATGGTGTAATTGTCTTAATTAAAGGTACGCTAGACTTAGGTTACATGTGAATGGAATAAGGAGGAGATTAAAATGTTCTTTGGGGGTGGCAGAGTCCTGGTGGATTTGTTTTGTTCTGGTATGTAATGAACCTTTACACAGGTATTTTAAGTTAAGGCCAAGTTTGTTTAAAAACAAAACAAGAAAAACTCATCCAAAACTGATGGATCAATATTTCATGTATGTAATCTCATGTGAATGATGTGCCACACTGGCCTCTTAGGCACTCGGTGGACTTCTCCCTGAGCAGCTCTGTGTGCTACATGGAAACAGAGTTCTGATTAGTGAAATAATTGTGATCATGCTACCACAGGGTATTTGTTTAAAGCAGTAGGGACTAAAGGCACTTAGCTTCCCCAGATCAGTGAATACTGTCAATGCCAGCCTTGTACAAAAAGGGTTTATTGAAAAGTGCATGTTTTCACAGACCAATATGAGAAGCACAGTCCATGTACACTTAACATTTCAGCAAGACATAAAAAATGGAATACAATCAAATATATTAAAATAGTTTCAATTACCAGCATTGAAACAGTTTTCAGTATTAGTGCAAAAAAAGGCAACCAAAACAAACTGTGGACAGCAGATGAGAAGTGTTTTCCCCTGCTTAAAAAAAAAAAAGACAACTGGAGCCAGCCTGTGCTCTCCCAGTGCGGAAGAGGGCTTCAGTGTCTTCACACTGTAGACAGATGTTTCCTTTTACATTCAAAACAAGCACATCATAAGTCAATGGCACAAAACAAACCTACACACCCTTTTAGCTTTTAAAGCTCTTGAACTGAAAACCACAGACTAACAAATTGTTTACCAGAAGTCCACTGCTAACTGAAAGCCTTTTACAGTATGTCCTTTGGCATAATTTCAGTGCATTTCATTTTTTAAGTGTTTGCTGCTACTGTGTGCTTGGTTTTGCATGTTCACTCCGTGACTGGCAGCTCATTCCATTTGTTCTGAGACTGTATTGATTTAGCTTTGCATTCTCAAGCTTTGGTTTCAGTTCTAAGGGTTTTTCAAAGAAGTTAACTAATGATTGTTCAGTCAAGAGGGAAGCTAAAATATGCTCAAAAGAGACAGTCCAGTCCCCTTCAGTCACAGGCGAAGGTTGAGAGTCTTTGTGAGGGGTCTTCACAGTGTCAGTAAAAACAGCATCCTGGTCTGAAGCAGAGGCGTCGGGCTGTAAGTCCTCAGTGAACTCGTCTGATCCACTCCCCAGGCTGATGCTCCTTTGTCCTACTTCTCCAATCTGAAGTAACAGTGTGGTCACAGTGGCAATGGCTTGATACAAATCATTCTCCTCTGGATCTTCATGAAACATGCTATACAGCGTTTTGCAGAACTGAATGAACTCCCTCTGTAAAGGATGAAAAACCAGCATCAAAGTCCTGAACAGCCACGCTAAGGATCACTGCAGGAGTCAGGCAGGGCACAGTAGTGCAAAGGCAGCTGGAATGCTGTGTACATTTATATGCTCTTTTATAACTTCTGCCTGCTTTTAAAAATGTTAGTGAAGGGATTTCAACCCCCACTGGTGTTAGGAAACCTTGTGATGAAATCAAAAAGGGAAGAGGGCAGTGAAGTATTTTGATGACCTGATGAAGGAAATCAGGACCTGCCAGATGATGTAAGGGCAAGTGAGATACAAGGCAAGGGATAGTCCCTTACTGGTGGCTGCCACGCAGTGAGTTACAACCAAAGGAACCATCCACAGGCCTGCAGGCAAACTTCCCTTCTGCTGTTTCTCTCCCCTCTTTCCCCAGCTGTTCTAAAAATATTTGGAGATCTTCCCTGCCCAGCCCCTTTCTGTCTCTCCCTTGCTCACCCATCACAGGTGATTATCAGGCTAGAGAGGATGTTTCCATATATCCTGTTATGAAAGTCATGAGCCCTCAGTGAAATGATGCCTTTATGAGCTCATGAGCCCCTGCAGAGCTGACAGGGTAGGTACATGCCACCCAGTTAAAACTATTTAGCAACAGGAGCACAGAAGGGATTCTGGGGGCAGACCCATCTTTCTTTGCATGTCTACATTTGTTTTATTAATATGGGGCCCTTTTCCCTCCAGTAGATTCCCTTATGCCAACAACACAGAAAGCAACTGGCATTAGAAAACAGATGGTAATACTGTGACAGCCTTCAGCTGTTCTGCAGTTCCAGTCAAGTGTTTGGCTAAGGGCAAGTTCTAGGTGAGGTGGACTAAGAACCTACTGATTTGGTGCAGAGGAGGTATGGGAAGATGGAACAACAATGTGCATTCCTGGGAATTCTTGGGCTTGGGACTAGGAGGGCTTTTTTCAGCCTACATAAGCCTGTTTGCTTGCATGTTCTGCTGCAGGTGAGGGTGAATCTGAAATTCTATTCACCGGCCAGTCTGAGCAGAGGGAGCTGATAGGAAGGTAGTTTTTAAAAAGTGAAAGTTTTTAAACACCTGCTCCCTGGATCAAAGGACCCCAATCCTCAATGCCTGAAGGACTGAATCTAAGTTCAGGCTGAAGTTGTACTTTATGACAGAGAGCCAAACTGTTGTATTCAGTCATTTCGAGTACACTTCTTTAAAGCAGTACAGCTGCTAAGGTACCCACCTGGCTCATTTTTGGCAATTCCTTTTCAGTTTTAGTATCCTTTTCTTTGGCTAGATCCTTCAGCATCTGCTTCAACTGCTTTTGGTAATCTACTGCATCACCTTTTTTGGAGCAGACAGAAAAAGGAGAATTCATTTTCAAGTCACTGGAGTAAATTTACATTTCAAAATAAACCCCAGAGAGCAGAGATAATATGGTAGGGATCAAAAGTGGTAAGTTGCTTATCTCATCTGCACTCGCATTAGAGAACCAGTCTGGACATACCGTTTGATTTTCCAATGACCAGTGGTCTTGATGTTGACAGCAAAGGATTCTTTAATGGTGACTGGCTGTCTCGTTCATTTTCTGTGAGAGCTATCCAAAAAAACCATGACAAATTTAATCTTTTGAATTCTGCTGGTTATTTATTTTCATATTTGAAGAAAGCAAAGTAATTGTGCAAAGATGTTTTGTAAACACTTTTAGGTACTTCATTAAATCATACTGTAAAATTATGTTACTGTAAGACTGGTGCTGCAGTTGGAAGCTTGCCAGGAACTGCACATTTAATTAAAAACTTTGCACAGAGGAACTACCACAGAATTTTGTCACCTAATAAAAAGTGGATCAAGATATACAAGGAGATCTCTACTGTACATGGAGTACAAGCCATTAAAAAATGTTACTTCAGTTCATATTTTGTCTGGAAGTAACCATATAATTGTCTGCAAAAGATCTCTGAATGCAATAGATGTGTGAGCTTTGACATTGTAATCTATAAATTTCATCCAAAAAGGTTCCATTTGTAATTAATGGAGTAATTTGTAAAATGCAGTGAGCATAACTACAAATGTACATCCTGTATGCTCGCAGTTGGAAGGAAGCAGGATGGGGTTCTTTATTAAGCAGCTTTTTCCCGAAAGCAAGAGATTTTTTGGGGAAACCGGTATTCATTCCCTTTCCGATTTCTTACCTGGTGGGATATGCAGCTTATACAGTAACTTTATCTTTTCATTCATTTCTCCATTATACATAACATCTGCAAGGAAAATAAAGAACAAGAAGGAAGTAAACCAGAGCATTTACTTCCACAGTTTAAAATAAATCAAGCATCTCTCTGTGAACAAAGGATAATTGTTTACATGGACAGTAAACATATGGCCAGTGTATTATGTTAGGTTGTGCCTGTCAATGAGGAACAGCAGGTGACAGCCATCTGTTTTGGTCTTTGTTCTTGTAAAATAGACTGTGAACACCTAACCCTGTGGAGCTTCAGCATAATTTAAAAATATCACGGAGGATGGCAGGGAATCTACTAAAGGCTGTTTGCTGCCACAGATGTACAGATGTGAGAAGCGAGAGACAGAAAATGTTGGGGACATCATATTCTTAGTGTTTCTCCCCTTCAGCCCTTACTGCTGTTCTACAGAGTAAGCCCAAAGGAGATAACTATTTCACATGTAATATAATTCACACTTTCAATTGACCAGTAAAAATGAGATTCTAAACTTTCAAATGCACTCAAATACTGTGGAGAACTTTTAATTTAAAGTTGTATCCCTCTAAGAATCAACACCAAATAAAAAGAGAATACAGGGTGCCTTAGTATTCACATAAAAAATTCTAAAAATCCTAAGTGGCACGAATACAAAATCATGGATTTTTACTGAAGCTCTGAATGTTGAATCAGTTTTTTCCACTTGAGGTCAGGCGACAGTTGAGATATGGCACTTTCTCTTCAGTCAGATTTTGGACAGGCAGTCTCACCTATTAGGACAGCTGGTGGCCTCAAGACCCAACCCTGGCACAGCCCTCAGTCACTGCAGGCCAAGTTTTTTTTGTTCTGCCTACTGTGAAAATGTAAGGCAGGCAGCAGTCAGCTGTGTAAGGCTAAGTCTTCAAGAAGCAGTTTCAAAGAAGTACGCTGAGATTTCACAGGTATACTCAGAGCAACAACTGGGTAGAGAGGATTTCCTAGCATTCTGTGCAGACCCAAGTGTCATTTTTAATTCATACAAGATTCTTTAACAAAATTACTATTGTCTGAGAAATCAAATATTATAATAAAATATTCAGTCGTGTCCTTAGGCTATCTTTTAAATCAAATTTCAGGTGATTGGAACATGAAAACATCAGTAAAGGTCACTGATATGGATAATTACAAGCCCTAGAAACCATCCTCTCTGCCAGTTACGTGGCATTTTAACATTCCTGTCTCCCCCACGTGCCACCCCCTGGCTCTGCCCGATACCCAAGCAGCTGGCGAGCGCCTTGAACTCGATGAGCCGGTCCATGTTCTCATCCAGGAGGCGGAAGGTCCTGTGGGCGAGGAGGTCGGTGTGCTCCCCGCAGGTCCAGGGCGAGAGCAGCCGGTAGAGGCTGGCGAACTGCTGGGCGTCGATGCGGTACTGCTCGGCGTACGGCCTGCTGGGGTCGTGGCGCTCCGACACCGCGCTCGTGCTTTCCCAGTAGCACCTGATTAAATGTTCCCTCTAGGAGAAATCGGAGACAGGACAGCGGTTGTTGCGGGGCGCAGCAGCAGAGAGCACGACCAAGCAGAAAAAGGCATTCACACCAAACTACGCTGTAACATGCTCGAAATTCACTCTGTGCAAGGTGTCATAGTGATACTGAGACCATTCCTGTGTGAAAAAGCAAATCTTTCATCAGAGCAGCCAGCCACTCTCACAATTTCCAATGGATAATTAATAAATATGAAGGGAGACCGGGCGATTCCTGAAAAAAATTCACTGTGGGCTACTGAAACTCTGTTTAACAACATCTGACCCAGGATGTCCATTACCAGCCAAAGGTACAGAGGGTCACAAAAAATACAGAGCAAGCGTAGGCTTGACCTGCTCATTTATTCTCTCTCAGACCTCTCCATTTGGATACTGTACCTATTAGTCTTCTGTTAGGGACAAGCAGAACAAAGAGTCCTAACAAAGCAAGCTGTCCCTGGGGGAGCAAGGGAAAAAACAAAAAAGGAACCACTACCAAAAAATGAAATTAGGGTAGTGTGAGCTAGTCAAAGGTCAAAACCAGCAGCGAGGAGCAGGAGGGAAGCACTGAAGAACAAGCCCCAGCAGCAGCATCTTACAACCACTAATGGAGGCAGGATACAGCTGCTCTTGGTGACCAAGCTGTGTAACACTAACAACATACCACAGTCATATTCTCAGTATTTATGGCTATGAACAATACACAGAAGAAACAGTCCATTAAGGGAAATAATTACAAGCCTGGACCTCTAAATCAAGTATAGTTGTATAAGCTTAGATGTCCCTGTCTCCAACTTTATAAGTTTTGTCAAACATCAGCTTGACAGAAAGGAACTGAAACTGCTTTTAGTTAAGAAAAAAAAAAACAACAAACCTATTAGAAAACTGGGAACAAATGGCAAGGACACAAGGTTGTGGGGTTTGGGTTTTTTTTTTTCCCCATGGAAAAGAGAGTCTGCCTTTAAAGAGCATTAAGAGAACAGGATTTAAATGCACTGCCAAGCTTCCAGTGGGCAGAGCTACATAATATTTAATTTATTCTGCATGTGAAAGTTAACAGAACCTAACTTGTCAGGGACCATTTCCAGGCAGAAAGTTAGAAAGAAACTCTGGAGCAGCTCTCTCAAGAATCAGTACATTACTATTGCTCTTTAACAACCGCACAACCACAGAAAGGACAAAATGGCAAGATCCCACCCAGGGAGCACGGCCCAGGCAGAAGACGGGAGGTCAGTGCTGCACTGCAAAGTAACAGATTGAAGTTATGCCCAAAGAAGCCTCAATGAGGTGCATCCTCAGCTTTTCAGGGAGACCAACCTTGAACAAGTCATACAATTCCTCTAAATCTTCAGGAAGAATTGAAACATCTGGGATGACAACTCGGAGCTTGAAAAGAAAGAAAATCATGTTAGTGACATCACTGACACAGGCAGACTCACAAGCTGCACTTAGGTGGTACAGCTGAAAACCACCATTAAAATATCTTTGCAATGTCTCCCCCTTCTTTAGGTTCACCATTGGGCAGATCCATGAAAAGAGAAATCCCTCAAGGGCTATTAGAAACAAAGACAGGAAGTCCCTAAGCTACAGGTCACACAGGCCGGAGAAGCATCGCATGGTGCTGTCTCTCCTCACGCTCTTCCCCAGGCATCTGCCGAGGGCCGGCCACAGTCACAGACAAGGTGCTGGGCTGGAAGTCCTGCACTTGTTCATAAATTTAAAGCCACTCTAAACTATAATGCACATGGCTGCAAAAGAAAAACCATCAGCATCCCAGGGAAGAGCTTTTTGCAGAGTCAGCAATGATTTTTCAAGACCTGCTGGCACCTTTTTAAAAACTAAACCCATGTGCCTCCAGAGAGACAATGCTGAGCCACCTCAGTCAAAATAATACCCTGCTCACCACATTTTGCTTGGTTGTATCTTCGTGGTTCTGCAGGACACGGATTCGGTGTTTGTAGCGCATGTGCTCTATCTGTTCCACAGAATGGTCTCCAAATTTCTGTAAGAGAGGAACAGAAGTTTATTATTTGTGTTGTATTTTATGATACTTGTATTGCTCATTAATTGGAAATACAGCTTTTAAAGTGCAGTGAGATCTTGAAGAAAAAGCATACCCAGTCTCTAATTGATCTAGGTATTCATACTACACCTAGTCTTGTGCATGAGAACACTTTAGTCAAGGAATCTGTAAACATGTGTATTAACTTTCAAAGCAGACAAGCTGAATTTAACCTTCTTTAAAATTCTAATTTAACTGACTAGTAGATACAAAGAATTATTTTACCTCATAGGAGTCATGAATCAGGTTTGCTATTTCAGTCACTGGAGAGGATTCTTGTTCGTCACTGAAGAATGCATGGTGATTACCAATAGGTGGCAGAGGGCTTTCCTCATTTTTGACATGCTCTAAAAACCTGAAGGGAGGAAATATAAGAATATAAGAACACAGATCACATTGCACTGTGCTCTTCTCAATTCAAATAAGCAAGTAAGTCTTATGGCTCAGGCTTAGAAATAAATTGGGTTTTGGGCAAGCTAGACTTTTCAAAAATGCCTTTGTGATTACTCATCTGAGGAACAGCAAGCCAGCCAAATTACTAAAGCTGCCCAAGGAAGAAAACTTCTGTCTCCTTGAAGTCTGGAGCAGGAAGCCCGTCAGTCTAGGGAAGGCACGAAGAGCAGCGGTAAATATTGCACACTGACGCAGGCGATGCGTGTCTCGGCACTGCCAGGAAATTTCACAGGACATCTCATCCGATGTACAAAGCCATTGTTTAAGGCAGACACTGCGACAGCAGCAGCAGCAGCAGGGTGACGCAGAGGGTCCCTGGTGCCTACTGAGCAATACCTTTGTTTCAGGGCAGAACAGCGCGTGATGGAAGGAGCACTCCCTTGTGGCCATACCTGCTCAGGATCATCAGGGCCTGCCCATCATCCTTGCTGTTACACAGATCCACAGCATTTGCTTCCAGTATGGCCAAGCCCAGCTGGAAAATGGCTTTGATGCCATCATAGAAGAAGCAGTCCACAACATTCACAGCACTTTCCAGGGGCATGATGCTGAGGAAAAGGGTAAGGAACCAGGAAAGAGAGATGGAAGCTAGGGCTGTCAGATCCTTCATATGTTCGGCCAGCTCTGGAAGTTGCTCTTTTATAAGCTCTTCAAACACTGACTGGTCTACCTGAGCACCTACAAGTCATAAAGGAACAGTATTAGCCAGGACTGACACAGGAAAAAATATTTTTTGAAGCTCATTACTGCTGTCAACTATTAACTGCAAGACTTTCTTAAAATTTAAACTGTCAAGATACAAACACATCTACAATGTGTTATTATCCTCCTGCTGTGATCTCAGTCCAACCCTTGTGTCCATAATCCTTACTGTACAACTTTCTGCAAAAACTGTGTTAATTCTCCTAAGTGCCTTTAGGGTGCAATGAAATAGCAATAGCAGCAGCTGTTGGTTTTGGCTACAAGAGCACATAATAATTAAGTGCTAGAAAAAGCAATCTTAAAGCATTTTACTGCTCCACTTGGGATGTATGCAGTAAAAATAAGACAGTACACATTCCTCTCCAATGTATGTACTCAAGCAAGTGGGCAGCAAAGGTTTTGCTCCAAGTGAGAAAATATAGGATGGAAATCCAGATATGGCTACACACACCAAGCAGGAAGAATAATATTTACACGAAAGTACATGCACAGATACAAATATATACTTACAAGCATACACACCTACACATAAAGAACAAAAGATTTCTGCAATGCCCAGATAAGATTTCCTAACTGTCCCAACCAGTCTTTCCAAAAAGAGCAGATCTGGGCTCTGGTTTAGCTACTAGCTCAGTTCTGCTTTATCAGCAGCTATTAAAGGATCAATATAGTTTCTTCTCAATGAAGTGGACTGGGTCTACAAACCAAATCTGCCATATCAGGGCTTTGACCAAAGACACTGCAAGTTAAAAATACTCCTGAATACAAAATGCAGTTAGCTTTTCAATTATTTTGTCTTTCTTTTCAAGTTATTTCATTTCTTTCTTATAGTCCATATTCTGCTAATATTAAGAGACAATTTTAATTGATGAGACATATATATCCCTAGGACTGAAATCTTTTGTTGTTCAAAAGCAGAATATAACCTGGACAATTTGTGGCAAAGAGCCAGCATCTTCTGGCTTTGCATCCAAATCACAGGGAAAAAAAAATAGCTATGACATTTCTCTGTCTTAGAACCTTTCACATCAGGCCACAAAGAGCTTCTGCTGGTGACTGAACAAACATTATAGCACCAAAAATCAAAAATAAAAGCCTGTGGACATGCAAAAAGCTTTTGAGAAACACATCAAGCATGATGCTTTGAAGAAAAAGCCTTCTATAATATTGAAGAAAACAGAGGAGGAAAACAGACTGGAGTTACTCAACAGAGGGCAATTTTTGTTTGGGTTTTTTTAATAAGCTTAATGCAAATAATTTAATAGCCATAGTTAACACAGACCCAAAAAACAGAGCTGGATTTAGAGGTCTTTGAAGGAAGCCAGAGACAGATAGGCAAGACATATATAAATAGATCATTCCAGACTCAGAGACAGCACTGGCAAAACCAGAGGTTTAAAAGGAACATGCAACACTGCCCAGATATTTTACAGATCTTCTAATTAAAAGTGTTGACACTGTAGATGAAAGTCAAGCAGATGTATTAAAATGGACTTTTCTGACCATTTTTTCATTAGGCTCCCAGAAAACACGAAATCTGAGCAAATGAATCTATATTACATGAGACCATGATGAGGTAGGAAAACACCAGGGCATCCATTTGAAAAATTATGACCTTAGATGCAAGATAAATGACATCTTCAGGACTGAAAAGGCCAATCAGAGAAATGAAGTAAGGTTTTCAGTGTTTCAAGAATTACAGTGTCACAATGATGACAGTCTAACAGGTAAAGTGGGATAAGATGCCCTGCTGGTTTATGCAGGGGATGGAAAAGTCATGGTAATCGAGAATAGGATATGCCTGACCCTTGCCAGCACTCTTGACCCATATACAACTTGTTTCTATATTGCATCTATCTGCCTATAATTTCCTCTATGCATTGCAGAGAGAAGGACAGAGGGAATTCCTGAAGGAGCCCTGCCTGCAGGCTTTTGCCATTTGCGAGCAGTGAAATAATGAAAAAGCTTGTGAAAGGACAGAGGGGTCATAGCTGGCAAGGCTGAGGAGAGAGATGTGCATGTGATAAAAGTAAAAAGGTTGAGTAGGACTGAATTGCCTAAGGTTCGAAAGCAAAAATTCTAACTAAATAAATAAACACACACATAAATAAATAGAAGATTTTGAAAGTCATAAAGAAAAGGTCTGAGACAAAATGGAGCTAAGAAGGCGTGTTATAACCCATGTCATTAATTCAGTAGCTGTTTGGACTGTAGAGATTACTGGCTGACACTGAAGAGGAAAAGCACAGTGACGGGTAGCAAGGTCAGAGATCGTTATTGAGAGATCAAAATTTGGACAACGGCGTTGGCAGGGCAGACAAAGAGGAAGAGCTGGGTCTTGGAAGTGTTACGCAGGAAGAAACAATACAAAGTTTAGACAAGAGCTGGTTGCAAACCAAAAAAGAAGGTCGACTGAAATGCAGCGCCAAGAACACTAACTCAAGCAACAGGAACCAGAGGAGGGGCAGGGTGGAGAAGATCAGTAGCACCAATTTGGGCACGTTAAGTTCTAGGGTAAAGCAGAGCTGCAGAAGTAAGTGCTCAGTGAAGCAACCATGCTGCAAAACTGCACCAGTGCTGCTCAGCTAGGGAGAGTGGGGCAACTTCCAAGCTGAAGCTCCTGGCTCTCCACACTGTGGTGAGCCATGGCAGTAAGAGAGACATGGTACTCTTTCCTTGGGGTACAGAGGGCCAGAAAACAGACAGGACAACCAAAACTCTCAGCACTTAAACAGTGTAGACTGTAGCCATGGCAAGTGACAGGCAAGATACAAAGCCCAAATTAAGTACATCTTAAGGCAGGGATATGGCTGGCCAGGTGAGACAATTCATTAAGTTGGGTGGAGAAAGCTAAGGGCAATAACCCAGCAAGCATCAAAGTTATGAGTAACCCAAAGCATGCTGATGATATCTAGAAATGCTTGAATACAGATAAAGCTGTTTCTCCTTTAATCAAGGAAGGAGATACACAAACATGGAAGTCAGTTATCAAAATAGCAGTTTAAACTCATGCTTGGAGACAAGACAAAAAATTCTGACAACTGAGACAGTTACAATGCCCAGTCCACTAGCTGAAAATACCAATGGCATTTAAAGCACCATAAAACATGCTAAGCATCCAGCTAAACTTTGGAATAACTCAGCTTTAACTTACCTTCTTGCCAGTTCAGTGACAAGACAGAAACTGTGCAGTGATACAGTGTCAGGAGGGAAGTATGACAACCCCATCCTTCAAGTAAAAGACTGGACTCCACTCCACAGGCAGCACAAGAGTGCCCAGACCACTTCTAGTTCCCAGAACCACAACTGCCAGGGCTTTCCTCCTATCCTCACTTCCTCACAAGTGACCCTGGTCCCTCCCTTTGTCACAGAGAGAGTGTAACAGCAGATGCTGTAGCTAAGGTCTAAGGTTAGCATTAAACAGGGAAAAGCTATCAAACACTTCTGTAAGGGAAGGAAGTCACTGCAATGAACAATTACTGCTCAGCCCCTCTCTTTCTGTGCATTGGGCAGTTTGCACAACAATCTTAAAAATAATGGCACTATATAGGAGACACAGCACACACAGTACGTTCTGCAGAGGGACTTGTATCAGCCCTCATTACAAAGGGCTAGTGTAGATGCAAGCCTGCGTTGCTCCAGCAGCCATGCAATTCAGACAGGTCATATCACAAATAGCTACCCTAGCAGATCCTTCCTAGGTTCATCTTAAACAGCTCGAGTCTCTAACATTGAACACTCCTAGCCACGCTCTTCTGTTTACATAACAGGCAAAAGCGTCACCACCTTCTGACCAACAGGAAAGAAAAAAAAAAACTGTAAAGTTAAGCATATATTTATAGATCTTGCAGTTCAAACCCTTCAGACCAAAACCAACCCTGGCTGGAACCTGAGCAGCCACTGCTGCTGTCCCTGCACACCGCACAAGGAGATGAAGCACCTCATCTGTGGGTCTGGACCCCAGCTGATGCTGAGCATTTTACCCAGCCCTGTGCCATATGGCTGCCCCTTCCCAGTCTGCAAGAAGACAGACATGAGCTCACCTATCACTCGGTGGTTGAAGTAATCCGGCAGCATTCGCTCACACACAGCAACCAGCAGCCAAAAGGCTTCTTCCTCTTTGGCATACAGCAGCAACACGGAGGTCAAAATATTCATAGACTTACAAGGGCAAAGAAGAAAATGGGATTTGTTAGTGACAGCAAATCCTACTGACAAAAGCTCAACTGTGGCTGTTTTTATAGAAAGAAAAGTAGCCTAACATGATGTAAAGAACTAAGAAAAAAACCAGCAAGAAAAAGAGAGAATATACAGAAAATACATAATTGCCACCCAAAGGCATAAGAAGTTTTCCAAGCTTATGTCTACTGCTTTTCATAAGAGGAAGAGGACAAAATGGACAAAAGCACAATACTGGATTTTACAGAATCACAGAATCATTAGGCTGGAAGATCATTGAGTCCCACCCATGCTGTAACACCTCAACTAAACCATGGTACTGAGTGCCACATCCAATCTTTTTTTAAACACATTTTAAAAGATTTGCCAAGATACAAAGCAGGTATTGATACTGCAAGATGTTTTGGGGCTGCTTTCACTGCCCCCTATTCCAGTACCAGGACCACTCTGATGTTAATCAGAATTCAAGGAGCTGGCCAGCTAGACAAAGTACTTTCATCATTTATCATCAGTTTTGGAAGAGAGTGGCAGAAAGATTCATTAAGCCTCTGCTCCAGTGCAATACATAAATCTCATCTGTGCAGGCCAGTTTGCCCTGCACTGCTTCCAAGTATTGTCCAAGAAATGCACTTTTGAACAAAGAGAAGCATCAGAAACACTTTTTCCCCTCCTGTAACTATAAATGCAGTTTGCAAAATGCTGAAGGAATACTGTTGTTAGGACAGAGCCTTTTGGTGAGCCTATGTACTTGTTTTCCAAGGAAAAACGACATTTAATATCTAAAATTATGTACTTCTCCTAACTAAAAGGACATTATTTATCAAAAGCACCATTAAAAACACTCTCAAGAGACCAACAAAGAGTGGGAAGAGAGTAAGGGAGCATTATCCCGCTGGGAATTTCTCACCTGGCAGTATCCTATTTTGGGGTTCCTGTGCGCGTACGCTGTGAGCACCCTCCTCAGGGCAGCTATCCCCGTCTCGCTCTGGAAGGCCGGGTGCTCAGGCAGCGAGCGGTGCAGGTCACGCTCGATCTCCTCTGTTGCCATACAGCACTTGCCCATGGATGCCTCCACCAAATGTACGTAGTACCCAGGATGCGAGGCGAGATCCGTCTCGGCGTCTGAAGGCAGCAGGAAGGGAGAAAGAGGAAGATGGGAGCAGATAAGGACGATGCTAAACCTAGTGTTGTAGGAATTACTGCTCGAAAGGGTAAAAGCAAGATGGTTTTCCTCAAGGTCTGTGAATATACAGACCTAAAAGAGAAAGTCCTAGCAGAATACATGTCTTGAAAAGTAACTATTAGCAAGGCTTACATGACACAACATCATTCAAAACACCTTGACTGAGCAAAAGATGTTTCCAGCGGAAAGTATTGGTTTGGATTGGAAGGGACTTTAAAAATCACCTCATTCCAGCCTCCCTGCTGTGGGCAGGGACACTTTTCTCAAGACCAGGTTTTTGCTCAAAGCCTCATCCAGCCTGACCTTGAACACTTCCAGGGATGGGGTATTCACAGCTTCTCTGGGCAACCCCTTCCAAG
Source organism: Edolisoma coerulescens (assembly GCA_013397115.1). Classification (NCBI taxonomy): domain Eukaryota; kingdom Metazoa; phylum Chordata; class Aves; order Passeriformes; family Campephagidae; genus Edolisoma; species Edolisoma coerulescens. The sequence continues at coordinate 2,506,400 of VWZW01001014.1, forward strand.
TGTCTCACCACCCACACGTATTACTGGTATGTACTCAGCACTGTTCATATCCTTCAAGGAGGAAAAGCTCCACATTTACAAATGTCTGAATATGCCATATATTGGATTAAGGACTAAACTTGAGATCATACTTTAGGCACATTGTGGCTCTGCCATATCTGTCGATGAAATGAGTTGTTTTTTCCATCTCCAGTTTCTGTAAGCCCTGCCAACATTCAACAAGAAGCAGGAGCAGGTCTGCCAACTTTGAGATTGTCATTATTTTGCAATAATCTGATTTGTCTAGGGCTAACTCAATATTTACGCTACAATCTAATTGCTGCTTGAAGATGAGCATTGTTTTATGAAAACATGATGCTAATTTTAAATTACATAGATTACAAAGATGTTATTTTGATTCTTCTGCACATCATATGATATCATCCTGAGATAAAACTTTTACAGATCTACCTGGGTACTTCCTTGCATGTATTAGTTCAGTTCAGATCATCTCTCTTCCTGAAGTAGTATCACAGGTTCCATGTAAAGGACATTTAATTGCCCTTGGGAGATTTCTTGCCTGAATGTTTTGCCATGTCCAGAATCAGATGATGCCTACAGCCAACATTTCTAAGCATGCCCACCTGAGAAAAGGAGCCAGAGTTTGCCTCTTAAGGATTCGGGAATTCCCATAGCAACAAGTTTTCTGATTTTCTCTGTGCGAAACATGCACACGGTTCTGCCATACTCTGCAAAATGGTCGTCCCACAGGCTCTCTTTGATTTGCTCCCTAGACTGGGAACAAGAAGATATATTTTAAAAAAACAGATCATGTGCACATGAGAACTGGTAAACAAAAGCATTTCACATATTAGAAATTCCACAAGGTATTTTCATTACCAATGGAAATGGGAAGCCTGCTCTAGGGATTACAACTTTCCCCACTTTGCATATCTAATTCACCGCACAGGGAGAAAAATTATAAATATTCACCAAAACGAAATGGGGGGAGGGAGAAGAAAAAAATCCAAGTAAATAGAAAAGCTATTATTCCATATCTAACTTCTCCAACCAATACAGAGTGCATTTTACTAAAAATGCCTATCTGTCTGAATGTAACCCCAGCTTTTTTAAAAACAAAACAAAACCTAAAACTCCTACAGCTTCCCCCAAATGGTACATACCTTTCCAAAATCAAGGCCTGACATTCCTGACTGATGAAAGTCTGACCTTAGTGCTTCTGCATTGAGCAAGTAACTGTTCTCCTTTTCACATTCAATTCTCTCCTTCCCTTGTGAAGCCTCTGTTCCCAGACATGCAGGCTCATCATCCCCCAGCGTGCACATGGATCCTAAGGCAAGGCTGTTCTGCAATGCAGAATCAAAGTGGTAACGACTGAAAAGACTAAGAACTACATCCTCAGCTGTCCTCAAGACACAGAGCTGGGTTACCCTTTGCCTTTTGCATCAAAATCTTTAACACCTTTCAGGAGGAAAGGTCTTACTCAAAACTTTATACAAATTGTCATTCATTTTGCGTGTCAGGAAAAGGGCTGTTACTTTAAACCAGAAGTTGTTAGCCAATTCTAAGTGTCCTTGATGACAAGCTACCAAAAAGTCTTCTACTGTTAGGATTTGAAAGAAAAAATCACAGAACAATTTAGGTTGGAGAGGACTATCATTTTTAAACCCCTGCTCAAATCAGGAGCCCTCAGCTCTGGTTGCTGGGGTCTGTGCCCAGTCAAGTTGAGTAGCTCCAAGAAAGCAGAGTGCACAGCCTCTCCAGGCAGCCTGGTCCAGTTCTGCCTAACCATGAGGGGAAATCTCTCTTTTTATCTATTCGGATTTTTCCTTGCTAAATCTTGAGGCTGTGGCTGCTTTTCTTTCAATTGTCATATCAAAGAAGAGTCTGCCACCATCTTCCAACTCCCCACTATCTAGCAGAAGACTGGCTGAGGAAGCCCTGCTCCCTCCACCTCTCCTTATAAAGCATGTGCTCCAGCCCCTGACCATCTTGTAGCCCTCCATTAGACTTACTCCAAATTATCAATGCTTTTCATGTGCAATGGAGCAGAGTCAGAACTGGACACAGTACTCCTGATCAGCCTCGTAAGTGCTGAATAAAAGGGAACAGTAACATCCTATGACCTGCTGGTTACAATCCTGCTAGTACAACCTGATACGGGGTTGTCCCTGTGCATTATAAGAGCACACTGCTGACTTACAAGTTCAGCTTGTTCATGACTCCTCCACCTTTTCCACATGGCTATTCTCCAACCAGCCAGTCCCCAGCCTCTCCTGTCACATGGGCTTATTTTGCCAGGTTTCACATTTGCTTTTGTTGAACTTTGTGAGGTCTCTATCAGCCCATTCCTCCAGACTGTTGACATCTCTATGAAGGGCAGCCCAGCTGCCCACCATAGTCCCTCCTATACCCAGCATGTCAATCACAACTATGCTGTGAGTGTCCTCTATCCCACCAGGCAGGTCGTTAAAGGTGGTATCAGATAAGCATTGGCTCAAGATCAATTTCCCAAAGAAGGCAGGACAGTGGAATAATGGATAAACACATTGAATTAATAATACAATAAAAGTCCAGTACCTGATTGTTATTTTGCAAGTTGTTGCAGTGCAGTGGGTTGCTGGAGTTCACCTCTTTTAGCCTCTGGAGCAGGTTCTCCACCAAAGTATCCCGGTCCTTCAGCTCAATGAACTGAAAGGCTGTCTTACTCCTTATGCTAACAATGATGGGATTAGGGAGAAGGCTTGTGTCCTCCATCTTCTCTATACTGATTACCTTTTCCAGAGACATTAGAGAAAATACATTAGGCACCACATCCACAGAAACATCTTCAAATATTCTACATGTACCAAAACATACAAAGACAGCATTTCATATGCATGCTTTAAATGTGGTTATTCATATTGGCTTTCCTTGATCAAACACATCCTACCACCTGAAGTTCATGGTCTCTTTAGAAGCTCAAAACAGATACCAAAAACCATCCCGGATACCTTTCTTTTTCCTAAATTAATTTGCATCCCACTTCTAAACAGTAGACTGAGGGAAAAGATAAGAAAGGGGTGTATGATTAAAAAAATTATTTATAAAAGGATCAACTTGATCAAATTCTGGGGGTGGAGGAGGAAATTTACTTTCCCACCTTTGAAGATGGGGAAAAACAGTTGTTTTGTTAATTTTGATTAAGTATACAACACTGTTCTCATATTGGTTTCTGTTTCTGCAACAGTAAGTTGCTACAGTTAGGATATGATTTGGATGTTACTCTATTATTAGTCAAGGATGAAAGGAAAGCTTTAATTAAGAGATCATAACAGCCTTGTATTCAGAGCAGATCAGACAGGTGTTGGCTGACAGCTTCCTTCTCCTGTTCTACTCCCACCACCTTCCCTTGCGCTCTCCCTCCATTTAAATTCATCTCTTGATTTCATGTAAATTTGTCAGCTCATCACTGCATCCATAACATCCCATCTTTCTCTCTGCCCTACAGCTTTACAAAGTATCCACAGGTTTGTTAGAGGTTGTCTATGGAGGGAGAGCTTCAACACTAGTGTTGATCCCAGGCAGCGATGCTTTTGCATTGCTGCAACGGGTCCGAGCCGGTCTCCATCAACATCAAGCTGGATGTATGTGTTTGCAGAGCTGGGAGGGGAGCCCTGTCCAAGTCCTGGGCCAAGCAGACTCTGTTTTTGCAGTGTTCTGTCCTGCTACATTACCTGCCCATACTTCACTTTGAATTTAGTGTTAAATCACCCATATTTTTAGGAGCTCAGGCCCTAATGAGTCCCAGAACAAGCTGTACGACAATCCTGTAGGCAGGACACACACAAGCATCCTACTCTTTTTCACCAAACAATACTTTGCAGGTAAGTCAAGTGGCAGCGGAGGCTTAGGGCAGAAAAAGGCAGATAAGGGCCCAAAATGAAACAAACAAACAACTCTACCTCTCTAAGCGGGATGATAACAGTGCAGCAGCCATTTTCTTTGCTGGCAAAGCAGATATAACTGTCTGAAGTATACATCCTCCCCGCTGTGTGACAGCGACTGAACGGCGTCCAGAGAGAACAGTCCACAACTTCGTGCAGCTTCTCCTTCCTGGGCAATCTGAAGAAAGCCCGAAAGAATTCATTCTGTGCTCTGGCTTCAAGATCCCTTAAGAAAAAGCAGCAAGAAAGAATCACAAGATCCTGAAAGCCAGGACATGCAGTGTGAGGTTCACTTGTTGGCCTCACCAAGAGCAAGGAATACAGAATAAAAACACCGTGCAGAGCAATCTTCAGTGCCTATGTGAACAGAGCACTAAATAAGCAACTTTGAAATACATTAAAAGAAAAACATTATCAATAACTGCTTGTTTAACAATAAGGTCAAAAGCAACTAGTATGGTAACTAGGAAAAGAAAGGACACTAATTTGCATCAGCTGTTTCAGTGGTTTGGGGTTTTTTTTAATTATTATTTAACCATGCGTTTTCTATGGCTGCTGTATGACTTTACAGACTCAAAGAGTTATGAATTTCAGTGCCCAGGAGATAACTAAATCTTTCATCTGATGAACACATATTGAGCAAGGGAGATTAGCTTGATGTTCCTTGTTTCCCTTCACAGTAGCATTACCAACATCACCCCAGGGACTTGCACCTGCACTCAAAAGTAACGCATTTGCTCAATGAGTACTTCCAAAGTCGTCAATAATACAAGTGTTAATGATGGTGCCATTTACATGATGGAATCCTTGACTTGCAGAGCTATCAGCCTCAGAGAGCCCTCAGAACAGTTTCAAAATGTGAAACAGTTTCAGGTCACTTACAGACTCAGCTGGGAATAACAGCACCAGCCACATTCAGTTTGAACTTGGCTTCCTTCCAGCCACCTATCCACATTTATGTGGAGAGAAAAGTTTAAATAAATGAAACTTTCATTACTGAGCCATGGCTATACAGACTTGGCTTTAGGGACTTATTTTTCTTCTCCTTTCTTAATGAAGAAGCCTGCAGTAATTTAAAGAACTATAGAATTACATTATAAACAGGCCATGGCTATTAGCTCACCAACAGCAGCTCCAGAAACATTAGGGCTTAAATTCTATAATTTTCTTTATTACAAGTAAATTTTTCCTAGCATGATTCACCTTAGGGAAAAGGAAAAAAAAAAAAAAAAATCTTGATTTTGTGCCATTGAAAGAATTTAAAGCGTGGGCTGAAGCATAACAGGGAGTGGTACCTTGGTGCTGTAAATCCCCTCTCCACTCCTTCCTTCACCCTCCTCTTCTGCAGACACCTTCCCTCTACCCCAGCCCTGCTGTTAAAATATAAGTCGAGACGAAGCCATTGCCTCAGTAAGTAAATCAATTGTTTGTTTGGGTTTGGGGTTTTTTTTAGTTTAGTTTAATCCATAGTAAAGACATAGCCATGTGAAACAGGGAGAAAGACAATCCAGAACAAACTGAGACCTGAGACAGGAGGATCTGTATCTGCAAGCAACAGAAAAGACAGAATGCGCTCAGCCAGTGTTCAGCTTCTGTTTCCTTCTCAAGCATTATCTTCCTTAATAATATTATCCAAAGAAAGCAGACAAATAGTCTCCTGTTTTTTCACAGAGAACAAAGAGAAACCCTTTTTGTGAAGAAAGACAAAAAGGTTGCTCCTGAACTAAAATTCCACAGTGAGAGCAACTCTGGTAAGTGCCTGCAGCGATCTGCTATTGTGACAAAGCTGGATCAGGATATGCCTCCTAGTTAACTCACCACTAAAATATTTTCCATTTCTGCACAGCACAGATGAATGCTGCTGATAGCATCTGCAGTCAGGTCTGGTAGAGCTGTGCTCTCCTGCTATTGTGCTGAAAGGTAAGAGCCTCCCTGCATCTACTTGGTTAGCAAAAAACCTCGACCTTTATGTGAAATGAGGCTTTATACAAAAGAGTGGGACCTCTGTTGAGGCACACATTGTCTGTTATTTAAGGGCTGACTGTTTCCTGTGCTCCAAAATCTGAAGCTTCTGAGTTTTCAGGATTTTGCTGCATTTCTTGAGGCTGTAGGCTCCACATGCAGGGCCTTTCAGACAACAAGCCATAGGATTTTAAGCTGAAGAAGAATGACATTCATCACATCTGAAACTAAGTAAATTCACCAGCACTGTATCCACCCCCACTCACCCTGTACCAGTGGAAGGCTGCCAACCCCAACATCCCTGGAACTGCCTGTCCCCCCATGACTCACACACAGGCTCACACAGGGACACCACAGAGACCACACCAGAGCCAGGGCTGCCCCAGAAACAAGTGCTGAAATGGGCCAGCCTGTTTGGAGGAGGGATCGCAGAATGAAAACTGGTAGCAGAGGGATGAGACGCTGTCAGCACCTACCACTGTGGGCTCAAAGAAGTGGTTTTATTCCAAAGTTCAACACCACGAATATATTTCCCGTTAAGCAAGCAAATTCTGCGGCTTAAAGGCTTCCCTTCATAAATACAGCCAAACAAAATTAGAGTTGGTTAAAAAAATCCCCAACCCTACAACTCTAAAAAACCCACAAACAAATTTAGCTCCTAAAATGAGACAGGCAATTGTTTAAATACCACAAAGATGGCCCACATCACCAAGTCCCACAGCTTCCATTTAGAGTTTCACAATACCTCCAATGCCAAACAGAAATGCAACCTTTCTACTTGCACCCCTCCCTGTTTGAAAATTCCTACTCTCGCTTAACAATTTCCATGTCAGTTTGGTTTTTAAGCAAATGCAGCATATGAGTGGTAGTTAATGAAAAAAAGGAAAGCTATCATTATATAAAAATAATGGTTTTTGAGTATTTACACAAGCATCAGAAGAATAAAAGGTGAGAAGATGCAACTGCCTTGTTCCCTACTTTTCAAAAAACTTAGCAATTCCTTCTGAGTGCAGCTCCCAACTTGCATGTTACGGGATCATGGACTGCCTCCAACTCCAGCACTTCAAAGTGAATGGCAAGCCTGAACTGCAGTAACTCCTTGTGCATGACCCCCACATTACCTTCCTAGAGTTTTAAATTAAAGGAAATAACACACATAAGACTAAAAAAATGCCTAAAAGCATCAGGACGCTTAAAATGCTGTCCTCATAGTCAAATGTTTTTCTGCGCTTTAAATCCAGCAGAAGCCAACTTGGCAAGATTTTAGCTCTGCTGAGTCACTTGTTGCCTATTTAAAATCTAAACAGACTTGTTGACCTCTTGCTTTAAGAGACCAATTACTAGATTCTTCTTGCTATTCAGACTCCAGAAAGTCAGACACTTTGGAAATAACACATTCAACAATATATGCCTTGTTTATTGGAAGAACTGCTAAATTCATGTGGGAAGAAAGGCTTCTTAAAAGCAAGCCAGGAGATGTTATCTGAGAAGAGCCAACATGGACTTGTCAGGACACATGTAAACTGAACATCATTCCCTTACACAGCAGAACTCTAGACTTGTAGATGAAAGAGTTGCAATGAATGTTTTAGCCAAAATTTATGAAATCTTGATATATCCTCTCATGGAACTAATAAAACTAGAAGTGACAAACTGTTGTCCCAAGCCAGTTGCAAAAGAGTACCTCAAAACACAGCCCTCCAGGGCTTCCTGGTAAATGGGAAGGTTGTATCCAGAGCACCAAGAGGAATCTGTCCTAGGTTAGCTTCTGTTCAATGTCTTCATCAGCACTCGGTGTGACAGATCAAGAGCTTGTTACTAAACTTGCACTTGATGCAAGGCTGGTAGAGGCTAATGACGTAAGAACAGGATCAGGTTCACATTTATATTCATAAACTTAAGGGATGTTGTGGGAAAAAAAGCATTACAAATATTTTCAGCTGTACATCATAAGCTTCACAAATGCAGCATGGAGATGAACTCCACCAGGAGCCATCCCTTGGGGTTACACAGGATCACAAGCTGAACAAGAGCCAACAGCCTCATGCTCACAGGAGGAAGAGGAACACTGTACTGGGCTGCAGAAGTGCATGGCCACCAAGATGCAGCACGGCAGTCCCAGAACTGCAGCAGAGACAGTCACACTGCCCTGGTCAGCGCTGGCAAGGTTTCTGGGGTAATCCTAAATCCCACTGCCACACGCTTGTCCCCACATGGCATCAGTGATGAATGTCCAGAGAAGAGTGACCAGAACGGCTAAAATCTGCACTGATAAGAAAACCCTGGCAAAAGTAGGGCAGTGCAGCTTAGAGAAAAAGACAGAAAGAAGGTTCACATCAACCTCCAAATACACAAATGATTGCTCTAAAGAAGGAGCACATCCGATCTCTTCAATAGGACTGGGCAGAACAAGAAGTGACAGACTCAAAAAGTGGAAAAGATTCAAGTTAAACCTCAGACTTCTAAATGACAGAACAGTGAAGTACTGGTATGGATCCTGATATGCCCATTCCTGCAAATCCTTAAAAACACATTAGGCAATCACACAGAGATAACCCAAACCCTACCTTTTGCCACAGAGATGCAACAAAAGGAGGTTCTTTCTAGTCACATTCTCCTTGTTGCTCAAGGTTTAAAGCATGCTCAGATTCCCTCTCTGAAGGAATCAATTCAGATTGAAGTGACATTTATGACTCAGGATACTTCAAACAGTTTCCATTGAGCTTAGATCAGTGTTAACAACCTTTGCCTTCACATGAAACAAAGTCATTCTCACTGGTAATTCACAATTAAACATGAAGAAAAGAAACTGATGTGGTTAGAGCCTGCGAAAACATATCACACTTTTGAAACCTTACTGACAGCAGCACTAAAGCTTTTAAATTGTGGGTTCTACTCTGGAGAATTTCTCACTACATTTGAGAAATGCAATGGGTATTTTTGCATCCCGGAAGAGATGGAAATTAGAAGTACAAGAAACCTATACCAGGGACTGTTGCAGCCTTCTTTTTAAAAAAGAAAAAATAGTTACCATATGTGTTCCAGTAAAATTGTATGGCACATACATATGTCTGCAAGAAATGGTATTTGTAGGTACCAAACACCTCAGCTTTACTTTCTTTTTACGGCAATTATCTCAATTGCCATTAATCCCTCCGTAATCCATTGTTCTGTGCCTTATCATTTCATTAAACAGCACAAAAAATTGCATACTGACTTTTTTGACTCTGGCCATGACATAATTTGTGTCACAGGCTGTGGGTCTAATCCCACGGCCTCTCTGAGTCTCATCCCTCCACTGCTCAGCAAGATGACCCCAGGAGCCTCAGGAACAGCAAAGGTTTATAGTTTTCAGAATGCAGAATATACAGATCATAACAGCACTGAAAATGTAATTTTTTAAAAATAAAGATATTGAAACAAGCCTCTCACAAAAGAAAGCCTAGCAAACAAAAGCCATCTACAGCAACTTCATTAATTTGTCAGAGCTGGAATAGTTCCAATGATGTGTGTGCCTGCTTTTATTTTCATATATTATTATTTGCTTCCAAATCATGTACAAGAATTAACAATGACAATTATTGGAGGGAACGTGTTGCGAGGAAAGTAATTGTTCTTATAGTACTACAATGGCTTCAAGAAAAAAAGCAGCAACAAAAGCTTCATACACGAAAAAAAGTACAACATCCCCCCCCAAAACATGTTAACACTAAAAAACAGTTTATCCACTATTCAAACTACAGTCTTGCTTAATCACTTTACATCAAAGTGGTTGCTGAAGTGGAACAAAGGGCACCAGAAACAGCAACTTATCCAACCACTACCTAATTCAGGCAGAGGAAATGGGATTTTGGCATCTTCCATGTTTTCCTTTCTGCCATCCCAAGTCACAGCACAGGTTAGAGAACACCTTGACCATGAAATCTCAAGTAAATATATTTTTGTCCTTCCTTCTCCTCTGTAGCTTTAACTTTTTTTTTCTTCTTTAGTTGGAGGGAAGGAGAGAGAGAACCTGTTTGAATAAATGTGCAGGAATGTATCTCTTGCTTGGCTGTTAATAGACACACTACTTTTCAAAAATGCCACAAGGCACTTACAAGTTGATTCTCTGAGAGCCCCTTATTATAGCATATTACTAAGCATATACAACTTTTCTTTACAACTGTAATTTTACTTTCTTTCCATTCAGTTAGTACCCCTGATTCAAAGACTATTTTGGGAAGTGACAATGACAAAAATCAGTAGATGCTAAAAAATATCTCCCCCCAGGTTATTTTTACATCTCCTCTGGATTTCTCTTCTTGCATCTAACTTTTCAGCCCAAATGCAGGAGGAGGGTGAAATGGTAAAGCATGGAAAGGGGCTGAAATACAACCTGTCACAGCCATATTCTACATTAGCTAAAGTACATATCCTTACATCTCTTGAGCCAAAAGCCTACAATGCTAAAGACAACCAGTTACACATATAGTGTAAAAACAATGGTAGCTCTTGAATTCCAAGGAACCCTGGCTATTAAAAAAAAAGCCTGCAAAGACGTTTATAGTTGCTCACCATTGTGTTACCTCACATGAATTCTTTGATAACATCATGGATGAAATCCTGGTGTCAGCGATTTTCCTTACTGTGTGTACACATGAAATTGCAGAGGAAGTCCATTTTATTGTTTTTAACTCCATTATGAAACTTTGCAGAAGTGTTTAGCTGAGATGTATGCTTACCACCACTGTAAAAATGTCTCTCAGAAACAATAAAATGGCTACTGGTCTCTCTTTTTTGGGAAATGATACCATGCATTCCTTATGTTTTAGTCAGGAAGCAACAACTGGGTGATTCCCTTGGTATGGCTGGCAGAGGGAGAGGAAGGAAGAGCAAGAAAGGGCATGATTCAAGAGGAGATAACCCTCCACTTACATCCCATTCAGAAAAGAAGTATTTTAAATCAGCACCTTAACCTTGATGCCCCAGGCAAATTCCAGTTTGGGCTATTCCATCCTGCCCACCTAAAATTCCTCAGGGCAGCTTCCCTCCCCCTTTCTCACAGCGGCAAATAAAACACAGTTGTGTGTTGTGCTACCAGAAGAGAAATAGTCATCAATCTTTCCCTGAGAGCCGAATGCATTTCTGTAGTGGGAGAGGAATGCAGAGATGCATTTCAGGGATGCAAGGGGTAGAGCTGACAATAGCAGTATCACAACTGTGTATTTTTTAAGTCCTGTAACTGCTTGCTAAGTTGGCTATGGCAATCACACTAGTGAGAATTCCATGTTTCAGATATGATCAAAAGCAGTAACTCAGGGAACCGAAGGCACTAGGAAAGCCTACACTATACCAAATTATAAGCAAAATAATGCTGCTCTTCAGGGAAGATGGAAAATATCCCTTGCTGCAATCTTCCCTTCTATGGGGAACAGTACTTTTGAAACTTTGTGTTGTTTAAGGGAAGAATATAAAGTTGAAAAATGTATCTTGCATACAAGTTAAAATGCACCTTTTGGATACACCAACAAATTATGAAGTCTCTTTGGCACCCAATCAAACAAAGCTTTGAAATCTTACCCAACTAACACACCAAACCATGAAGCCCACTATCAAACCTCTGCTCATACAACAGTTTAGCTGTTTACCTCTTGGTAATCTGAGTAGGATCCTGCAGGCCTGGATCCAGTTCAAAGATCTCATTATCCAGTAGCCTTCGGAGCGTCACATCTGCCAGTTGCTCCATGATTCTGAAGGCCTCAGCAATATTGAGGAACGTGGAGAAGTCGCGCTCTTTATTTGCTGTAGTGACACGGACTGTGTCAGTCATGAAGACATTGGAGGTTCTTTCCAGTTTCTGGACCTCAACCCAAGGAATGATAAGTTTCACTGCAATCCAAGAGAAGAGCAGAAATGGGTTGGAAACTCTGCTTACATTTTTCCAATTTGGGAAACAATCAAATTCAGAATGAAATGCAAACCAAAGAGGAGAGAGATACATTTTTATAGGCAAGACCAAACACATACTGAAATGCCTGTTGTGACTCTGCATTCAATCTCACCCACTCCAAAAGACGTGTCTTTTTCAGAATCTCTCCCTTAAAATTTTAACTATTTTTGCAAGAAATGCTAGACTGCAGAATGGTGCCTTTGCAGAACATCTGCCATACACTGTGCTCCTAACTCCTTTACAAGCCATTCCTGCAGCCTGCTTCCTTACCACCAGAAGAAACAGTTCATCTCCAGAGTACAAAGATAAGAGGGAGAGGCTTTCTAATCTCCTAGAAACAAAACTGTAGGCAGGTGGAAAACCAATTACATGCACAGTTACTTAAGCTTTTAAAATAAAGCTAATTCCCATCCAAAAGGAAACTTTTACACATGGAGACTGCTATAAAGTGTAATTACTACTATAACAGGACATTTTAAAAAGCTGCCTATCCATTGGAATCTTCCCATTTTGGTTACTTTTTACTGAAAAGATGCACAGGCACATCTTGCCCTAAACATTAAGTTTAGTCAGACTTGTTTACAGATAACAAGAAGTGTAGGACAGTGTTCTCTATACTTAAAGCTGTTGAATTATATAAATACAAACAGAATCAGCCTGCTTTAGATAACTACTGCAGGATATTACTTGCCTCTCACACGAATCTCTGGGTAGAAATTAGGCTGGAAAGGACTTTAAAATAGATTAAATTTCTTCTTAACAACTGTTGGAAGCTTCCCAGACTTCTCTGTGCCAATAACATCAAGACTACACCCCCTAACATCCCTAGCTGGTCTCCTGATGCCAATAAAGCAATAAAAAGGCAGTAATAACAAACATTGTCATACATATACGCCACTTATCCATGATCATTAATTACCTAAGGAGCTACCCTCAGCAAGTTTTCTGTACTACATGAACCACAGCTGTCAAGATTATTTGCAGATTACATTTTTTCTTACTTAAATAAAGCACAGCTGCATCAACATGCACAGACTGTTGCAAATGGTCATAAAATCATCTGTACCAGCCCAGCCAAGGGAACAAAGATTAAATAATGCCGTAGCAACAGCACTGCTGTTCAGGCAGGTCAGAGCCACACAGGCTCTACAGTGTTGGTCATAGGAAAAGCACAACAGCCTGTACGGGACCCAAGCCACTGATAAAAGGTACAAAGTCTTCAAAGTTTAAGAAAAACACAAACCTGATTAAAAAATGTGCAGAAACCTTGGCACACTCTTTCAAGCTATCTGACAATCTAAGCCTCTGAAATCCTACAAATACTTTGAGGCTTAGTTAAAAGGGGACTTGTCCTGTAAAAAATTTTCCATGGAGTTTATATTCACATAAGCTGTAAATTAATTTTATGAGAAGCTGAAAACAGGTTCTAACATTGCATTCCAGGTCACTTCAACACAAAATGGAACAAGAAGAGAAAAGACTTGCCACAAGCAGAAGACTTAACACTTTGCCTATCAAGAGATTTCAGTCTATAATTTGGGGGGATTTTTAGAGAGGTAAAACACAATTGAGAACTAATTTTATTGCAACTCATATATTGGGCATTTTCTCTGTGCAGTATTGAAGAACACAATAAATACCATTTCTTAGCAATATTTTCAAGACCAGATTTAACCAGATTTAATTTGTGATTGCTACTTGAAAAAAACAAAGGCAATGAATCACTTGTTCTGCATGTAATCAGCATCAGCTTCTCAAATAGTAACAACCAGAACTATATTAAATCTGGATTATTCCCTGTAACACAAATATTTCACAAACATGACAAAACACTAGCCTAGAAACAGAAGTAATCTGCTTTATCACAATCAAGGAAGTGGGAATCATTTCAGCATATATGCTGCTTCCCACTGAGGTACGGAAGTTTGTTTAACCAAAAGAAAATTCAGAGGGTTTTCTCACATTTTCATGGAAATGTATGGGAACACAAAGGCAATGCAACTGACTACAACAGTGAATGAACAGTGTATTTTCCATGGTCAAAATAAAAAGTTGCTAACATGTAATTGTTTGAAGGGTTTTGGGGTTTTTTTTTGCATTTTCATAATGAATATTATTAAAGATATGAGAAGAAATCTCTTCTTAAACAATACAGCATGATATTGTATTTCCATTAGCATTTAACGATCTGTGATATTGCATAAACAAAATTTCTGGAACAACATAAAGGGTTTTTCTCTCTCCCTCCTCCTTCCTCTGTTATCTATCATTAACAAGTATAATTTTTGCTTTGTGTGCTTTGGCAGACTGGCTATCTCAGATTTAATGAGAGAAAACCTGCAATGATAATGAGAAGAAATGACTGACAAAGGATATTACTTAATACTAACCAGAAAACAAGGAGATTAAAGAAGAACTCACATATCTAGTATGAATCAAGAAATTCTATTCTACTCTTCCCAGCAAAACTCAACTTTTGTTTTTACGGTGAATAACAAACTTTCCTGCATTTTAAATATAACTCTTCCACCTTTTGCTGGTATGACAAAATAATTGGCTTGAAATAATATACGGGAAGAAAGGACCTCCAGTTCTAAGCATGTCTTTGTATGTTTTCAGTCTTAGAAATTACAAGTTACTATCTGTCTTAAGATGCACTTCATTTTTAAACCTACAGCTATATCTTAATATTAAATCCAGATGGAACAGGGCAAAGTTTTCCTAATTGTTATAACTGACAAATATTGCTACATTTACAGCAGTATAGGTTTCTATTGCTAGCCTTATTTAAGTTTCAGCAGGATAAACAGGCCTTAAAAGGCTAGAGGTTTATGCACAATTTTAGTTAACAGAGAAATGCTATAGAGTTTCAGTGGCTACATTCATTTTTACCATTTTATGTCTGTTACTTTCATTTTTACCTTCTATTATCTATTCTGACAGGCTTTTCATTCACACAATTCTTTCTCTGTAGAGGAACATCACAACCAAATCCTTAGAACTTGCTGAACCATCTGAAAGTCTAACAAGCCCCAGGACACACTTCTTGTGAACTTACTGCACTGCTATTCAGAAACATAAACAAATTCAGGGAAATCGCTGTTGTTTTTCCTTAAAAGCTCTGAATTTTCACCTGGTTCTCCAGGGCACATTCCTTTTGTGCTTCCTGAGTTATCTTCAGGCAGGCAGCTTGACTCAGGCATCCCTGGACCCAGCAGCCCTTCCCCTACCACCCTGCAGTGATGTGGTGACTCTGCTTCCCTGCCTGTGGGAGGGACCCATCCTTACTCACTGTTTTCAGCACTAAAAGTCTCTATTTTAGAACTTGTAGGAGGTCTGCTACATCTTAAGGTTGCTTCACTATGCCAAAAAGAAAAACCAGATAACAACTATATCTGTGTGCTCTTGCAGTGTCATTTTTATTACTGGATTCATATTAAAATACGGAGGCTGAAGTGAAAACTAAATTAAACAGGATTTTTCACCTGAACAACTAAAAACTCAGAAACTAAACTTCAGAGGTGAACTAGGCTTTTTGTAACAATCCTGCCTATTCTTGCTTTTAAATGCAGTTATATTTATATCTCTCCCAGCATAAGATTTCTTACACATTTATACTTACATTCTTTGCCCAGGAAGAAGGAATAAAAACAGAGATGATTGATGCTCAAATAAAGCCAGCCTTGCCGAGGAACTTTTCCTTTCCAACAGCAACAGGAATAATAAGTGATCAACTTCTCTGCTTCAGGAAAATTAAATCTGGATTCAAATTTCACCAGGGCTTCTCGGAACTTCTCGGGGTCTTCCTCCTGCTCAGCGAGCTTGCTGCTCGTTTCCTCCGCAATCAGTGCCTGAGTCCGGAACAAGACCATATTTCAGGATAAAGCTATGGCACTCGCACTCAGGCAAGTTGCTACAAGCTACCCATTCAAATTTTAATAATGCAGCCCTTTCTTACGAAGACATTCCAGTCAATATGCAGTTTTCACAAATGGAGAAATTTCTCCGGTGCTTGCATCTCTCACACATTTTGAAAAGCCCCCAAAACTCCCTTCTTTTCCTTACATACAGTTTTTTCAGTGAGTCTGCCAGAACCGTATCTCTATACTTTCACTATGGCTTATGATCACTCTTATTTTGTATATACAGAGCAAAGTACAGTAACAGTTGTGTATACTGACCAGTACTATTTACCTATGAAGAAGCAATGCAGTCAGATGTGTCAGTAACTTGAGACATGCTTGGAACCATTACAAATATAGTTTCAAGAACATCTCCAGAAATATAATTAAGATTTCAGATTTTTAACAGTAGTATTACAACAAAAGAGTTAAGCACGCATTGCACCATGCAGACAAATAATCCGTATGTTACCGCACCTGGTTTAACTTGCAATTACCAAGCAGTCCTAATATGCTCAAAGTCTACAGCAGGTGCAAGGATCCAAAACCTGGTCTTAACATTAACTAATGAAACCTGAAGAATTTTAAGTATGTGTTGTGCTAGGTAACAGGCTGTCACTGTGTTATCAAGAGAGATTAACTGTATTTGGTATTTCAGTGTTCTTAAGACAAAATGCCTTTTTTTAAAGAAAGCAGGATAAAAACTAGGATTTGCACAATGATGTTTTGTTTTTGTCCTCTTACTCACCAGATTAAGAGCCCATAGAGCCCACAGCAGCAAGGCTGAAATTCACCAAAAGCATTATGTTCCTACAAGATTTCCGAACTGGAAAAGAGGCTATGGGGGGAAGAGCATCCCACTAAAACTCTTAGCAAGGAAAAGCTTGCAGCAGGACCTGAGGTACAGCAGCCACTAGTGAACCCACAACCCCACCAGCCATCACCAAGCTCCTCTTAGAGTATGTATTTAATTAAAAGCAGAGCTCAGGACACCAGGCTTTTTAAGTTACTCCCCACATGACATTGTTACTTGTAGTCTGATTTACGGACACAAAGTTCCTTTACTTTTAAAATTCTTTAACCTTCCAAAAGCATGCTCATTTCTCCACCCCCGTGGTGAGCCAGCAGCTTCATGTGCTGGCCACATGAGATGCAAGAGCCACACAGAAAACCAATAATGTTTGGATGGTCAAAACCAGGGATGAATGACAACAACTTCATGACATTCTTCTAATAAACCACATGTAATCACTCAGGGGAGGGTGAAAGTGAGACAGTTTCCTTACCTTCACTTTCCCTTTGACAAAACTAACAATATCTTCTTTATTGTCAAACACAGACAAAGTATGGAGCAAGTTTTGTTCCAGCCATTCCCAGTGCTGGTTTATTTCCTCTGCAGTGGCACCTAGAAAAGCAAAGAAGAGTATACTGAAACTAATCCTACAAAATAAAATTGAAAGGAATAGGGAAAAAGTAATAAAATGCACTATTTCATAAATTCATTATGAGAAACTGAACTTTCAACCTCAATTCTTAGTAGCAAATAGGTCAAAAAGGTCTTGTTCATAGCAGTATAGTTAGAGAAAAACAAAAACCTCATTGTTTTAGAGAATTAGTTTTAGTGCTTTTAGTTTTATCTTCTCAAATGCTCTCAGCCAGCAAATGCTGCATTAAAACTCAAAGCAGAAAAACCAGTAAAACTTCATCCTGAGTTGCTAGATGGCAGCTTATTCTGACATGACATTCCATAAGCAGCCACTGGAAACCTTTGATTTATGCCCTGCTCCCAAAAGTCCCTGATCTTCCTTTCTCCCTCCCTCAACACACACATGCACACACCCCCCTGCCCACACACACATGCACACCCTTTGAGAGGAATACAAAGCTCTCTATAATAAAGTACCTGAAAAAGACTTTGGTTCAGCAACACCTAAAGGCTCTACAAGAGCACTTTTCTAGTTTGGGGAAGAAATAAAGCTAACAGAAATCTTTGACTAATAGAGCTTTTCAAATATTTAAAGCTTCTTTCTCGAAAGATTTGAGGGGTTTGCCAGTTCTTTAAATGTAATGTGTTCACACTAACTCCAGAAAAAGTATTTCACTCAATACTTATTTGCTTTGGCTCCTTCTGCTTGAAACTGAATTGTATCTACATGATATGATGACAGAAAAGTCACAGCAAGACAGGCACCATACGGGGCCATCAAGGGAAAATCTGCCCCCTCCAGACCTTACTGGCCAGTAATTAGACATTATAGGTAAAAAAGTAAAGGCAGTAGTAGTTGCTTCTCTTGGTGCCTTGCTTGTGGAAGAAAGAGAAATAGCTGTATGTAAGAGACATACAAATCACACGTGAATATAATAATAAAATTAATCCCAAATAGAAGACCCATTACCTCAAGATTTGTTTTGTGTGTACATTAGTGATACATCATGTTGCCTCACGACAACAAAAAAATTATAAATTTAGGTAAGGATTTTCCACTTCCCTCTGCTCTGTTTTCCATGCAGAATGCCAGCTGGCAGGGAAACCTTCCAAGCTTTAACTTCCTTGACAGGAAGGTCTTGAAATGGAACTGCTTAAATATCATCAATCAAGGTTAAATTTAAATTTAAAAAATCATAAAATTAGAGACACTTAAAAGCCCTTTAAGTAAAGAAAACAAATTATATAAATGTTTAAGAACACCAGAAATACAGTAATTTTATACTGAAATGGCTGCACAAAGCAAATACTGAGTTGAATTTTTATTTCTGAGCAATCTAAAAGATACCAAGTGTATGGGCAAGCTGTTGGGCTGCCTGTTGTGAGATAAGCTGTGAGCAAGATCCCTTTCATAGTAGCATCCACACTGCTAGGACTGCTCTGAGCCCAGGCAGGACCTATATCCCATAGGGGCTCCTGCAATCTTTCCTGCCTGCCTCCAGGGATTCTGTTCAAATACCAAAAGATCATTTCGGCTCTTTCATTTGGTCAGGCCAACTCAACTTTTTGAGTCCCTTCTTTATTTCTAACTTCCATTTCATAGTTTGAAGTTGTCCTGTGATTTGACCCAAGCACTGCCAATCTCTTCCTTTTTTTCCATTCCTTATTCCTCTTCCTGTGCTGATATTCTGCACAGCATTTTATTGCACCTTTTACCCACCTTCTTCATCTGCTCGTGCCAAGTGTTTTGTCTAACCACTGCCTCATTCCTCAGAATCTTTTCTTTAAACCCACTTCTCACCAAATCCTTTGCTCTCCCTCTCCTAAAACCTATTTTGCTTGACTGGGACTTGAGTTTCTGTTTTGCCCGTGAGTCTTCTGAAAGGAAAATTTTAAGTGGCTCTACACAAGGGGTGAGGTTAGCCTTTTTTTTTTTTCCTGTACTGGTATAACATGATTAAACATCTGGATCAATATATCTCTGCCAGAACAGCCAGTGCAGGGATCAGACTTCCTAGCAGCCCTCCAATATTTGCAAATGTCTGTAACACAGATCTGACCCTTATGCATATATCATCATTTAAGCCTACAGCTCCTGGAACAGAGGACTGCCAACACACAATGCAAAATGTCATTTTAATTAACTGCCTAATGACATGATAGCTATCCACAATGGAGTTACACTGGGAGACTGGAAAGAGTTCTTGGAGCTGCTCCTTGCCCTCACTATACAGCAGCAGAACTTTAATTTGACTCACTGCTCCTTCCAAAGCCAGTAAGAGACTCCTAACACTGTGTTTGCATGAAATGCCTCTCTCAGACAGGGCAGAGCTGGGCGAGCAGCGATGGCCACTTCTGCGTGGGGAATGTCCTTCTCCAGCTTCCCAAGAAGGGGTCGGGGTGATGCTCCTCTGACTCCTATTGCCAGCTCTCCCGTGGACACTCATGTCAGGGTTTCACAGCAGCAATATTATTCACAAACAGCTTCTGCTGCGATGGTTCTTTATTTCTGTGCAGCTCTGGCAACTGTGTATGTTCTACCCATGCAGCACACAAAACAGACCCCTCTGCTTTCCGTTCTGTTACTATAAATCTCATTTCCTCAGGGATGAGCATCCATTCAGAAGAGCCAAAGAGAATTTTAGAAAACATTAATTGTGTTAGTTCATCTCAGTGAAATCCTTAGCCATTCCAACCAGGCAAGTTTGTCATTTGTAGTTCCTTTAAAAAAATAAAAAAAAACCAAAAAGCAAAAAACCAAACCAAATTCTGTGCGCAGCAAGAGTGTGGATGGGGCAAGGATCAGCCCCAGAAAAGAGTATTGGATATGTTCAAATAATCAAGAAGCCATGACAGCAACACTTTTCCAGCAAAAGCTACCTGGCTTCATCATAGGACCGTAACAGCATGAAGCTATTAAATTTCTCCATGAGATGGCATTACTTAAATATAAAAAGTAGGGGAGTAGGGATAGAAAGCACAGAGCAATTGCAAAACAAAGAAAACCTAGCCAAAACAAAACTAGCACAAACAGACTTTACGCAAGCTTCTTCACACACATCTGGCCCAGGGAAAAATTCCCGGTATTAATGGGGAACATGGAGAGGGATCTCTGCTGAACCAAAGAAAAATTGCTCGATGAGCGTGTACAAAGGAAAGGTGAATATATAGACTGACTCTTCCATTTAAAGGACTGCTATGTCAAACACTATCAATGACATGTCAACATTTACATTACCTAACTATTTCATCGCTTGATCTGTATAAGAAAGGATAGAATAAAATAGCATATTTTCAGTTGGAAGGGATCTACAACAATCACAGAATGGGAAAGGGTGGAAGGGACCACAATGAGTCATCTGGTCCAACCTCCCTGGTCAAGGAAGGTTATCCCAGAACACATTGCACAGCATTGTGTCCAGGTGGTTCTTGAATGTCCCCAGTAAGGGAGACTCCACAACCTCTCTGGGCAATCTGTTCATTTAGGAACAGACCCACATTATCCTTTGTTTTCCTTTTGTTATTGATGCATTTCAAGAAGCCCTCCTTGTTTTCCTTGAAATCCTGGGAATTGTCTAGTTCAACCGCCTGACCACTTCAGGACTGATCAAAAGCTGAAGTTATTAAGGACATTGTCCAAATGCCTCTTAAACACTAGCAGGTTTGGTGGGACATCAACCACCTCTCAGAAAGAATCCTGTTCCAGGGTTTGGCCACCCTCTCATTAAAGAGATGCTTCCTAATGCTCCCCAGTTGCAGCTCTGAACCATTCCCAAAGAAAAACTGCTGTAAATTTCAATGCTAGAATTTTTTAGATGGGAGCAGAAGGGATAAGAACAGCCCTGCACCCTGGCCAAGCAAGAATGTGATGAATGGAACATTCAGATGGCCTTTACTGGGTCATGGCAAGGTTGCTGCAATTTGTGTCAATATCCCTTTCCTGAAGATGAGCTTGACTTTCAGAAGTTGCAGAAACACTGCAAAAGGAATTAGTGCAAAACAGACCAGGAATTTGACATTCCCCACCTCCCTGACAACTTTACCTCCTAAATCTTCCAAATGTTCCAGTTATATTTTATTACAGCAAAGTATGCAAAGGCATTTCTTGCTTCTTGCACAGCTTCTTGCTGTAAGGGACTACTACTACTACTGTAGGAAAAGATATGCATATGAACAGAACCACACTACTTTGCAACAGAGAAAATTAACGCAGCAAACCACCCTCAGCTAAACAAGTTCTCCATAGAAACTTACTGTTCCTAGGTAACACTTTTTCCTAATTCCTATCTGTGATTTTGCCCAGAGGTTAATTTGGTTGTTAAACAAGCTTTCCACACGCACACAACTAGCTGGGGTTACCTTGAGCTTCCTGGACATGCAGACACTGACCATGCTCAGAATCGGTTTGGGGTTTTCCGTCTGTGACTCACCAATAGCTATGGCCCAGTAAACTTCTGATCCATTCAATAACTCACCACATGCAATGGCAGAGTAAACCTGTGAGCCTGGAACTTGGAGTAAAATTCGAAACGGAGCAACACGTGCATTAGAGTCTAACACGGCATCCAGGGCACCAACCAAACGACCTGCAAAGAAGAATGGGGGAAAAGAGGATTAATGCCAGTTTTCACTTCTGTAGCCTGCAAGTTGTTTCACATTTAAAGCTGTAAAATTAAAACACAGAACGTAACGATGACGATCCTTCCCTAGTTTTATGTTGTGATTTACAGGTGCTCAGAATGCAAAAGGCAAACCAGATTAGAAGATGAAAAGCATATAGAATTCTCTGTGTTTCTGGTTTTGCCTCATATATATGTACATAACCACAGAACTGAAGTGGAAAGACCTGAGGGCATCTTAAGAAGTTACTGTTCCAGCCCTGCTCTGAAGTTGAATAAATACACCTATGCTGTAAGTGGTGTTCGTCTAACCTGTTCTTCAAAACCTGCCACAACCAAGATGCAACAGTTTCCCCAGGTAGCCTCTTCCACTATTTTCATTAAGTATCCTTACCAAAAAAAACCCCAAAAAAATAAAACAAACCCTACCCCAAACAAACAAGCCAACTACCACAATCTTAAACTTTCTTGCTGGAAATCAGTCTTGCTCCCTGGAACATGCAGAGTACTTGGCCACAGGCACTTCTGATGTTAATGCTCAACATAATGAAAAAGTAACATCACTGTTTCCCACCCTTTAATGATTTCTCTTTTTCTAAAGAAACCCAAATCACTTCATCATTGTGAGTCATGTTTTGCAAACAGCTCATTGTTCTTGAACTTACACTGGAATCTCTCCAGCTTATCTTTAAGCATGACACTCTAAAATGGACCAGATGCTCACTGCTACCGAAGTCTCAGCCAGAAGCAGAATGGAAGATCACCTCCTGTATCTTGCACGTATACTGCTATATGCAAGAAAGCTTGCAGCAGTATCCCACTGTAAATCAGCACTTCATTTCAATACAGAAAAATTCATTTTGAAGAGCTGGAGCAATTGCTGACCTCAAAAAAGACTTTCCAGTCTGGAGGACACCTGGAGTTGCTGGAGTTTCTTGCTACCCATTCCCCTGAGCAGGCAACACCAAGCTATCCATGAAAAAGTTATCCAAATGCCATGATTTGCAAGCTGGCATATTAAAGTAACTCAGAATTGGTTTACAGTGCTTACAAATAGCAATTCAGGGCAGCTTTATATTCAATTTTCCTGTGCATCCTGAAGAGACACAATCTCCTAAGGAGAGGGATGGCAGAGAGTGAGGAACAGCTTTACCATGTTTGTTTATATTACTAGAGTATCTAGGAAGTTTTCTGCAATACTTCTTTTTCTCTTTGCACATGTAACTTTTTCAACCTGTTGTATTTTTTTTCCTTCACCATAAACCCAACACAAAAGGAACTAAACTCCATCTCCAAAAGGTTTGCCAGCCCTTGGCACCACATGCTGTTTTAAATATGGCATTCTCCAGTCCATCACCTAAGTGGTTAATGGAAATTAGGGAGACCTACAAAGTCCTCATCCTAATTGCCTTCTCACTTGGACAACGAATGACGGCTAACTAATTTGAGTATAACACAACCAAACAGCATTTCAGCCACTTTCAGATCTAGAAGCTGTAAGAAACTCACATGGAACAGCATCAATAACCTTCTGAGAGCAAAGAAAATTATATTAAGTACTTCCTCCTTGCATCCACACACACCACTGATGACACTTTCAAAGCCAAGAAGAAGTTGGACACATTATGTCTTAAAACTGTACAGCAAAATATTCTTCAACAGCAGTTTGCTTCTTACTTAAATATGTGACCAGATATTACACCCATCTATTTAAAATGGAGATCTAAATTTGCAGACTGACAATACGTATAATATCTGAAATTGCTAAACGCTCTCCTGTAACTACCAGAAAAAAGCATAAAAATTCATCCTAGTATAAAAGGTAGCAAATTACCTGTGCTCACAGAGAACAGAGCACCAACTTTAGTGTGCAGTCTTCAAAACAGTTGGATTAAAGCCAGTAAGAGAGCATCAAACGATGCAGAGATCAAAAATAGGTTTTAACTTTCAAATTTCAGAAGAATTGAGACATCACAGGAAAGAAAAAGAAAAAGAAATTTCTGTGCTGCGCATGTTTTCCCCTGATGATAGACCAAGGAGAAAGATTTCTTTTTCATTTCACTAAAGTCATGGGAAAAAATCAACCAACAGCAAGTGCTACCAAAATCTCTAGAGAATGCTTAATGAACATCTGATTTGTGAAATACCTTTTTTTTCTTTCAGAAACCACGAAAAAACACAAGAAAGCACAGAAGTAGCTACAAAGTTTTGCTTTACCAATTCTTAGCCTGTGCAAAATTAATTCCTTTTTCTCTTCCTGAATAACAGACCAGAAAACCCAATTCCTCTTCTCACTGTTTATTTCTGCTTACAATTTCCATTTTGCTTACAAACTATTAAAAAGAAACCCATTCCTCCTTCAACTGTACAAAGAAATAATCGCCTCCCTTGTCTAAACTACCCATAGCTAAAATATTAACTCAGGGTGGCAAAGAGGAGCCAGAACTAAGACGCAAAGAGAAGAAAAAAGAGTGTGGCCATCAGAATACCTGCCAGAATAAAGCCCAGGTGGCCTGGCACCGCTGGGAGGGCTTTGCAAGGGCACAGCAACCTCATACACAAATTGCTCTAAGCCATTGCTGTGGCTGACAGGGAGCCCTGTCCTGCCCCACCTCTGTTGCAGAGGGGGCATAAGGGCAGCAAAGAAAAATAAGAGCAAGTACTGCTCAAGTTGAGCAAGCACAAAGAGTGGGTCCCATCCCCATGTTTGGGGCTCCTTTATTTTTCAGATGAGAGACTGAGAGAGGTAGAGAATGGGGAAAAGAGATTACTAAGAGTGCATTTGCAGAAGCATGAAAAGGATTCAACACTAATTAATACACCCTGGCCTAATATGATAATCTAGTTGAAACTGTAGTAGCAAAAAAATTACAAAAACTAAAGGCAAAATTTTTCCACTGTAAGTTGCCTCACAATTCATTTGGGGTAACTTTTGCAACCTAACACTGAAAAACAACCAACCTAAAAACCCCGGAATGAAGAAACAAACAACAGTACACTGATTCTGAAACATGCTTTGAAAAATACCCAGCTTGTAAGCAAACACCTTTCTCATAGTATATCCAAACAGTTGGTTCCATTGAAGGGTCTCTTATAAAATGGAATCTGTTTAAAAAACAAAAGGGTATCTGGCTTGCAAGATAAATTACATTAAGAGCCCCTGGCTAACATATTGATGTATCAGCTTGCCTTCAGTCAGGGTGATGACGACCTCTTCCACATCGCAGACAACAGTGAAACCTTTTATATTACAGGACAGCAAAAAATGAAAAGGAAACAGAAGCAGAGGAGGAAAAGAGAACTGCTACCCTGGTTTTCTTCCTAACACTCCTTTTTTTTTTTATTTTTACCCTATATGGGACAAGATTTTTGGGAGGAACTTATAATTCAGAGTAGCTCTTCCTCTTTAATGAGCCACTTCACCAACTTCTTGTCTGATTTTTGACCTCCCAAGAGAACAGAAATATTTCAGGAAAAGCAATTAGCCATACAGTAACTGTTCTATGGGAAGCTGCAGACATGGGTTTACAAAGCCTTCCACAACAGACCACTGACAGAACACTGCAGGTTCCTCAAAAGGTGCAAGTTTCTTCATGCAAAAATAATATTTTTAGGCTGAAATTCACATGCAAATGTCTGGTGTAATATGCGTATTTTTGACACATATGGAGAAAAAGACAGGAGAAGTGGAAAGACACTTTTCTACTGAAATTATATGTTTCTCCTCAATAAATCTGATCACTTTAGCTGGAAGCTGGATTTCAGATAGAGGCAACATCTACCTATATTTTTCAGAAACAAATTTATAAAATGTATCTGGAAAACTCACTACAAATCCCATGCTTTACTTGGTAGATTTTATTTCACTGAAACATCTACTTTTGCGCATATTTTGTTGCTTGAAGAAAGAAAACTGGATACCTCCAAGTAAAACAAGCCTGTTGTACTTCCAGTTGCACATCCATTTGTATCAAATGTACATGCATACTATGGATACAGTTCAAGAAATAAACTGAAGTATATAAATTAACAAGAAACAATTTCAAATTCTACAACTGGTAGGTACAGTCTCCCCTTTACAGAGGTCAACCTGTAACCAAATAGAACACAAACAGGATATCATGCACCATGAATTTGTTGAACATTTCTTCACACACATACAAAAAAATTAATCAAGGATATTTCTATAAGGATCAGGTTCTCAAATGAACTATCAGAAGTGCACTACTCTTCATCTTTGAAGATATGGTTTCTTATACCCCCACAGAGAGACAAAAGATCCCATTACAACTTATCTTGTGTCATATTCATAACTAACCTAGGAAAAGGAACATGTTTACACTAAGTTAACCTAACACCAACTTCTACAAAATGTTCCATATCTTTCAAACTAAAGAATGCAGGCTCCTTTCCTGAATCACTGTTAATCATCCACATGGGATTTCAAAAACTGTTTAAAACTCACAAGACACAGGGCAGAGGGTGAGTAAAGTTGAACTCTAACTAGAAACTCAAACTGAAAAACTATGTTTTTTCCATCTTTTATGACAATATTCAAGAGGCACTGCAAGACACCCTCTACATACAGCAAAATAATTTCTACCTACCTCCATCATATTTTAAAGGTCTTAAAGGGAAATTTTTGAGAACTACTAAATGCCTTCCCATTAATGGGGTGGTCACTTCAGCAGTTAAACCATGCTGCAAGGCAGAGGGACTTGGATTGATCACTTAGGAGTCTGGGACTAGTAAATTAATAAAACCCTCCCAAAAAAAATAAAACAAAAAGAGAAAAGGCCCTAAAGCTGCTACTGCTGGTTTTTGGGTTGTTTTTGGGTTTTTTTTNAGGAAGGAAAAAAAAGGAGAATTAAATCTAAGTGACAAGGAAGCCTGTGGTGTCACAACACTCAGCATTGTTATCCTTTCAGTTCTACTTGGTTTTTAAGTAAAACATTTAGTCACCACAGCCAGGATCTTTTGTTTAACATGAACTCAAACATCCGTTACAAAGTGTGGAATGAAAGCCAATGTAGTTCAAAGAAGCAATTACATGCAGTACCTGCAATGAGTCGGTAAGAAATTCTGATGGCACTTCTAAAATCTGGGGAACAGCGGGTCAGATGCACACACAGAGGCACCTCTTCCCACACAGCCCTGAACCTCCCAAACCAAGCACTTACACCCTCTCTGCCAGAATCAAAGGGGTGACAGAGAAGACAGAGTCCAGCCTGCGTCTCCAGCATCCTGGGGAACACCTTTACTCACTGTACAAACAAACTGACTGCTGCAGAAGTTTGAAGCAGAGAGAAAATTGTCCTTCCACTTCTCCTAAGTATACTTTGAGAAAAAAAAATCCTTGAGATTTCCACTGCACCTGAGACCAGCTCAACTGGACAGATGTGCAACAACACCTGACTTAAGAGTATCCGCCAAATCTAGCCCTTCCAAGAAAACAGGCAAAGGCCCACCACCATACAAGGATCCAAACCAGATTGCCAAGATGCTCAGCGACTCCAAAGCTGAGGCTTCCCTCAGCTGCAGGCACCTGGCACTTTTAAAGTCAAGAAAGTGATGGCACCACATGGTCTCTAGAGACTGCAGTGGCTGCTCTGCAGGGACGTGGAAAAGAGCACTTGGTGGCTACACTCACTCATATCATGCCAAAGCCATGTTTTAAGTACTCATACCCTCTTTTTTTTTAATCAGACTAGGTTATTTTTGTAAGACAAAACCACCAAATTGAGATCTTTACAATTACAGTCACAGACTAGCATTGCTCCAGTGCAAAACCATGAAGTGAAAAGCATGCCTTCAAATTCATCCTTGGGAGCTCACTGCAGCTTGCTACATCTGCTCCATCAGAGAAAGCTGGGGGCAGAAAGAAAAAAAAGCCCAGTTGTCTGAAAAAGCTGTACTTTACCAGAAAGGAGAAACCTCTTTCCAGGAAGTGGAAGGAGCTAACAGTACAGGTTGCTTCCCAGTGGCAGCAGTTTTACAAGGAGAGTTAATAGCTGCAAAAATCACTCTAAGCTGTTTAGGCACATGAACTGGGAGAAAAGAACAAATCAAACAATTCAGATGATCATAAAAATAAAGGGTTTTTTTTTTAAGGACAGTGAAATTGAACTAACAGCTTCAATAAAGCAGAATTAATCTTGACTCTTTGAGGCAGAGAAGCACTTCATACCCTGAATCCTAATTACACTTCTCCACATAGCTTCCTCCATCCCGCAGTGATTTGCAAACAATTGGAGTCTCACAAGAGCCATGGTAGGCAGCAATTAGCCATGCTAGAGGAGGCAAGCAAACTGGCTGAAGGAACAGCCCACCACCAGGCAGAACACAGGGAGGGACACGTGGATGTACCCGTTCCCTACCCCCCCAGCCCCTGCCGTCCGTCCCTGTGCTCCAGCTGGAACAGAAAGCTGCTTTTCACACCAACCAGGATAAGCTCAGCCTGACAAAAGGGCACTCCTGGGACAGCACCAAATAGCATGGATTGCTCGCCTGCCTCTGCAAGGCATCTCAGAAGCTCTCCCTAGGACCATTGTCCTTGCTGAGAGAGGGATGGGGAGATTATGAAGTTGATTCCCATCAGGGCCTCAACCGCCCCACCATGCAGGAGCCCTAACTTGTGACCACGACCCCATGGGTGGCCCAAGGCAAAACCAAGGGCTGAGATGCAATGAGGACCACTGCAGCCTCTATCCTCACCTCTTACAGCCCACCCAGAGAGTGCCAGGCCCTGGGCATTACAGGATAAGGTGGAAGCTTTTGAGCTGCACCAAAGCAGGCTACAGCCCAGGGCAGTGGCCATGAAGCTACTGTTGGCCAGTGGTGGCCCCTAGCATAAATGTTTGGGGACATCTCTAGATCTTCCATATCATCTTCATTTGATTTCTCTAAAAGTTCAAAACTCAGATGTTTAGCAGGCTGTTACTTTCACTCAGGCCACCCTAAAATCCATGTTTCTGATGGATAATAACACCATCAGTTATGCAAGGCCGCTAATGACAATGGCTTAATGCAACCACACTTTGTTGAATTTTGCAGAATTATATAAACAGGTTTTGATACAATACAGTACCCATTAGAAAGTATTTATTGCACTTCTACCACCAGAAAAAAAAGTTGCAAAACTTATTTGGATAAGTATATAAGAAAAAGGATGAAGGAGGTCTCTTCCAACGGCTGTAGGAAGGCTCTGTTTCCTTTGAAATGATAAGGGCTCACCACACTCAGAGATAAGCACAGACAACACGAGATTTCAGCATAAAGACCTAATGCTCCAAGTACTTATTCACCCAGAAAAATATCCAACATCCAAGCCCTTACTTTACTTCCAGCGCAGACCTTGCCAGATCAAACACTGCCACCGGGTAAATTGGTTCCTGTTGAATTGGGACTTTTTTCAATCTGGTATGTAGAAACAAATTGTAACAAATTACTTAATCATTATGCCTAGGTCCCAGTGCTCTGGGGAAGGTGGACATGAGAAACGTCGGGAGTTCAGGCATTTCACTGCGGTGGCAGGTGTCCCATGGTCTCCATGACTCCCATATCCCTGGATGTGATGCTGAGCACTTGTGTCAGACCACCACATGCAGAGGGAAAGACCATACAGGAGGAAGAAGTGAGATGAATTATGTGCTGTCTCTCCTGGAATGGTGGAAAAGGCATCCCCACCCTGGAGCACCGATAATTTCTCCCCAGCGCCGCTTCCCCACAGGCTGTTTCCCCAGGTGGGCATGCTGCCACGGCAAAGCACTCACAGCTGCTTATCTCAGTCCTCTGCCATCAGTCCAGTTCAAGCCAAGCCTATTTTTATAGCCCTGAAGGCCGCTGAGCCAAATGCTTTGGTTCTCATGTTACAAGTAAAAATACCTGAAACTGTTTTCCACCTGAAAATGGACAACAAGATGGGATATACAAGCTGCTGCTGCAGCCCTGTAAATTATTCAGACATGCAGCACTACTTGGGGCAATATAAAAAAGTCTCTTTTTTGGTGGGTGCTGTAAATAATGCTGAAGAGATCAAACCAGTGCTACATTAACTCTGTCACCACAGACATGCTCAATTATTTTATAGGGAAGACATTTTTTTCCTATGAGGGTGGTGAGACACTGAAACAGGCTGCCCAGAGAAACTGTAGATGCCCTATGCTGGAAGTGTTGAAGGCCAGGCTGGACGGGGCTCTGAGCAACCTGGTCTAGTGGGAGCAGTCTCTGCCCATGGCAGGGGGGTTGGAACTAGATGGTCCTTAAGGTCCTTCCAGCCCAAATCATTGTAGGATTTTCCTGCCTTTTTCTGTGCC
This sequence comes from Edolisoma coerulescens, assembly GCA_013397115.1. Taxonomy (NCBI): domain Eukaryota; kingdom Metazoa; phylum Chordata; class Aves; order Passeriformes; family Campephagidae; genus Edolisoma; species Edolisoma coerulescens. Next base: position 2,536,479 of record VWZW01001014.1, read on the forward strand.
ATTTGGCCTCCATAGCACGAAAATAAAAAGCCACTGTAGTTGTTTACTGGATTCGTCTTGCACAAGGTGGTGGTCAGTCCCTATGCGGAGGCAACCCAGCCCCTCCTTTCCAAGCACGAGTGCTTCCTCACCTTTAATATTAGCACTTAACACATTGGTAACATTTCAGCGCAAGCACCTGCATTTCACCTTAGCCATCTCAGCACCACAGTGGTGCTTAGGAGCAGGAAACTCACCCCAGAAAGGCAAGCAGAGGGGGCCAGAGCAGCACACACAGCGCTCAGGGGGCTCAGAGGTCAGGAACTGGGGTGCCTGGCTTTGCAGGTAGTAGCCTGGCACCCTGCTCCTATCCTTCCTTCCAACTCATGCCTCCTGGCCAAACACTGTAATGGAGAAGCCATCCTCTCAGGAAAGAGCTTGTAAGTATGCATTCTCTTAAAAAAAAAAAAAAGTTACAGTGAAATAAAGAGATAAAAACGGGGAAAAAACCTGCCAATCTGAATTCCAGTTGTGGGCAAGGCTAGATAATGTTTTGACAAGAGTCCAAGCTTTCAATAAAGTATGCGTATTTCTCCGTCTCCTGTGCAAGGCTTCAGAGAGCTGCTCCTTATGGAAACAAAACCATGAATACTGACAGTGACCATTACTAATATCCTTTATTAACATCAGTATTGTGGCATCTTCCTCTCCTCAAACTGCTTCATTTAAAATTAAAGTATTCTGTTGGGTTTGAGTTTTTTTCGTTAGTGCTCAGATTGAGCCTAATTTATTTTGGTATCCTGAACATATCTTAAGACAAAAAGGCAAGCTGTTTTGAAGACTGTATTGGGACAGATCTTTTAATATGATTCTATGAATATGCTACTCATTTTGCCTTTTGCCCCTCCAGAAAGTAAAGAAGACTATGGGGATTCTCATTTGCATTCCCTAGTAAAAATCGAAGTCTTCAGGTATTTTGGATCCTTTTCTGCTACAATGTAATGAACACGGGCAATCTAGATGAATTCCCCATCTGAGTTGCAGGAATCCTCAACCACTGTGGTCCTCCTCCTGCCTTTCGCAGAAATAGATTCCATTATGAAATTATTTACTTCAGACCTTAGGAGATGCACAGGACCACTAAAAGCTGAGGTATTGACAAAGATTACAGGTCTGCTTGGACGGCAGAGTATGAAAGAGCAGCAAAAGATCTTTTAATTTTTAATTTCCAGGAAAAATTTCCAGAGCTCATCAATAATGATTTCTCTGTAAGCCTTAAAAAAACTAACATCCAAGCAAAGGGAAAATAAGGAAGAAAGATCTTATCACACAACTAGTCAGTTCTCCACTCACAACCAAGAGGTACTCTGTAGATGAGTTCAAAAGCTATTGCCCTGCAAGAATTTTATTTAAAAGAAAAAATTAAATCCTAAGATCAAACTTGGAAATGTATTTATTACGCCTACCACATTTATTTTTACTAAAGTAATAATTAGGTTTAGATTCCTATACAGAAGATGCTTTTTTCTGCCAGTGTATTATCTTATATTTAAAGTTGTGAACCATAAAGCTTTATAAGAGCTGAAAAAGAAATTAATTTCCTTTCAAAATGTTCGTCCTCTGCAAGTTGCAAACAACACGGAACTATATCCAGCTCGGAAAGTGCCCTGAGCTGAAAATGGAGGCTGGAAGAATAGTAGGGAAAAATATCATAGCTAAATTAAAAACATGGGTAAAACGGGAACAAAACATAATCTTTTATTGATCTACTTCAAGCAAGAAGTTAAAGAAGCACTGTATCTCAACAGACAAAAAGCTGCTTGAAACAAGAGTTCATTTTAAGGTCTTATTTAACCTTATTTATAAAGGGAAAGATTCACAAGTGTTGCTAAGTGGGTTTTTATATGCTAAGAGTGTGGAATGTGAAGTACTGTATAAACAAAAACTGCAACACTAGCTGCTTGGGAAGAGTGAAAGACTACTCTCAGTCCAGCACTCATGATGAAATCCTTCCGAACACATCCCAGAACAAGCAGGTTTGCTGTCAAAATGCAGAAAACTAATCAAAGAGGAAGGAGCATGAAGGTTTCAACATCCCTTAATAAAAATTAAAGTAGTGATTCACTTAAAGGCTAAACCATCTTGCAGTATTTACCACAAGGCATTTGACAGTATTTTTGACTACTGACACATCAAGATTATCATTAATATGTAACCTCAGAACCAAAGACATTGGTAAGTATGGAATCCAACTAACTTTGACCTGTTAATCATGGCTACATTGCAAGCCTTTTCTGTAGGGACTGCTAAAGGGCTCTCCAATTAGGCAAAGGAAACCCCAGAATCAACAGAAATCGATGAGTTAAATAATTTTTTGTACTCGGTAACTTAATATTAGTTATTAATTAAAAAATTATAATTCCGATTTTTAAAGTATTTCTAAACATTTCCATTTTCCTTATTAAGCCTCTAATCCAGCAGAGCTGTCAAGTAGAGATCCAGGTAAAGTGGCAAGTTAAACATTTACTTGAAAAAGCATATGCCTAAGGAAGACAGAAACCAGAATGAGACTGATCAAGTAATAAGGAGTTAAATACAACCCCCATCATTGTCTGAACCCTCTGCTTGCAAGCCCAGTGTGCATTTGGGAACTGCCCTAGGACACAAATTAAATAACAGTAGGAAATAGAGTCTCTCACTTACAAACATCTGCTCAGCGTCTGACAAAAACAAAGTACACAAAGAAACACAGATATGTAAAAAAAAGCGCTTTTGTGCAAGCCATCGTCTTTAGTCCATTCTTCAGGAATTAAATCCACATAAAATACACCCTCCAGCTGTGCTAACTTACTCTTACCTGATAGTTAAAATGCCCTAGAAAGGACAAGGAATTGTCCTAGAAGAAAGACAGGCAAATATGAGAATTGGGCCATAAAACAGATGTCCTCACACAGGTTCAGAGCGAAGCCCATGTTGCGGCAACATGCACAAGGGCAACTCGGGCATCGCACCCTTTCCACCCTGTTGAAAGCAAATTACCTCACGGGTGGTCCGCTGCCCCATCTACACTCGTGTGAAATCTCATCTTCTGGGAGTTTTGTTCTGCTGATGCCACACGGGACTAACACAGCCTGAGGATACGCAGCCTCCTCCTCCCCGGAGGAGCTGTGAGATTCTCTTCTACTGTGGCACCTACTTTCATGTACAGGATCTTCACATCTTTGAAACTTCTTCCTTTTCATAAAATGTAACTGCAGTTGGCCAGGGATCAAGGTATTAAAGGGAAAACAGATATGGATATTTTTCTCACTTAAGCTTTGCTTTCCCAGTAAAACGAACAAAAACTTCTAACTTTTGGCTTTACCACTTGGTAGACCATACTCTGAAATACGGCAGAGCTTTACTGCCATTCTGCCAGTCTGGAAAAGACAAGTACTAATTAAGTGTCTCTATAGTCATGTAAAGCAAAAATCAGGAGGCAAGCTTTGCACTGAAAGCAGAGAGTTACTAACAAAGCCTTGCAAACTGTTTCTCAGTACTCATCTCCATTTCCTTCATTGCAAGTAAAAACTCTGAAAAAAAAATTACACTATCCATCTAACCCCAGCTATGCTTAGTGCTCCTTAACTCTTGCATTTTGGTTTTAGGACTCAAATTTCTAAGCCCTATTAAATACAAACGTTTCCAAATGGTTTAAGAGGCTGTCAGAATCTACAGTTCCCTTGGAAAACATGCAAGACAGGAGTGGCTTTCCTTTGCCAGCCAAAAGAGATTTGAGCAAGCCTGTGCACTGTAGATTCAGCAAAATGATTCACCTGAAACTTAACCAGAGAGAAAAGCAGTTTGTTTGGTTTAAGCTTGCAAATTTCTGTAGTGAAAAGCTCAGGCAGGAGGCATTAACATTTGTGAAACTGAACCTCATGATTGTCCTGGACCTAAATCAAGCAGCTGTAAACGGCTATTTTTAACTCTGAAAATTAATCCACATCATCTTTACTGTCACAAAAGAGTGGCCTGGCTTCCACACAAGCGGGCAGAAGAAAACAGGAGGTTAAGCATTTAACTCACTGGCAAAACTTCCATTTCATTAGTGGTACATTGATAGCATGCAATCTACCAAGCCACAGTTCAGTTTTGTGCACTTCATGGACAGGTAGGATAAGCTCTGACTTTACAAAAAAAAAAAAAAAAGCAGCAACAATGCAGAAAGCAGTATTATCAAATGGCAAGGGTCCATAGTTCAGGAAAAAAAGGTTTTAATAAAATAAATACCAAACGTGGTAATGCAGCTTCTTAATCTCCATAGAAAATATTGATTTTGAAAACACCTAGCCATCCTTTCAAACATATAAGCTACCATTAAAAATTCTCACTTTGTAATGTTCAAAACAACCTCGTTTGCTTTTAAGAACTACATTGTTAAACTACATTAATTCTCCAAAGCATTGTTTATTTGAATTCAGTTGCTGCTGTCTTTGAACCAAAAGTTTGGCCCAAATTCCCTACGCTACAACGTCAGCGCAGCCTAACACATCATTCTCGCTGGAGTTATTCACGGATCCACACTGTTGCGAGGGTACAGCGTGATCCTTCTCCGTGTATATATCCTTCACTACACGTATCTGGAGTGCCACATGGATATAACGTGCCGGATCTACAGCCACCACAACCCACAGTGTAATTAATGCAGAAAATAAGACAGAATGCACTTTTCCACAACACTGAACTAACAGCCCCCTCCCCGTAATGTCATGTATCGCCCAAAAGCCACGAGTCCTATATGTATTTATATAGCTCTCGTTATAGAAAGGGGAGGCGAGCCGCAGGTCGCGGCCGGTCCCGGAGAGGGCACGGGTAGCACATCCCACTGTGTGCCCCCGGCATCCCTCCACCTCTCACCGCCGGCCCCAGGGACCTCCGCCGACTCCCGCGGGCTGCAGCCCCCGGCAGCTCTCCCCAGCTGTCTCCTCCGGCCACGGGCAGCGGCTCCGTACCTCCTGACGGGCTCCGCGCCCGCCCTTAGTCACGCTGAGAAACCCATAGGGAGGGCAGCGCGGGGAAGTAACAATAAAAGTGGCTTCAGCGACGCTCAAGGCTACAGAAACGCGAAGCTGCTTCCCAGGCAACTCGTGGGGAGCCGGGGCGGCCCCCACCGCCCGGCCGGCGGCCGCCTCCGCACCGCCCGCAGCGGGGGACCCGCGGCGCCCCGCGCTATCGCCGAGCCGGGCCACCCGTGCACGGGCCGAACAAAGAGGCCGCTCCCGCTTCCCCCAGCCCGACCGGCGGGTGCCCCGGTGCGGCCGAGTTCCCGTGGGGCAGATGCACGGGGGACCCCCTACCCGGCCCGGCCCGGCCGGGCCCGGCGCCCCGCCGAACCCCCGCGCCGCCAGGTACCCGTGAAGCGGCCGCCGCCGTCTCCGTGGCNGCGGGCCCGGCCGCCGGGGAGGGGCCGAGGGCGGAGCCCGGGCACGGGCCGCCCTTCCCGCGGTGCCGGGGGCTTTGTGCGGGGTTGGCCGTGCCGCCCCGCACCGTCGGGGGTACGGCACGGAGGGGACAGCGGGAGCTCCGGCCGGAGGGAGGGGGAGCAGGGGGGAGGCCCAGGTTCTCCCTTTCGGGGGTCCGATGGCGCCCCGAGCCCCACGCAGAGCACACTGGCGCTCCGCGGTGTCCCGGGGTCCTGGAGGATGCCCTGCCGCCGGGACCGCAGCCCGCCGGCTCCCGCTGTGGATTTTACAGCGGCTGGGTCAGGTCCCCGCACCCCCGGCGTGGGCCCCGCAGGTGCCCGCCGCGGAGCCGTCAGGAGTGCGGGAAGGAAAGGGGGTCCTGGACTTGGAGAGAGGTTGGGGGGTGGGGGGTGTCTATGCTTTCCTGTTTCCTTCTAGATCTAAGCCTAACATGAGCTCGCAGCTGCTTAATTTGTTGTTTAAAGGCCGGTGCTTGAAATCTCGTATCGCAACGGAAAAGTCAGAATCTTAATTTTCGCGGGTTTTTTCCCTTTTTAAGAAATAATCTGTCACTGCTTGCGGCTGAACTGTTGGCAGGATCGTTTGCGAACCTGCACAAATGGTTACTGCTGCAGCACGTTATGTTCGTAATCCTCTGCCACTGTCTTTTACGTTTTCATTAATACAGATTGTCATTAATGAGGGTAGTGAGACAGTAGAACAGGTTGCCCAGAGAAGCTGTGAATGCCTCATCCCCGCAAGTGTTCAAGGCCAGGTTGGATGGAGCTCTTAGCTCGATCTAATAGGTGTCCCTGACCATGGGAGGGGGGTTAGAACTAGATCTTTAAGGTCCCTCTCAACACAACCCTTTCTATTATTCTGTGATTAAAACGTGACCAGTGTACTTTTTCTCAGTCACATTCCTTTTCCAGTTAACTGCAAATACTAAAGAATTTCTTCACAACTCAATTAGCAGCTGCTAAACCTCACTCTTCTAGATTAAAGACATCAGTCACTGTGGTTTAAATTACACCTAAATTTCAGCTAAGATCCCTCTGAGTATTTTTATTAGGGATAAAGACCTGATCTTCACTTTCCCAGCCTCTGCCTACTGTTACACGAGTTGTGTACCAACTCTTTGAAAGGTACCAATGCTGCCGTGCACTACTTAGCACAGCCAGCAGTAATTATTAGCTGGGATTTGGAAGGTGCCCATGTGGACTGCTTTCCAGTTGCCAGTGGAATGATTCAGTAGTCAAAATTCTGTACTCAGCTGCAATCTGGTAAACACTGTGATCTCTGTTCCTTTACAATTTCTATGTGAAGCAATGATTTAATTTCCATACATAGAATAGCAAACAAGCACTTTGAGCATATTACTTGTCTGATATAAAAATAAAAGCTGTCAAAAGGAGAAGATGGACATCCACATAATAATGTATTAAAAATTAATGAGAGCGTAAGGAGAAATTACTTTAAATGCTCTTGCAGGATAAAAATAGCTCAGAGATTTCCCCTGCCCCCAAAACTATCCTGAAGACATGTAAGTCTTGAAAGTTTAAATGCTCGGTGAGTGAGATGGTGAATATTTCTTCCCTTTGCAGATATTTGACTATTAATTTCCGTTATTATTTTGGGGGCATTTTTTACATTCAGTCTTGGGGTTTGGGCAGGCTGATTTGAGACATAATTTAGAAGAGGACCAAGCAAGTCGCTGACCTTTGAGGTGCTTTTGAGCTTGAGAGTTAGCAAAAGAGTAAAGCAGTTGAGGATCCAGTGTCATGCATACCTGCCTCTGTTAATTACATGCTGAGACAGGCTTCTGTTGGACCCCATCAACAATACTCCTTCAGAGTCATGGGCTTTGGAACCACATCCAAGGTGGCCCAACAACTGTTCAATCAAAATGGGATTGCTCATGCTTTTTAAGCAGCTTTTCCAACACATAGAACTGGTGGAAGATAATTAACAAAGAATCTCTGAGAAATAGCTTCAGAGAAGCAAAAGGGGAATGGATGAGATGAGAGAAAACTGATTCAGGATGTCAGAGTAAAACTAAGCACTTTGTAATATATATTGTAATAAATGCATCTACTGAAAGCAGGAGCATCCTTCTTTCCCAATACAGCATTGCGCGTGGCAGTCCCTGGCATTCTGAGGCACAGCTTCTACCTGAAAACCAGGCAGTCTTTGGCAACAGCTAGGAATAAGTTTATTTCATGAAGAAAGTTATGTACTGACTATTTTCACAACCAGTATTCGAACAGGATTTGGATGATTTGAGGATCTTCTGAAGTCTCCTGTGAAGCAATAGTTTTAAAATGCTGGTGTCTAGAGATGTACATAAAAGCAGGGAGGATGGGAATCTAGTAGATTATTAGACAAAAACCAGAGTGCTGTAAGAAGTTATATACCTTTTTATTTTGATAAAGTCTAGAAAAGATAGGACTATCTTACTCAATTGCTTGAAGGTACTTAAGGTTACTAGACTGGAGAAAAATAGCTTTAAAAAAATAAAGATGTATTTGAAAGGAAAGAACAGAAAATTAGTTTTCTGGCCTTATACCACCCTTAGCAGGCACTCTGAAATGACTGTGTTTGTGTTATTATGATGCTGTGTATCTTTCTTAAATTTCAGTACTAGTAGCACAAGGCAGGGAGTCTGCCATTCAGATTACGTTAGAGCATCAGTCATAGCCAGAATAAACTGTAGAGATTCTGAGCATCCATGAAATAGAGTATAGACTGCATAAGGAACAGTCACAGGGAAAACTTTGCTTTTCCTTCTTGCCTTTGTCACTGACTGCCTTCCCAGCACTAGTCATGCCCTTTAACTTCACACAGTTTCATATTTTTCATCCATCGACCAGATATGTAATTTTTGTTCTGGATGTCACTGAGGTGCTCAGGCAAGGTGAATTCCTCCTGTGCATAAAATGAATGATGGCAGGAAAGAGGCAGCTGTGGTGCTCTGGGCCTCCTGCCTGGCTGGCCCTCTGCAGAGGGTACCGAACCCTCTCAGCCTACCTCAGAGGGGGCTGGCAACACTTGAACAGATTTAGGAGACTGGGAGTGTGCAGTGCTCTAGGATAGGCTCCAGGGCTTGCAAGTGCATGACTGCAGCTGATGCCCATATTGGCTGCCACAAAAACAGGCTGTCCATGCTCCCTCCCTGACCCCTGTCGGACTTTCTGTAGTGAATGGCTTTAACTAGTTAAACTAGTTGAAAACTTCTATTTATTAAAGTGGTTTTGGCTAGGTTAGTTCCTTAGTCAAGTTGTGACTGCAGAAAAACTAGGGTGAAAATGCATGTCCTGGACTGAGGGAAAGAAACAGGCTGATCATTCAGCAGGAGACTGTAGGGAGATTCAGTTGCATTTATCATGAAACGGGAGCCTAAAGATGGAAATTAATTTATTCATACTTTTTTTAAAAAATGAGGTGGAATTTGGCTGTCATTCTGCAGGTGCGCAGTCCAATCATTTCCATGTTTCCAGTTTTGATTCTTTAACTTGTATCTTTATTAGTGTCTGAAAAACCCTGATCAGTGAGCTGATTCAATTCCCAAGACAGAGTTGCTGAAACTCTCACATGGTCCTGAGTTTGGACTTATCGGAGGCACCGGTGAGTGCAGAGAAATAATGTTTAGGGTGCTAGGGAAATAATACACATTAGTGAATATAACATTGGAAATTCAGACTGTTGGCTAATACATCTAGGAGAAAATAACTAAAACAATAATATTTATTTCAGGGGACAAAAAAAAAAAAAAAGCACCTCACTGAGATTAATCAATGGCTTCTGTTTTCAAGTCTTCAGGTTCACCATATTGATACGTGGCCGGATTTTGAAAAGACTTTATCTCCCACCTACACTGAAACTAAGGAGAGATGTAGTGACACATTTTGTCAGTGCCCAGTGGCAGCCTTAAGCCCTCAGCACACTGCTCCAGGCACTGGCTCACTCTTAAAGAACTCTCAAGATCCAAAATTCCCCACTGCTCAGACTGCCAGGCTTTCCATAAAACGTAGGATTATATTTCCTGCATTGTGTAGACAAATCTCCATCACAAACCAGGTAGATAACAGTCCTCCTCTACAAAAGTCTGATGGGACCATTCTTGATATATCATATTAATTTCAGACTACTTCAGTATTTGAAAAATGTAGATCTAGTGGAGGCAGATTAAGAAGAGAACAACAGGAGTGATTAAGGGTTTAAAGCTGACTTGTGACCTCACACTGCAGTGGTCTGATATATGTGTAGCTCGGCTGAAAGTGACAACTGAAGTGAAGCACAAAATAGCTGCCTACAAGTACCTGTGTGTTAAATACAAAGAAGATGATGTATTTATTGCATTAAAAATTCACCAAATGCAGTAAGAGATGTTTGTTTGTTTATTTGTTTGTTTGTTTTTTTAAAAAGGAAAAGTCAGATTAAGTACTAAGCTTACTAAGCGAATCAGATTGATCAGAAAGTTTTTTCCATGAATAGTGCACCAAGGACCAGACTAGAGGCATTTTAGAAATAGTATAAGATAAATAATTTCATATATGATGGAGTTACTCTGTGATGTTAACTTTGTGATCAGAAAGATTAGGCAACCAAGCAAGATACCCTCTGCCTTCTAAGCACAGGTAACGACTTTTTTCTCCACAAGAAATCCCCTACAAGAGGGGATTTTTTAAAGATGCTTTGAAAAGCTCTTCTGCAAGGTTTTTTCCGATCAGACACCCTCCCAGATATTGTGCTGTTGGAATGGTGCCATGTTTGCTTCTCACTCACAGAAAGTCCACTTCAAATTTGGCAGAAACAAGAGGGCCCAAAGGGAAATCCCGGTAACTCACACGCAGATCCCAAATCCTGGCAGCATGCCTCCATTGAAACAGGACTGCAAAGACCCCTCCAGCCAGACAGATCAGATCCTGGGAATCTGTAAAAGCAGTTCTTAAGCTTAGATCTTTTGAATAGATTCAAACACAAGACACATTTGGATTTGAAAGGGTCACAGAAATGTAGTAGTCAAGGTCTTCCACACCAAGAACTGCTGAGTTTCAGAAACACTGAAAACTTCCTGAGCATTTTCAGCTACATCGCCAAGTAATTTAATCTTCATTGTCTTTCTCCTGTAATGGCTGGATTGCAAAAGCCAGTTAATGTTTATGGGTCCATATGTTTTTGTCTTCCTGCCTGTTCTAGCAAAGTAACAAAACTGTTACAACCTGTAATTAATTCCAGAGGTTTCATTTATTATCTCTGATTAAATTAATGCCTGTGCAATAAAAAAAATATAAGAAGATATAATACACTGTCAGGAGCAAGTGTAATTAAGTTATCGGCAACACTGTAAAAACACATTAGAAGTCCTGACTCACAGTTTTATGCAATAATATTTCATGGCTTTTTCCCTGTCAATAACATTATATTGTGCATTTTTATATTTCAAGTACCAGCAATAGAACAGCAATATCCAAAATGATTATGTGGCTGATTCCACTTCTTATTTTACTTCCAGCATCACTTCCACACTTCCAGTTGCAAAACCCACTTCTGCAATTTAGGACTGTCAAACCTCTTCTGGGAACCACACAGTTACTGTGGCATTGGAAAGGTCATCACATTTCAAGGTGTTTAACAAACATATCCTAAGAAAACAGCCTCTCTCAGGACATGTGACTAAAATAATACGTACATGTGGCTTAAGGCAGTAAACTCCAGCTTTTTTTCTTGTCTCACTAAACTTCCAGTTCTCCGAAACACTGGATGAAAAAACCAATTCCTTAGCCCTTTACTCATATATAGCAGATCCCTACAGAGCACACAGGTGATAGAGAGAAAACCAAGGCAGGGGCTTCATGGCCACTGTTTCTCCAAAGGACAGCAGGGGAGTGTGACCTTGTCTTGCCCTGCTCATTGCTTGACACCCTCCCCACCAGTAATAATTCGGAATAATGCTTCTGCACTCTGCCAGAGCTGAGTCACACCAGCTTTCCTCCCCACCTTCAGTAGGCGCAGAAGACTTCTGTTCATCACAGTGGTAACGACCCCAGGAAGCTGGGAGGAGATGATGTAGATTACTTCTGTTATGATGGAAAGAAGAAGGTATTTCTCAAGTTACCGCCCAGGATACCCTCCCTGCCCATCCTCCAGAGGCATTTTCGTTCTCAAGACACAGCTATGGGTAGACCCCATCCTCTCGGGATTTTTATATACTACCCAGTTTGACATTGAGATAAGACACTAAAATTATTCTGGTACAAAAGAAGAGTAATGGCTAGCCCTATATAAGAAACTGCATTCCAAGAATACAATTTATTTCTGGCTTGGCATAGTCACTGCAGTGTAGTGGGATTCGAAGAGTTGGCTTCCTAAAATGCATTTCTGCTCTTTAGGGAGAATGAATCAGGCAGCCAGTGATTTTTCTACCTTTTGGTAGAAACAAGATCTTGAACAACAGAGCAAATTAGCGGAGCCAGGAACAAAGGAGGCAGAATCAAAAGTAAAGGTGCAAAGGCTCTATAACGTGTGACAAAGTGAAAAGCCCAGAGCAGAGAGGACAAAACTTCCAAAACAGAGGCTGCAACCTGCCCATTATCTAATTGCAGTTTTCTGTAGAGCAGTGGTGTTTCAGCAGCAATAGCAAATGACCTTGATAGGGAAAAGGTATTACTGCCCTAACATGCTACCAAAAATGTAGCTGCTGGCATTCACTGGTGCTAGGCAGTCTCAAAGGAAGCCTGAAGTTAAATGGCCAGTGTTAGCTTCTGTTAGCAGCAGCTTCCTCCCGGGCTGTTTCCTGATCCAGAATTCCCATACTAATTAATCTTCCAAGATCAAAAGGCTTCAGGAGTTCAGCAATACTTCAGTGATCTGGGGAATAAAAAACCCCAAACCTAGACCACCTCCAAAAGTATGCCAGCATTGTTTTTAGTGCCCCATCTTGCTTCTGGATGGAGATGGGCAGTGGTTTTTCTACCATAGCTTTCTTTTGCTGGATCTGGGTCCAATCCGCCTTAGCTAAAAGTATGGCCTAGGAAGCTGGAAGAATTTCATTTTTCTTTGCTGCACTTGGAACCAGAGGTTCTTGTTGTTTTAAAAATTTCCTTTAGGTGCTTCCCCTGTTCTTCCTTTGATCCCCTGGAATATCAACTTGTGTGGACAGTAAGGCCTTTTAAAATCATGAATTAACCATGCCTTTTTCTCAGTCAGAGATGCTTCATTAGAGTTGCATAACAGAAACACATGAAAGCATATTATGTCCCGTGAAATCATGATGGTCTCTATCCTGCCTGTGTGCCACAAGGTCTGACGCTGTACTCGTGTTCCATGGGATTTGTCATAACCCTGTGTACACAGGGACCCTACAACCAGATTGAGGCTACATAAAGCTCTACTGTTTTCCATTTTTTGTGAATCGTGCCCACCTGTCTGGCAGCTGCAGGCAGTTGGCACCTTCCACCAAGGGGCTCAGCACCACATTACCACCCAAGCGGCATCAGGGTGAGCGTGCTGGGACTGCCGGTGCTGCCAGTGCTGCCAGTGCTGGGCATGGTGGCGCAGCAGAAGGGGTAGGGAGGAACCATCACTTCTGCTCACCTTCTGAGGATTTTGAAATACCTGTGGGGAGCTTCAGCTGCAGGAGTGGCAAAACTGTGTCACAGCACAAGCCTGGTTGTGGCAGAAGTGTCAAGGCTTTGAGACAAGTTTTGAAATATGTATGTGAGTGCCTTTGAGGCACCCTTTAACATATTTTTTTCTGGCAACCTTTTCCTCTTTTTTATGCACTGGGGATCCCCAAAGGAGCATTTCTGTTGTGATTCTTACATCTTCCCACTGACCTGCTATGACACTCAAAGCTATGCTGAGCTGTGCTTGGTACATGGCTGATATTGCTGGGTAGGAATCATGCTGCACGTGCCTAGGACTGGGTTTGAACCTGATGTCTTTGATCAGCACTGCATTCCTGCTTCCACCTGACTGCCATATTCTGTGTGAAAGCTCTGTGATCTCCTTCTGTTTTGGCTGCTGGCTAATTTAAATGTGACACCTGCCATTCTAACAGAATTTGGAGGCTTTTTCACCACCTATGTTTTTGCAAGTAGGCTAACAAGATGTTAGTCTTTGCATGGCCAGAGAACAATTAAAATTGGGAATGCATAATTCCAAAGAAAGTAACTACAATTCTGTTCCCTTTTTTTATTATAGTGCTGTAATTTTTTTTTCTTTTCTGGACTACCAAATCACATGGTTTCTAATGAAGTCCTGTTGTTTCTTCCTCACCTCAGTGAAGCTGGTGACTACATACACATTCATGTCTTCTACTCCTTTCAGGAATAAAATATTCATCACACACTTACAGAAATGCACCCAAACCATCTGCCTAGTCTTTATGGGAGATGTAGAAAGATTTCAAAACATGCTCCTGCTTCTATTCCCATTTGCACAGAGGAATGTATCTTCTTGAAAGTCTTTTTTTAAAAATCTTTGTTTTACTTTGCCTGTTCTTTAAGTGTCTTAGGCCCGAAAAACCTTTATTTCCATTCTTGTCATGGTGCAATAGTAAAAATCATAAATGTTTTTACACACTTATTTCTCTCATAAACCAGTTTCTCCTTACATACTTTGGGAGAACCCAACAGGCCTACAGAGCCTAAATTTTCAAAAGATATTGCTGCTTTTGAGTGTGCATGTTTAGACCTAGCTTTGCAGAAGTAAATAGCATGTAATCGACATTGATGGCAACTGTGAAATCAATCCCTTCAGAGTTTTGGTGCTGAGCATCAAGGAGGGCTCTTAAAAGAAGTTTCTGCTTTTGAAAACTTTGGACTTGAGCCAGAGCTTTCATCTCCTTATCTGTGAAAATGGAATACGGCTTAAATACCTCTCCAACAGCTCATGAAGGTTTATAGTGTTTATAAAACCCTTGGAATTGAAAAGCACTGATTATTACTGTTTATTTATTAATTCCTGTTGTCTTGCACCTTCACATTCCTTTCACATGTCAAAGAAGAGGATTTAGCAGGCAGCAAAACCAGCAAAACCTGTAACAGCCTCTGCTCTCCTGCCCTCCCTTACTGTAATAGTCTCCCTGTACCCCCTCCCCATGTCCCCATGTTGCCTTTACATCTTCAGTCCTCTCTTCCTGCAATGCTTCCTGTTTCCCCTCCTCCCAGTGTGGTTCAGACTCCCACCCAAAGCCTCCCTGCTGGGGCCAGCTGGTCCAACACAGCTGCAAAATGGCCAAGAAATGAGAGCAGGAGAATGGGTTAGAGTTGAGAGAGCAGGTAGCAAAGGGCAGAGTTCATGGCAGAGCCCTTCTCCTCTGCCAGGTCTCCAGCTGATGGCAATTGTACAGCTCTCTTCCAGACCTCTACCCCTCTCTCTCCTTTGGTTGAAAATAGCCACAGGTTTAAGAGTTCCTGGGAGAGGGGAGGCTGGTACAAGACTGTGTAAATACAGAGTGGTTTCTTCTTTTGTTGATCAAGTAGACGTTTGAAATGCTCTTGATGTTCAGATCCTAAATAAACCACACTGAGCAAACTCAATTTTTCCAGTTGAAACCATTTATCTAAGCACACTATTGACATTTCTCTGTGCTCTTTTTTACAAGGTTATACCTTGGTAGGTGTATGAGAGTTGCTCCATTCATGGAGTCTTCTGAAGGACACAGTGGCTTGTCTCAGAAGTGTCTATGTCGTCCAGCAATGACACTCAGGACCTCACCAAAACAGCATTTTCTGAACTATCCTAAAGTAGCTCTCAGCCCATCTGCCTTGTGCCAATGGGACAAAGAGTTTACTCTGACCTGGCATGGCCTGTGGAAGCTGCACAGCTCCTTATGGCCAGACAAAGGATGTTGTAAACTGAGGAGCCTGCTGGGGCATGTCATCTTCTAAAGACAAAAACCATACCTACAAAAATACAGGAATGTGTACATCCATACAGGTACTTTGTATATCTACAAGGCGAAACCAGTGAGCTGATGGAGAAACTGAAATCAAGGTAGTAGTGTTACTGCTTTGCCCTCTTCTCACTGCAAAGCAGCCCTGGGACTTGGGAAACGTGATGCTTTGCTTTCAGGTCTGCCACACAATTGCAACTCTGCCAAGTTACACTTCTGCCCATTTCTCGCTGTAGGATTTACCCTGGCTTACATATGTGGGTGTGGATATCCAGACAAACCAAACTTGCCCAAAAGCACACATTTGATTCACAGTTCTAGATGCAACTCCACATGAGGAGTTCTGGGAGGGTGGCTAGGACTTCAAAGTATCACCAACATGAAGTACCTAAGGGACTGTTTCACCATGTGCTGTGGAAAGACATGTTTGTTTTTCCTCAACTCCAGCTCACAGACGTTCCTAGTCCATTATTAAACTACTAAAAATAAAATACTCCTGATTCAGCTTTTTCTCTCGTGTCCTCTCCAGCTGCTGCCCAGGCATGGATCCTGCACCACTGAAAGAGCTGTTCCTGTTTTGGACTGTGATGTTATTTCAGAAGGATGCACACAGAAGACTTTGACCATGAAGGGCATTTCACCAGTGGTCTTTTTTAACCCTTACTTGACAGTGATAGGTCCTGGCAAAGAAATGGTGCTGCTGACATTGCTGGATGTTGACAACTGTTGTTTGCCTCAGCCCTTGCCAGCTGCGGTCTCTGGTGCTGCAGGGTTGTGAAATTGCATCAAGATCTAGAGTAGGGGTGATAAGCAGCAGCTACAGAGTTATTGCACAGGGAACTCTGCCCACTTGGAGTGCTCTGAAGACCTTGCTTTGACCCACAACTGCTGTAATAAACCGGAGAGGGGGCCCGGTGCACGAATGGGTCACCACTGCTAACCAGGAGGTGGCTGTGCCAGGCTTAGGTAACCATTTTTGTGTTGATTAGACAACTTCTAATGCTGTGATAGGAAGAAGTTTGTGCTGATGCCAAACCACAGGCTCCAGTAGCTAATACATGTGAAATAGTAGCTGGCTGAGGGAGACAGCACTTTTCCGGCTACGCTGACTGCATGTGTCTGTCCTTGGTGTGATCTCTGCAAGAAATGCAGGAACGACAGGCAGTCAGCGACATAGATCTGCAGGTGATGGCTGATCACAGGGAAACATTTATGGACACAAGCATGGGATGCATAGAGCATGAAACAAGGATCCTGAAAAAAGCTAGGGTTTCCCCTTTGGAGAAGGGGCTCAGGTTATTGCTGATAGTATATTTACAAATAGAAAGTTTCTACCCATTATTACTTTATTTGATCCACCTCACCATCTTCTTCTGTCCTGGCATGTCAAGTTACATGCTGAGGTCAGATCACCTGATGGGAAAAGAAGGTTTAATTATATTTTAAATATTTGCAAAATGGTTTCAGTTGCTGAAGGCAAAATGGCTCAGCCTTCAAACTTGTTTGGATGTCTGTGTGCTCTGGGCCATTTGTGTTAACAGCACTCTGCACCTTCACACCTTCTGTGAGGGCATCAATTAAGAATGTCAATCTTTGGACATAGGCAGGGACAGCAAGAGAAATGAAGGACGCCACAAGGATGTCACACCTCTCTCTTCCCACCCCTGAAATACTGCCAAGTACCCCTACCTCTGCACTACAAGTGGCATGTTTGTGTGCACCACACACTTCATGAATGTGAAAGGAAGATCTTCATGCTGTGGGTAGTCCTTGACTCTTCTTTCTTTCCCATGCACTCCAAGTCCAACTGCATTTTAAAAAATTTGGACTTGTGTCTAAAATCAGTAAGCAGGAGAACAGGAACCTTTATCCCCTCTCTTTCCCCCCTCCCTCCCTGCTCCAACAGATTCTTGCTTTATCGTCTTATCTAAGAAGGCTGTAATTTAATTTTTTTTGTGAATTGGAAAGTGGAGAAGAGAATTTTCTTATTTACATTGCTCACCAGAATAGGGTCACTGCTTTTTTATCTTTATCTCATCTTTATCCATTAACCTCTTCTGAATCCCTTGCAAGACAGTAGTCTCCAGACTCAGGTACTTCAGATTTAAGCTTGAAAGAATCTGGTGAACAAGTAGCTGGGGTTTCGTGAGGAAGGGCAGGACAACTGAAGAAAAAGCATGTCACCAATACTGTTTTAAAATGCATTTTTAGAGTATTGACTTGTTGGAATTCCCTAACAGAAGAAGCTGCTTGCCAGACCTATGACAAGAGACCTTATCTCTTTGTTTAAATGTTATCTGCTAACCAGCATATTAGTGAATAGGAAGGAACTTAGGGAAACTTAGTCTCCTAAATGATCTTACCAATTTCTCCACCAAAAAAGCCTCAAACATCACAGTAAAGATATTAGGAAGGCATTAGTAGATGTCAGACCAACCTGGAGAAGCTGTCTGAAAACCGAAACTGCTTTTCGTGTCCCCTTTTCTAGCACTGGCTTTGCATTTATTTTCCACCATGTTCCTTGAGAAGCTCTCCAGAATACGACTTTAGCCTTCAGCTCCTTTGGGGTATAAAGAAAACCCTAAAGTGTGCTCTGCCCTCTGCATCCCATGTCCCACAACCCCATTCCTTCCCTTCCCCTTTGCCACCATATCTCTCTCCCAACCCCTGAAATATTGCCAAGTACCCAGGAGAGCCTTTCCAGAAGCACCTCTGAACTCCCACCCCAGTGACTCTTGTTCTTCCACCTTCAGGGGACAACAGGCATCCTGCGGTGTTACAGCTATGCCCAAGGTGACAGCCCATTGCTGCCCACCCACTGAATTCAGCCAGAACTGACTTCTCTCATGAGGGAACTAATAAGATCTCTCCTCTGGCCCACCCACTGATTTCCATAAAACTTGTGTGCATTTAACACCTTTGAAAGAATTTTGCCTTTCTTTCAGATCTGACTGGAAGAAATTAATGGTGAGAAGTTGATGGGGGGAGGGAAGGGGGGAAGGGGGCCAATTTGATAGACAGACAAATAGACAATGTGATTGCATCAGTCTCATTTCCTTAGGAAACTGGGCTAAAAATAAAAGGTTTTATTTGCCCCTGGGAATAAAGAAGAATGCCTCTTACATCTTTAAAAAACATTTGTTTCTATGTATACTTATAAATAGTCAGGATGAGAGAGGAAGTTTGCACTGGATTTTGAGCAAAGAATTAAAAGGAAGAGCAGGAGGTGCGTGAATTGCACAATCTGGGATTCTTTTAGGCATATGAGAGCACAGCAACGAATACAAGGCCTTGTACACCAATGCCACATTACCCAAGAGTACACATCGCTGCCCTGGAAAACAGCTGCCCTTTGGGCAATTTTTCACAGCCCCATAGAATGAGTGCAGTTTTACTGCATCAGTGATGGATGATGTGCTTTAGATCAAACCCTTGGTGCCCTTTATGGTCAGCAGACTCTCTCAGGTGCGAGCAACACGGAAATTGCTGTATTTCTTCAGATTTATGGTCTAGAAATTCCTGTCTGATGGTGACCAGGACAAGTTACAACAGAGAAAATAATCCCCAAAAAGGTCTCATCCATCATTAAGAGATTGTGTAAGATGAAGAAGCACTTATGTGCCTTCTAAATTTCTCCTTTCCTGAATTTACTCTAGATATTTTGTTATCTTTGAAAATGCCAGGCCTCCTTACAACCGTGGCCTCTGTGACAGTCTGTAGCAGTAAATTCTTTATACTCATGCGGTATATAAAATGCTTTCTGTTTATGAGATTTGAATTTACTACCTTTCAGTTTCACTGAACTGGCAGCACTGGGGACTTCGGCTTTAGAGTCATGCTTAATAGAAAGGGAACAAAGTAGTTCCACATCCTCTAGAAACCTCTGATTTTTGCAAGACACAAGTGCCAACAGCAGGAGCCACAGGGGACTTCCCGCATGGCGGGTGGGCAGAAAGCAGCAGTTGTGTTGTACAACCCCTTTGGTTGTGCACTACCCGCTAGTTTTTCTTCAGCTGCCTATGCATGGAAGCCCCTTCTTCCTGAGACATGCCAGAATTTCCATTACAGGGATACTTCACAGTCCCAGAAATTGCTGTACTGAGGACTGTCACTAGAGGCAGTCCTCTTCCTGAAGAATTTAAGTTTAAAATATGAAAGACCAGCACAGTCTGGGGAAAAGGGATGCAACACACCATTGGAAGATTAGAAAAGGAACAAGTGTCTTGCCTGCAGGTATGACTGGGGCTCTGACCAGGAGTTAACCTCAACTTGGTGTCAAACTTGATCTTGCTTCTCCATGGGATGGGATTGATCCCCTAACTTAGAGGTCAAAGATGAGATGTCTGTGGTCATCATTCTACAATCCCTCCACCATCACCCGAGAGAATTAGGTTCTCCTGGAGACTGTTCGTGTGAACTATCTTAAATTAAAAGGTAACAGTAATTTCTTCTGTTTTCAACTATATGCATAAGAGATTTCTTCTCTGACTGGTTTAATACCCATGCCCCACTCTACTGCTTTCAGCAGAGTTACTTATTACTATCACCACCTATTCAAGGTACACTAAGATGGTCTTGCTCATTTCTGTTTCTAGTTAGAAGAGTCTCTGGTATGGGCAGAAATAGAAATAACTTACATTTTAACAACAAAACATGCGTATGCCTGTCTTAGGTACCTTATTTCATAAACAGTTTTGAACTTCTTAGGTAACCTCCGAAAATTGTGTATCATAATTTCAGTCTAACATGCATTCTGGGAACTACTAATAATTCAAAAAGCATCTCAGACTTCAAAATCACTTACATATTCTCAGAAATTTTGCTCCTGGCTTTGCTTGCATCATCTTCTTGAAAGAAAACCACAAGATTGAAAAAACATCTGAATAAAATGATAATGAAAGCAGCTGATTTTTTTTAAGCTCGATAGCAAAACCCCCATCTAATTACATGCAATTGCAGTGAGGTCTGAGTTATGACTTGTCAGATGATCCTCTTATTTGATG
Organism: Edolisoma coerulescens; assembly: GCA_013397115.1. Classification (NCBI taxonomy): domain Eukaryota; kingdom Metazoa; phylum Chordata; class Aves; order Passeriformes; family Campephagidae; genus Edolisoma; species Edolisoma coerulescens. The sequence goes on from VWZW01001014.1 coordinate 2,556,806, forward strand.
TGGCTACAAACCAAAAGCTATACATTGGGAAAGCAAGCTAACTGAAGACCTCACAAAAGTATATGCCTTCCTTGTTTCCCTGGTCGTTTGCTTTTCTCTCTCTCTTTATGTATTACCTTATGTTCAATCAACCTATAGGGCAAAAACTGTATTTCCTAATATCTGGATAGTGTCATGCACATTTATGTTGCCGTGCAGATGATTGATGTGCAAAGAATATGAATCATGCTGTGAAAAGACAGAAGGGTAAGGTGTAACAATGTAAACTTGACCTGTATTCATTTTTGATAAACACTCTCTGAAAAAAAATATGTCACAGTACTGGAAAATGAAGGTATTTACTTACAACACTAAGAAAATATACAGCTAGTACAGCCTGGCAATGCTGCTATTAGTTTTATGTCCAAGTAGCCACACACACAGGCTGGTCAGGAAAGTGTACGGCAGCTTCACATCTTGCTCATTGACTTCTCAGAAACCTCTCCTGGAAACAAAACTCTTCATAGGATGTAACTACTGAGTTATTCATCAAAGGAGAGCTGCTATCTCATCTTATGCTGATGTGTATGTTTGCTGATGGCATTGTTGTGTTTCTTAGTTCACGAAGTTAGCATGAGAACTGCCTAGAGGGCATCCTTGGGCAGTTCACTCCAGAGCTACCGCATTGCATACTCTGGCAGCACTCACTGGATGTGGATCATTAATCTTTTCATTGTGATCAGAGCAGATAAGCAAAACTGTGTCTGGATACTGCAATTTTGTGGTTTTCCCTTTTATCTTCTTGTACCAAGTATTATGTCTCCCTTTTTTTAAAACACTGAACATTATATACTTCCAACGTGGATGATTGCAATGAAGATTGCAGAAGAGGGGGAAAGAGGGTCAGGAAATAGAGACTGTGAATTTTTTCAGTAGAGAGATATTGTGTTGCATTTGCCTTGTCTTTGAATCACATTAAATATACACACTGTTAAAAGGCTATTGAAATGTTCAAATGTCAGTGTTTCAAATGAAAATCAATAGCATGCTATTAAGCTCATTATATTGCTGTTATGCATCATTAAAATGTATTTAAAAGCTTTCAGAAGAAACCAGGAGATGGGATGAATAACAAGATTTGCAAGAGGACGTGCAAGATACTTAGAAGGAAATAAAGAGTCAGACACAAGAGAAACTTTGTAGGCACTGGGACAGAAAGCCCTGCAAAGAGCTCACTGGGTGTTAGAAACATAAGTGAACATGAGGAAACGAATGACACGGAACTCAGGACACAGACAAATGAGTGAAGCTGTGCCACTGAAAGCATATTACCATATGAAAGTATGCATATGAGACTAAGAGAGATTCCTTACTAAATTTCCGAATTTTGATTATAAAGGGAAAGCGTGGGAAGAAGTGACTCTCCCAATGGCTGGGAATTTAGGTGGGCAAGAGAAACAACAGATTTCTAGTCCCTTCACACATGTATTTTTATGCTTTTACACCTGATCGCTATTGTGCACATTCGCCTTGTTCCTGGAGCAGGACTAGAACACAGACCACCCACCGTCCTGAACATCACACTCTCACTAAATCCATCAGATCCTGCTTCTTCTCCCTTCCTCTTGTGGTGAATCTTTAATGCCTGCAAACAAAGCAAAGTAACTTCAGCCAAAGGAGATAAACACTCCCCTCTACTCCTAATAGCCATAGTCTGGGCTGGAGTTTAAAACTCTGTAGGGAGATGAACAGAACCTGAACCTCCCACTTCCTGGACAAGAGCTTTCTAATCAGCTCAGAATTATTGAATATTCTTTCAGAAGGTGGATTTCAAATTTGTAGCTTAAACATAAAGCACTTCCTCCTGCAATTTTATCTGCATAGGTAAAGATTCTATTGAAATTGATTTTGGATGAAAACAGAACCATAAAGCATAAATCAAGTCATGGAGCCAGGGAACGGAAATAGTTCCATTTGAGTCAGATGTGCAATTGCATAGCTCAAATTAAAAACGCTGAGTGCTCAAATTAAAGTTCACAGTGACGAGTTCCCAAGCAATGCACAGACTGAATGTTTCCACACAGAACATATGCTCAGATATTTTAAAATTACAAATGGATTAAAAAAAAATCCTGTCTGAAAAAAGAGCAAGAAGAAAAGGACAAATGAGAATATTATTTTGCTTCAAATAGTTTTGAGGAAATAGGAGGAAAAAGTGTTTCTGTGTGATCAGGAAAGGGTTTCCTTGTCAGAAGAAGGGTCTATCCAAAGACACATTTGCAAATAGTCATACTGCGTGCTGCTTTTATGTGCCAGTATGTCCCTGTTGGGGTTTCACCATTAATTTTAATTGGGCCAAAACTCTGTCTCTTCTGGGAGCATCTAACACTCAAGGAAATCGAGAGTGGATTAATGTTAATTTACAGGTGTGATCATGTGTGGCTTAAAATGCAGAGACATCACTAAAATTCACAGTAGTTAAACAATTCAGCAATGAACACATTAATTTCTAAGCCACTCAGTATTCAGCACTTATGAAGCCATTCATGCAATGATATTTTTGGTGTTTCTTAAGTACTTTTCAAGCTGTATCCAAGATGCCTTGGCAGCTTTGAGAGCTGACTAACAAGTGAAGATGTGTTCTCATACAGTTACTCAGGAAGACTTTTAGGCATTGTTAGCATGCCAATATTGTTGATTACTCCAGGAATAACAAAATCTGTTTCTGTATTGGTGGTCCTGTCTTGTATTTTGAATTGAAGAGATGAACTAGGAAGAAAAACATTCAAATGTTGCTAGAAAGATACACATGAAGAGATGTATACAAAATGTATCTTCTCCTTCCTTTCTCTGATACGCTGCTATTTAAAGTACGCTGTAGACGGGATGGGTGACTTTAACTACTATGGAAAGGAATTTGTGAACGAGAGAGAATTCTCATGAGAATAAACAGAACAATCTGGAAGCACTTACATTCACCCTTTGACTTTAAGGTGTGATTTAATTCCTTCCTACCGTGTCCTTCCAAAATGAGCTATGGGGATAAAAGATAGGCTGTTGGGAGTTGTTTCCTGAGTATTCAGCCTCTTTGCTAGAAGAAACTAAAATACTGGCTGGAAAGTTCTTTAATACTTTTATTGCTCCTTCCAAATGTTGTCTTTTTCTATCTATCCTTCATTAGGATTTTTTTTTATAGTACCTGCAATGCAGTTTGTGTTTCTTATGCGTCATCTAAAACACAATAGCAAACAATAATAGAATCAATTTTAAGAAGGAAAGAAGGAAAGACAACTCCTACAGTTAAATTGCACAGCCTTGCCCTTAGCTCAGGAAATAAAATCTGATTGTTGTCCTTTGGTTGTGGATCTAATTTTCCAGTAACAATTACAATTCATCAAAGGCTGATGTTTTTTAAATACTAAACCAATGGCATTCTAACAGCCAAATCATTTTGTAAAGGTTTATTTGTATTTGCAAAGGGTAACCTGCCAAACTAGATTGCCTGTGTCACTTTTAGTCTAGAATCTCTGTGTCTGTGCTAATAAGTATTAGTGGTTTTGAGCCAACAGGACAGAGTTACACAAGGGGCTGAGAGTCAGAAATTTAAGTATAGCCCAAATCTCTTCATCCCTCTTTAGGAACTCAAAGTATGATTTTTACTGAGGTTCTTCCTTAAACATAAAAATTGACAGGTGTATTTTATGCTTGTATTGACCATTTAACAGCTATTCCATAGGCTACCCAAAAGAAATGGAATATGCTCAGCCTGCTCCCAGAGGAGCTGTTCTGTAAAGGGAGAAAATTGAACTCTTCCTTTTATATCATGAGACTGTGCTGCACTGGGACATCTCCTGCAGAATCCGACCCCCCAGCCCACTAAGGTAGCTGGGGTCCCGACCTTCCTCACCGAGTGTAATGCCATCCATTTCAGATCTGGCCAAGAACTCATTTTATTTGAGTCTGCACTAGTACCACACACTCTCGCTTCTACATTACGCAAGTTTTGAGCCCAAGAATGACCAACACACTCATGTGTACACAAAATATAGTGCCTTGTGCAGTCACAGAAACACTCTTTTGCTTACTACACTTCATGTCCCAAGAGCATTTGACCCCCATCTTTTTTTTAGATTAAGGCTTTTCCTACCCTGAAATGGTAATCAGTTTTAAAATCATTGTGACTTCAAAATTCCCTTTGTCAACTGATGCTTGTGCCCATCCCACTTCTTAGTAAGCATTCCGTCTTCCAAACTGTTAGCTTTCCTGTTCTGACCAGAAACCTTTTCATTTGGATAGAATGCTTTCATACGGCTGCATTACTGAGCACATATGAGTCACACCATTTTTTTGCTATCTCAGTCATCCAAGAAACTTTTTATTTCTCTGAAGTCCATTTCTGCAGTTCTGCATCCATTATTCCAGTAAGCACAAAATCAAAGAGTGGATTATTTCTGAAATCTATGGGAAAAGAAAAAGCAGCTTTCTCTTTCTAAACATGTTTATTCTTTTTGCTCTGCTGTCTTCAGCAGAGTTTTTTATTAGGGGCAGGTACAAAAAAGACCACCTGGACAGAAGCATCAAAGGTTTGTTTGGGTGCTAAACCCAGCAAGCCGTCCCTCAATTTAAGGCACAATTTTAGACATGATCATTTCTAACCATAAACTTCATCCCAAAAATGAACAAATGCAACTTTTGTCAGCACACCAGAAACAGAAAACCTGATGGTTGGTCTGAGGCCTGTGCTTTCCCAAGTTCTCCATCTAGCTCTACCACACACATACATAGTTTACTTCCTCAGCTATTTGCAATCCTTTCATCTTCTTCCTAAATCTTACAATTAAAGTCCTTGCTCCAGTTGTTAGTAAACTCTAAATTGGCCTAAACATCCAAATAATCCTTTGTTTCCTTGAATACGCTGTGCATGTCAGGAAGTTCACTGGCATCCTCTTCCTTCTGCTTTACTGTTCCAGCAGCGTGTTGCATGCAGACTTCTCGCTGTGATCCAGTCTGCTGGTGACTCACTCCTCCATCAACAAGGCTTTCAGATCTTGCCTCACCTGGCTGGAGACCTTGTTTTTCTCACAAGCCCATCATTTTTGTAACAGCTCTATATGTACGTGAATCCTTTACAGCTCTGGGATCTGGGTTTCTTTCCCATCAGAAATGTGAAATAGGGAACACCTCCATTACTTGGTCTATATGCAGAATACAAGCCTTCAATTTATATTATTTTAGAAACTGAATCGCATCTCTTACACTGGTATGGCTATCTGGAAAGCCAAGATCTTTAGGGCTGGGTGACTTGGGAGGAGTACTACTACTAGAAGAATCAATGCCTGCTCTCAGGACCTCTTAAGCCCTTCTTCTCTCTGCACATTCTACAGAAAGCCCTTCCTCCAGGCCATGCCCTCAGCACTTCTTCAGGTTAAGCCAGTGACTTGCTGTCCTATCAGATGTACTTCCACAGGATAAGCCAGTGAAACAGATCATCACACTTAATAGGGATGTGCTTCCATCCCTGACTCCCAGACACGTTACTGCTGCTCACTACCCTCCAGCTCTGCTGAGGGCCCCACCAGCAAAGCAGATATTCTCAACTGAACTGGACCACAGAAGAAATGGATGAACATCAGCCCTTCAGAATCACAGAATCAATTAGATTGGAAAAGACCTCTGAGATCATCGAGTCTGACCTATGACTGAACACCACCACGTCAACTACACAAGGGCACCAAACGCCAGTCTTTCCTTAAACACCTCCAGGAATGGTGACTGCACCACCTCCCTGAACAGCCCATTCCAATGTCTAATCACCCTTTTAGTGAAGAAATCCCTCATGTCCAACCTAAACCTCTCCAGGTGCAGCTTGAGGCTGTGTCCTCTTGTCCTGTCTCTGGTTGCCTGGGAGAAGAGGCCGACCCCCACCTGGCTACAACCTCCTTTCAGGTGGCTGTAGAGAGTATTAAGATCCCTGCTGAGCTTCCTTTTCTCCAGGCTAAGCAACCCAGCACCCTCAGCTGCTCCTCATAGGACTTGTACTCCAGGCCTTTCAACGGACCCAAGCCACGGTGTAACTGTTCCGCCGTTAAACGGGACGGCCACGAGGTGTTCCTCGGCCAGGAGAAAACCCCCGGACCCACACCCGGGCAGGGAGCGGGAGGCAGCGATGGGCCCCGCTGCAGGCCGGGAGCAGCCGCGCTCC
>VWZW01001014.1:2563290-2601586 GCA_013397115.1 Edolisoma coerulescens
CGGGCGGCAGGATGAGCCTGTCGCCGAAGGAGCTGTCGAGCCTGCTGAGCATCGTGTCGGAGGAGGCGGGCGGCAGCACCTTCGAGGGGCTCTCCAGCGCCTTCCACCACTACTTCGGGAAGGCCGAGCACTTCCGGCTGGGCTCCGTGCTCGTCCTGCTGCTGCAGCAGCCCGACCTGCTGCCCAGCCCCGCGCAGCGCCTCACCGCGCTCTACCTGCTCTGGGAGATGTACCGCACCGAGCCCCTCGCCGCCAACCCCTTCGCCGCCGTCTTCGCCCACCTCCTCAACCCCGCGCCCGAGCGCGGCGGCGACGAGGCGGAGCGCACCCCGCTCTCAGGTGTGTCCCAGCGCGGCGGGGAGCGGGGCCGAGCGGGGCGGCACAGGAGCCCTGCTGGAGAAAGCGGTGGGAGTCCTGCACGGGCAGTGTCTCTAGGCTTGGTGTCAGCCAGGCCGCTGGCTTGGACCTTACAGCTCTCTACAGCTGCCTGAGGGGGCTGGGGCTGTTTGGCCTGGAGAAGAAGAGGCTCGGGGGGACCTTATCACCCTCTACAACCACCTGAAAGGAGGTGATAGCCAGGTGGGGGTCGGCCTCTTCTCCTCTTCTCTGGTCCCAGGTAACCAGCGACAGGACAAGAGAACGTAGTGTAAAGCTGAGCCACGGCGGGTTTAGGTTGGACATGAGGGTTTTCTTCACAAAAAGGATGATTAAACATTGGAATGGGCTGTCCAGGGAGGTGGTGCAGTCACCGTCCCTGGAGGTGCTTAAGGAAAGACTGGGTGTGACACTCAGTGCCCTTGTGTAGTTGACATGGTGGCATTCAGTCATAGTTCAGACTCGATCTCAGAGGTCTTTTCCAACCTAATTGATTCTGTGATAACACGGAATTTTTTGGGAGAAAGCCGTCACAAAAAGCTGGAGGTGATAGGAGGCTTCTGACAGCCTTAAAGCTGTGAAACAAACCTCTTAGAGAGAAATAAATGAGAGTGAAATACTTCTTTCCTCTTCAGTAAATATGACACTACTGGTGTTGAGTAAATCAGTTTCTAAAAAAAATAACCTGTTGGAGAGAGCCCAGAGAAGGGCCATCAAGTTGGTTAGAGGGCTGGAGCACTGGAACAGGCTACCCAGAGAAGCTGTGGATGCTCCATCTGTGCAAGTGTTTGAGGCCAGGTTGGATGGAGCTCCGAGAAACCTGGTCTAGGGGCAGGTGTCCCTGCCCATGGCAGGGGTTTGGAGCTAGATGGTCTTTTAAGATCCCTTCCAACCCAGCCATCCTCTGATTCTGTGGATTGCGATGTCAGGTCATACTTAATAGCTCATTGGTTGTCTGGAGTGGAAAGTGTGTGAATGAACCACCATGACTGACTTAGCATCAGCTGTTGCATGTCATGATGTGTAATACTGATCATGTAGTGCTGTATTTTGCATTAAACAGTTTTGTATGTGGTCACACAGACTCTCCAGCTGCACCTACCTTGCCATAAATCATAGATCAGTTTGTGTCTTAGTTTGGCTTGTTATACATGAAGAGCGTGGAAACTGTTAATGCTCCTACATTAAAAACCACTGATTGTTTTTCACTGTGTCTCCACAGGCTTCTTACCTCCCATAACTCCTCCAGAAAAATTCTTTCTTTCCCAACTGATGTTGGCCCCTCCTAGAGAGCTGTTCAAGAAGACTCCTCGGCAGATCGCTGCAATGGATGTGGGGAACATGGCCCAGTCAGTGGATATCAGCGGGCTGCAGCTGGCATTAGCAGGTATGGAAGGTTTGTGGCTGTGGTTCTCTTAGGAATGGAAGCTCTCATTGGAACGGGACTGTGAGTTACCTGAGAAACACTGCATATGAAAAAGTTTGAACTATGCTTTAGGGTCTTCAAGCCTATGTTCAAGCACTTAGAGAAACTTCAGGCAGAGATTACATCCTAACTCCTTTATCCTCCTTAACATGTACTTTTTTAAGCATATACGTCATTGCCTTAAACACAAGAATATTTTGCAAGGATAGGAAGATTTTCATCTTAAGCTTTGTAGGGTTTTTTTAGGAATGGATTTTTTTTGGGGGGGTGGTTTTGGTGGAGTTTTCCGTTTGTTCGCTTTGTTTTAGTTATTTGTATGGGGGTTTTTTTTTCTGTATTTTCATCCCTTTTCACCCTTTGCAGTATTTATTTTATGAGAGAACAAGCATAACTGCCACACTACTATTACATACCAGTACTTCAGCTGTACCTGGAAAATTGACTGTTACAATTATACCTTCAGCTTATTGCAGTCAGACCTTGCAGTTTTAGCTCAAGAGTTGGAAAGTGATCCAGTTTTACTAGATTGAAAAGAAAAGCAACGTGATGCTTATCCCTTGATAGGAGAACAGGAGGAGGAACATGATCGTTCATGTCACGTCTGGAGCTAATATGAAATGCTATATATTGTTGGAAACAAGGAACTAATTTAAACACCAAAAAAAATCCTTTTTCCCTAGGTATATGCCAGTCAACCTGCTTGCTTGAAAACTGATCCTCCCAGTTCTATATCTGTACAATGTGATTTATTGCTCTGAGGTCAGGCACCATTTAGACTTCCTCTGTCCTGCAGCTGTATCTTGATATTGTCATTTTTTTTCTGTGACTCTGACATTGACTGGTAAAGCTGTGGTACACTGTTCTTGTTCACAGCTTACAAATGTCTTCTGGGATCCTCCTTAGCTGCTATTTCCAGACTGTGGGATTGTTTGAAAATGCAAATTGAACACCCTAACATACCATTGTGGGTGAGACAAACCTTTCTGGTTCTTGTCGTGTTCATCCTGCCTGTATTTTGTAGAATACCTTAGAGAATTCAGATTTTGTGAAGCTTCAGGTAACTTGTGGTTTTTAGTGCAAGGCATGTCATGCCTTAAGAAGCCTAGAGTTTTTTTATTTGTTTTTATTTGTTTTCCCCTTGGTACTGTGTTTGCCTTCTGAATAGTTTGTTCTCATTAAAAATGAAATCATTAAATCACAGAATGGTTTGGGTTGGAAAGGACTGTAAAAATCATCTACTTCCACCTTCACCCACCACGGGCATGGACACCTTCTACTAGACCATGTTGCTGAAAGCCCCATCCAGCCTGGACTTGGACACTTCCAGGAATGGGGATCCACAGATTCTGTGGGTAACCTCAAAACTGTGGTTGGGTGAATGGGTACCCTAGGCCACATACTTTATTTTAAAATAGAAGACAATGACGGCTGAAAGTAGAATACAAAGTCATTAATGGTGCTTTTGTGAGATTTATATCATTGTTTACATAATCCAGTAAAAGTGCACAATTGCTTACGAGCAGTTGTAGAAGTTATGTAACAAAACCAGCGGAATCTGAAAAAGCTGTGTGCTGTCTTTCTCAGACTTCTTGCTGTAGGTCCCCAGAATAACTGTCTGCTTTCTAATCACTTTCTTAGAAGATAAATCTTCTATACTTGTTTTAGGATCATGATGCTTCTTCTGTCTGTTGTGTTTTGGAAAGTCCATGATTTTTTCACTAGTCTTCAGTATATTTCTCTTATGATTCAATATGCAGGATGAAGCTGGTGCAGGATGATGACACTAAGATGCAATGTTTGAGGTGCTGTGTTTACACCCTTTCCCCATAATGTACAGAATTTAACAGCTGTAGCACTTGGGAGCTCTTCAAAAGTTTGGTCCTTGAGATGAATTCAGGGCTGTTCCGAGCAGGATGATTTTGACTTCTTAAGCACATATCTGCAAAATCAAATGAGATAATTTAGAAAGTTTTATCAGTTTATCTCTCCCAATCCTTTTTTTGTAAAGGAAATAAAAATACTTGTCCTCTGAATTTGAGCTCACTGTGACAATTTATTTCCTTTGGTCTGCAGAGAGCTAATTCAAACTTTGGTACTGCCCTACAATATGTTTTTGTTCATCTGGCGTACTACCTTATCAAAAAAGTAATTTTTTCCTAATTGCAGGGATGGGTCTCCTGGCAAAGTGCTCCTAACTGTTTGTCTGCTAACCCTTATTTGATCTGGGAGTAATTTACCTTCATTAAAGTAAAGCTTTTAATACCTTGTAGAGCTTTCTTTAAGACTCAAGGTTTCTTTTTACCTGTAAAAAATTTTTAAAAAGCTCCATAAAGGACCCTAAGGATTTGTTTTCAGTTTAGTTTTCTAAAATTCAAGTGTCTTAGTTCAAGATGCTATATTAGTTTCTGTTAAATCACCATGTTCTAATTCTTACTTCTGCTTACCTGAAGCTGTCGATTCAGCCCAAATTCTTGAAGCAGTGAGGTTGAACATCTGAGCTTCAGTGCATATAACTAAGGGCTCAGGCAGGCTTCTGAAATCAGTGAATTGCAATCACTAATCATCTAATCTAACATCACTAATAATTTCAGATTGAGGTTACAAACAAATCCATGACTTACTGACTGATGGATTTAAGTTCCAGACTATAAATGAAAGATAGAAAAAGGACACCCAATGCCTCTCCCTGACTCCTGTACTTCATTTGTTAAATCAGCCCTTCTGTTCAGGGGCTAAATGAAAGTACTCATGAGATGAAGTTTGAAACAGTTGCTTAAGTAGAAGATAGGTTTTATAAACTACCTCATTTGGACTTTGCCTTTAAAATGTTTTTTTTTTTAAAGTAACTGAAAAGTATGCTGGTTGTTGCCTTCAATTGAAAAACATACCCTGCTGTGCTGCTTCAGTAAGCATATATGCAAATGTTTGCATTATCTGAAATAGTTGGATAAAGTAGGACAGAAAGCCAAAAAAATTAACAACTCTGTTTTCATGATCCTTTTGTAACTCACAGTTTTGGCATCTCTTGCAGATTTGTTTGGAGTCATATGAAATAGTTTGTGTGTGTGGGCAGCTGGGACGGGTCAACATGATTGCACAAAAAGGAGCAAGCACACTTTGCTTAGAAGTGTTAGGGTACACAAAATGTGACAGCACTCACTCAATTAGCCAGGAAATGGAGTGGTGTTTAGTTTCATCTGGAACTTTTTCAAGGGAATTCTTGTGTGGTACCATCAAGTTTGGACTTCAGATTGCTTAAGGCTTCATCTGCTGCTTAGTGTTCTCTGTTAACAGGGTGGGGAGAGGAATGTCAAGTGGTATTCTGTAGTGGGGATTTTTCTGCTTTTTGTCCTTTGGAGTTTCCTTTGTCAAAGCAATGGAAAACAGGATCTCTCAAAATAGTACAGAGAACATAGACGATCAGCCATTAAGTCCTCAGATACAGAGGAGCGATAGATTATTGACCGAAGGGCACATAAAAATCAGATAATGCAAGCACCGAGGCCCATATTTTCTTTTTGGCCAATTTCTTCAAGTCTTCAGCTATATGTACACTAACCTTAATACTATTTTTCTGTAACTTGTTTCTGTTCTGTAATTTGGCCTCTAAAGGGACAATTTTAGCTCCTTTCAGGTTTGCTTTAATGATGATGTCTGTAGAATCACATAACAGTTAAAACTCCATTGTTTTCCACTAAAGCACTGATTCTGGCTTGACAGTGAATGCACAAGGAGCTCAGGCAATGCCACAGAAATGTGTTGGGTAAATTTGAATAGCTGACTTCAGGTCTAGTATGACCATTATTGTCTGTAAATGAATCTGTGTAGATCTTTCACTTTCCTTCTCTGAGAAGTGATTACAAAACTAGATACAGCACATGAACTCTTTCAGGAGTAGCATGGGAACCTACTAATGTGCTGCTTTTAGATGCAGATTACATCAGTTACGTGCCTTTTCCAAAGCCAAGATTACATTTCAGATTAATTTCTATTTCTTCTTTATCCTCGCTGCATACCCTCTGTCCCTTGCCTGTCAGCTGGCACTCAGACTGCTGACTGCCCGACTGTACTAAATTTCATGTTGATATTATCTGGGGGTTTTTTTAAGCTAGTTCTTTTCTAAAGCTGCTTGTTGTCACTACTTTTAGTATTCCAGGCATCTCTGTTCCAATTTTATGGTTTAATATTCTTCTTTCAGAACGTCAGTCTGAGTTGCCAACACAGAGCAAGGCCAGCTTCCCCAGCATTCTCAGCGATCCTGACCCAGATTCTTCCAACTCCGGTTTTGACAGCTCTGTTGCTTCCCAGATCACGGAGGCATTAGTGAGTGGACCAAAGCCTCCTATAGAAAGTATGTGCATTTTCACATCTTTGTTTCTGTAATTTATGACATGCTGTGTTATTATACTTCAGATAAAATGTAATGGAATTCAGAAGTACTTTCAAGGGATGAAATGGAAATTAAGGTGAATGAAAGTGCAAAACTGCATCAGGCTGTCTCTAGATCAGATTCTATAGTGATTCACATTTAGTAGTAGATATAGTAGATTCACATTTCCAGGCTTTTAGAAATCTGGAGTCTGTTGTCAAGCTCTTCCCCATGTTATGTGCTGACTAACAGATACTAGTCCCTGCACTGAGATCTGCGTTGGCTGGTAACAGCTCCCAGGGAAACAGTTACTGTGGAAGGGAAAAAGACCACAGGATCAGTAACAGAGTGATCTGAATCAAAAGGAAAAACAAGCAGATGTAACAGTATCACTAAAAATCGGAAACAAATGTTTTTCTGGGAGGCAAACAGGATTGTAATGTTGTTCTCAGCGTTACAATAGCTTAAAGAAATAGGGGCTTTGGGGGAGGGGGGGGGAGTGTCTTCCTTTTTTACTGATACAGAACTGAATACCCAAAGCTTAAGAAAACATTTCACATTGTTGCCATTTTAGGTCACTTTCGACCAGAGTTTATTCGACCACCGCCTCCACTCCATATATGTGAGGATGAATTGGCATGGCTAAATCCAATTGAACCAGATCACACAATTCAGTGGGATAAGTCAATGTGTGTTAAGAACAGCACTGGAGTTGAGATAAAAAGAATCATGGCAAAAGCTTTTAAAAGTCCTTTGACTTCCCCACAGCAAACACAGGTAAGGATGATGCACTTCCTTGTCTAAAATGATTCTATAAGAAGCTATCAAGTCCTGTATTTTAGAAAATTTTGAGCACTTTAATTGATCTGTGTTTGGGTTCAGGAAACTTTTAAATTGTAAAAATCCAAGAATTTTGACTTGGGTTTGTCTGAATAAGGAAGATAATGTTCATACCATTGACTGGATGTAGTTACAGTTGATCAGGGAGTGGCACTGACATTTTTCTGCATGGAAAAATCTTTGTGTAACTAAGTTGCTCATGCTTCTGTGAAAGCTTTTGATAAATGATTATTTCAGAAATACCAACAGCGAATTTTTTTTTTTCTCAATTTGATAGTATTACCCCTGATTTCAGTGGGTTTTTTATAATCATTATGCTGGCACTATAAAATAACCTTTATTTCCAGTACTCTTTCTGACAAGTGAACTTGAAATTGAGATTTCCTTCTACTGGACAGGAAATTAAAGGAGGCTGAAACTTTTCATGTGGATTTTTTTTCCTCCCTTTTTTGTCACCCACTGATGAAAGACTCCTAAATGTATTATTAAAGGTTTTATGGCCACCGTTGCCTGTACATAAAAATTTTAAAGCAGACCTCCAGTGCTCTTCAATAGAGAAGCCTAAATCTAAAGGGCTATCATTTTCCCTTAGATTTTAGATGTACTAAAGCAGTTTTTTTCAGCAGTAACATGAATAGTTGAGGAAAAATCAACTGAGGATTTTTTTTTCTTCTTCACAGCTCCTTGGAGAACTGGAAAAGGACCCCAAACTTGTTTACCATATTGGTCTCACTCCTGCCAAATTACCAGACCTGGTTGAAAACAATCCTTTGGTAGCTATAGAAATGTTGCTGAAACTAATGCAGTCTAGTCAAATAACAGAGTATTTTTCTGTCTTGGTCAACATGGACATGTCCTTACATTCAATGGAAGTTGTAAATCGGTGAGTATCATCTCAAATCTAATGAGGTTTCGTTGAGTTGTAAAATAAGTAAGCGAACATAAGTTACTAAGTAATGGTGAGGCTGGCCATAGGGCATTTAGACGCATTCCAAACACTGCCAAAAATAACAGGAATAGAAGAAATAGCTGGTCAGGTTACAGTAAAAGAAAAGAGTGTCAGGCTATCATTCCCTTTTCAATTTCTTTATGCTGTTTATGTTGTTTTGGGGTTTTTTAATACTGTTTTAATAATAATTTTCAGTGTGTTTTGATTAGTCCTGCAGAGGAAGAGTGTGCTGTGGGTTTGTTGCTTTCTATGACTACTGGACTAAGTCTTTTTCTTTCATAAAGGCTTTGCTTTGCTTTTCCTGTAGATCCTTATTGGTGATGCCTGGTTTAGTCCAGACTAAGTTTATAGAGTTAGTTGTGGGTTTGTATTAAAGAATTGAACCTCTCAAACATCTTCAGTGCTAAATTGAGAGAACATTACAAAGTTCCTTTTTACAGCCTTGCTATTTTAAAATATTACTATATTGTTAACAGCTTCCTATTAGCAGCAGAAAAATTCCAACAGGAAAAGACTCCCACAATTTCCAAGGCAAAATATGTGATGGTGGAGGTATATATTACATTTTATATTAATTATTTATAATTGTACAGACTTGTTAAAATTAATATAATTTTAGACTAATTATTTATAGCATACCATATTAGGTGTGGTAAAAAGCACATTTCTTACACAGGTGCTTTGCTAGTTAATCTTTCAGTCCCTGCTCCAAGAATGGAGAAGTTTCTTTTCTTTAGAAAACACTGTGTTACTCTCTAATATTAGAAACATTTTGCTACTTTGAAAAGAATAGGCAGATACATGTCCTGTTGTGCATAACTTCAGCTGGAGTTGATAACTACTAGAAAATAATTTTATCAAATTGTTTGATACATTCAGCTCAAAACAGTATTTAAAATTGTGCCAGTTAAGGGAGTCTGTCCCTGCAATCTGTAAAATATCTAAATGTTTTCTTCAGACCTCAGATTACTGGTTAATAGATAAATTTCACTAGAAAGTAGATGTCCCACGTCCCAGGAAGCTGCAAGTTTAGTTCCTGACATGTAAAATGACCAGTTACCGAATGTGTTTGGTTTTGAACTGTAGTGACTCACCTTCCCTAATGGGTCACAATCCAGTTGTTGATGAAGAACTCATGTTCTTTTCACATAACTAAAAATCAGCCTCATCCCTAACTTCTGTCTTTTCTTTCAACTGAGGGAGCAGTTTTGTTTTATGAGGACATCTGGAAATGTTCATTTTGATCCTTCTTGAGGCATGCCTGTGTGGGAGATAGAAGACTGCAGTGGGACAAAGGGCAATTATTGTGAGAATCCTCCACAAGCAGTTAATGCCACGTGGCTAATCTGCTTAATTGCAACTTGCATTCTTGATGCGGCTTAAGTGAACAAAAGGTGCTGTTGTTAAACAGCTGCCCTGCTGTACATTCATGTCCTGTTTTCATTGAGAATAATTTCTGCAGATAGGTACAACCCATTTTCTTAACAGAATGCTGGCCCCTTAAATGGGAAAACTTTTCAGACAGTTAATTCCCACAAATTTACAGAAATACATCTCTCCCACTTACTTTCTTCCATTTCTTGACAATTACTGAACATGAACTACTAAATAAGCTTCTATCAGCAGTCCCTTTGAAGCAGAGTTGAATTGCACTTTAAATATCTTCTGATTAAAGAAACATTTCTGAAATAAATCCCTCCCCACTGGTACAGACTGACAGCAGTTACTGCCTTGAAGTGGGGCTACTGATTGCAACATGGAGAAACAGTAGCCAGAGAAGAGGTTTTACGTGTGTCCACCGGAGCTGTGCCAGCAGTCAGGCATGCTGGTTCTCCCACTGCATAGCCACCACAGGAAGAACTTTTATCAAACTGCAAAGTGACTGTCAGTGCAAACAGGGAGACACTGATTTTTAAGGGAAATAAGACAAAAAATTGAAACTGCACTTGAAATTTAAACGTGCACCTTTTTCCCTGTTAGTCCCCTTTCACTACTTAAGATGGGACTGATTTGAGTTGCTTTGGTCAGATTCTCTTGTAACCTTGTAGCAGTTCCCCATTTAGTGCATGTTCTTGTCTTAAGGGAGCTGTATTGCTCTTTCAGTTAGGAAACAGTGACAACTCAGATGTCAGATGTACTAGAAACCAATCTAACTTAGCTTCTGTACTGTCACAGTTTAAAAAAGTTTTACTCTTAATTAAGAAGTTTAAATGACTAGAAATATGTCTGGAAGCTGTCAAAAAGCTGGGAATAAACTCATATCACAGGTCTAACTGATATGATTTGTTGTGCTACAGAAACACTAGATTTATGGCTTCATAAACCACTGAATATATTTTATTTGAACAGGCTTACTACTGCAGTTGATCTCCCACCTGAATTTATTCATCTTTATATCTCCAATTGTATCTCCACCTGTGAACAGATTAAAGACAAATATATGCAGGTGAGTGCTTCAGTAAATTGGTTAGGAAAAAGTATCCCATATATTGCTCTGTGAAATATGTGCTATGATTTTAATAAGGCTGATAGCATTAAGTTATTCTGTTTTACTGCTTCTTTATTTCAAAGGCACTTTTTTTTCCCCTAACACACTATGCAGTTCTTTATGGAGTTCAATAGACAGTTCTTCACTTTTTTTATAGGACTTCACAGGTAATCACTGTTCCCTGTTTTTCTGTAGACATCATAAACTTCTTCCTGGCAAAACTGGTTTTATGTGACTGGGGTTCTTACATGCAAAAGGTTTATCTGTCACTCAGTGAGCGTTTTCTTCACCCCCAGCATTCTGCTTAGTTTTAAGATTCAAGTTTCTCTTCTATACAAGTGTGCCTGCCACTTCCAGACCTCTGAGGTGATGTTACAAAACTCACAGGGAAGTCTCACTCTTCAGTCATGACCAATAACAGCTTGCAGATTTCCTCAAAGACCTAAAGATCTTTTGTCTTCCTAACACCACACTCTGCTTCCAAGCCTGTCATACTTGAATGCTGGTACTGAGGAAGTTGTAGCCACTCCAAGGATCCCTGACTGAGGAGGGTCAGGGGAAACCTGAGGAGGTTTACACACCTTTGGCATTCAGGGTTGTCTTCACGCTGTGTGAGGTACTTCCTTCTCTCCTAAACTGATCTGTTGGTTTCACCAGGTGCCCAGTAGAACTTGTTTTCTTGAGTACGTCATTGGTGAAAAACAGTTCCATGTTCAGTTTCTCCAAGGCTTTGTGAATCCCAAGTCCTGCCTTAGCTTTTTCCTCTTGATACTGAAGGACTGCTTCCTCTTTAGTCTCTTGCAACAAGACAGCTGTTCCTTTCCCTTTAAGCTTTTTTGGTGTCCTCTAGTGCTTTCTCCAGCTCTATTATATCCTTAAGCTGCAGAAATGAAAGTTGTGTGCAGTGCACAGGATAGAGTTGCTGTGGTTTTAGAGAGCGGCAATCCTCCCGTCTTGTTCTCAATCCCTTTCAGATGATGACTGACCATGCGTTATCTTTTGGTGGCTGCTGATGTTTCTCTGTGTTGGGGTTTAGCAGTGGTTTTGGGATTCTGCCAGACACATGGGTGACTTGACCTGTGACCTGCTGAGTAGCTGTGCCTATTACATTTGGTAGTGGAGTAGGAAAATAGCAGCAGACCTGGGCTGCAGCTGAGATTATGCCCAGAGTGGGACAATGCTCAGAGGGGCTGCTGAGAGCACGTAGCAGCTGTGCTTCAGGCACACAGGGGACAAAAAAGAGCTCTGAGGGTCAAAGAACATATACTGATCACTAAGCAGCATGCACAGCTTGAGATCTAACATTTTTTAATGTGTATGGGGCCTTTACAGCAGCTGAGACACAAGATGTTTTGTTTGAAAAGCATGGTACAAAATTGCTATTGGAAATGATCCTCAGAGACTGGGAGTCAGCCAGTATCTTGCATTTGTTCTTTTGCTGAGTTTCATGTTCCTGGATTATTAAAATTACTTGTGTAACTAATTTGTGTTGCAGAGAAAGCATGTGATGCCTTTTGATCAGTGAAGGAAATAAGTTGTTCAGTTTCTGAATTCACTAAGTAGCAAATTTTGCAGTAGTAAGCTCAGTTCCTGGAAAAATAGCTGATATCTTATTTTCACTGTCGAATAATCTGAAATGCTTTGGACACTTAATCTGTCACATCCCTCAGTTCTGTCTGATAAACATCATTCACATGCATAATTGCTTTTAGAGAAAGAGTTGAACCCAAATCTTTCTCACAATGTGAAGTATGAGAGCACTTTAATGATAAAAACCTGTTTTTGTCCTTGGGAAAGAATGTGCTCTGTGTAAAGCAGATGGTTGGTGACTGGATCTATGTATGACAAATTCTAAGTGCCAGTTCCTAAGCTTTCACTTCCAGTTCCCATTGTGCTCTTCAAGGTGTTGCCTAAGTAGCTCTTAAAAAAGAGGAACACTTCCAAGATCCTGTCTTTTCACTGGATCAGGCAGGAAATGAGCCATAAATTCTTGGATTAGGTGTCACTGAAACTGTCTTTCCAATACAGAGCAGAAGGGTCATCTGCTAATTAGGCAACAGCACATTCCATGAAAGAAGCTTGGAATCAGTTTTGTTGATGCCACTTCCTATCTGGAGTTCCTTGATGATATGGTGATGGAAATTTTGAGATGTGAAATTTGTTCAATTTTCTTTATGGTGTTATTGTAGAAAATAAGACTAAGCAAGACCCAAATCTTGACATCATCTTCAGCTATTGTCTCTTCTCTCTGCCTTTATTCAGAGATGACATAATAAATTAAGTACAGTGCATAGGTAGACCTTGTACTTCATTTGTGCATGGGATTAATCCTGAGAAGGCTCCTGCATCCAGAAGTACAAGAACTATAAAGCAGTCAATTTTTAAAATACAGTAGTAGTATGGGAAATGAAGAGAAGGGGCAGCATGTACAAAGCTTGGGAACAAGATAACTGCTGAAGCTAAACTGCTTCTGAGGGCCAACAGTCCTTTAACTGACGTGGTTGCAAACATTTATTTGGATTATTAAACCATCTCTCTTATGTTTCAGAACCGCCTGGTCCGTCTTGTTTGTGTCTTTCTTCAGTCTTTAATCAGAAACAAAATTATTAATGTACAGGACTTGTTTATAGAAGTGCAAGCATTCTGCATTGAGTTCAGTCGGATACGAGAAGCAGCTGGGCTTTTCAGATTGCTGAAGACACTGGACACTGGGGAAAATCCATCAGAAACGAAAACATCAAAATAAAGTGGTTGTCAGTGGCAAAAAAACCCTCTTGCTAGTGTTCTATACCAATTAATTGTACATTTTAAACTTAAATCCCTGAATTATGTATTATGTTAATTACATTATAAATAGCATTTTATGCATTAGAACAATAAATAAGGCTTTTTCTGATACACGACTGAGTTTGTGAAAGGTGTTAGGCCTTACACTATTTTTCACTATGGTTAAAGTTTTGTACGTTGCATGCATGTCCTGAAATTCAGACTCTAGTTCCAGAGAGAATATAAATTATACTTAGCAGTCACAGCAAATTTAAGTATTAATCTGGCCCTCATTGTCTTTGGGTCCAAAATTGTTTGTATATAACTAAAGTCAACTCGTATCAAGGTAAGTAAGTTCCTTGTTTTGCCTTTTGTTCACTGTGTAAGACCTTCTAGGAGCTGGATAGAACTCCTAACAATGTATTCTGGTTTTGGTGAGTAAGAGAAAGTCTGTCTTGATGTCTAGAAACAGCTAAAGGCTTATCTTTACATGGCAGAAATGAAGTTGGGTGCTGTAGGCTCAGAGCAATATTCTCTCCTATCACGATCACTGAGTATTTTCAGAATCATGCCAGCAGCACTTGAAATACCACACCTATTTCATGCTTGTAAGAATGTTTCACTGAGGAAAGAGGGTCACATTTCTTCCATAAAAATCAAAAAAATTCCAAGCTCTTCTCACTTCCAAATTTGCATAGGCAGTTGCTATGTAGCTTCCGAAGTTAAACAGCCTCTTCCTTCTAGAGCACAGAGGTAGAGTAGCTTTCATGTTAGATGCCAGGTATTGGGGAAACTGGGGATGGAGTCTGCTAAACTATAATTTTAAGCTGATAATAGAGTAGCTGCTGTTCCATTTAAGCCCTGAGACTATAAAGGAGAGTAACTTGGAAAGTTAATAAGTTCTAATTTAATGCTGCTTGCTAAATGAAAGCTGTTTTAAATCTGCATCTGCTTCTCAAATTTTTAGCAAGTACAAGATCAATAATGCAAAGTCAAGACAGTCTTTTGGCTTTTTCTTTCTGAGTAATTTAAGATGTGAAATTGCTTGGATTGTAAATCCCATCAATCATAATCTTTCAGTAAAAAGTCTTGAGAGAAGTGTTCTGTAGTCATTAGGAGTTAAGACTGGTGTAGCTTTCCAGTTAGAATATATCAGGTCAACTAAAGTAATTCTTATTTAAGGTCTGTTCCAATTCTAGACATTGCTTCCAAACCCAAAACATTTGCTATCAGGCATTTTTAGTGGCAACAGTTACCCCAGCTTGTGCTCTAAAATCATATCTTAATGTTTTCTATTTACTAAAGGTGGAGGCCAACTTGACTATCTTCTGTATAGTAGTACCCCTCTTAAAAACATGCATACATTTTAGACTAGTGTTTGGAATGTAAGCTGCAGGACTACGATGAAGTAACAGGCTCCAATATAAAAGTGATTACCACTGGTTAAAGGCATTGCTATCTACTTTATGATTTACAGATTTAGTTAAAAACAATTTAAGCCTCCTCCCCCCCCAAGGTTGCTACTATGATACTTCAGCAACAGTCTAGCTGTTCTGCATCTTCACTGTATTTGCTTGAGTTGTACTGATATACATAATACTGATATACATAAATCCCTAATCCTTGGATTTGTCACAGAACTATAAAAATTATGAAGAAGTTTTATTATTTTATCATAGGTATGTCTGTGATCTATTCAGTTCAGGGCCCTGTGCATTGATCAAAACATTCAAATTTGGTTGCTGTGTGCTTCTGTATTGTTTGCTTGCTAGGAGGAAAGATAAGCCATGCTTTCCCAAACTTGTTACTGGGTTTACACAGAAAGTTTGTGGTACTGGGCAAGTGCAGGGTGGCCTTTGTGAGAAGAGGTCAAGGCTGCCCTGTTCCAGACCCAGCCAGGACAAGGCAGCACAGCAGAGCCCCTCAGCCAGGCTGGTGGCAGCTCATTGATAACCTTGGTCTATACCTTATGGAGAGGATCCACACTGAAGCAGTTCTTTAACAACTGCAGCTCCGTGGAAGGAGCTCAGGAGGGAGCAGGGTAGAACCGTGAGGAGAGAAAAGCAGAGAGCACCTGCTACAGGCTCACACCACCCTTCCCCATCCTGCCACCATGGAAGGGAGAAGAGTCAGCTTACAGAAGGGTAGTTCTAGTCTTCTATTTCACTGTCATACTCTAAAACTAATTTATTGCCATTTAAGAGTAATCTTCACGAAATCCCATCTGTTTTGCCTGTGATGGTAAGTGGTAAACTGTTTCTTGTCTTGACCCACAAGTTCTTCCATCTGATTTTCCCCCTCCTCACTATGCAGCCAGCCAGGGTTAACCCAGCCCCCACGCAGGTATTGGTGACATGGGGAAAGCACCACATGCTGAAAGGATCTCCCCCTTAGCTACCCAGCATGAAGTCAAGCTTGTTTTGTGGTGTGCGAATGCTGAGGCTCTCAGATCCAATTCCTAAGTGTACCAAAGAAAAACCCTCCAGTTTCTCAGACATTGCTTTTTAAAAGGTTTGTATAATTTATTATGGAATTTGAGCTTTTAACCATTAAGTTACAACAACAATGCATAACTTGACATTCTTACAACTGTACATACACAATGGAAAAGACACAAGTGCTTAATCCAAACAATGCAACCAAATTAGTTCAAGGTTACAGTAGAAGACAGTTGGTTGTGAATAGTTTTTGACAGACTAGCAAATTGAAATAGTTTTCTGTAGGTATATGTTTACAGTAGAAGTAAGTGGCTTCAAAGTTTTGGACTTAAGCCTCAGACTAACGAAATGATGGAAACTTATTCTGCTCTTCTGAGTTAAGGATATGCTCATTTAAAAATGCAATAACATTACCATGTTTCAGATGGTGAAAAGTAGCTTCAGGTCCAATGGAAGTATAATGGACAGTCTCAGGCAATGCACGCTTCACACAAATACATGCAATGATAAAGGCATTCTACTTTTAAAACTTTTTCAAATCAAGTTTTGCAATACAGCAGGATATCTGAGGAGACATCAGGACCCATACTGAACAAAACCAAAAGCCTTCAGCTTGATTTGTGCATGTTTAATGAATTCCACTTCTCAAATCTTCACATATCACCTGGGAGAGAAAAGAACACATCCAGTAAAGACCAGTCTCAGAGATGTGTTAAAATTTTTTACAGGCATTCCAGTTAAAAAAAAAAAAATACATATTCCATTTCGGGAACTGTAATTCACCATGGCCCTGTTACAAAATTGCATGTCTTCAACTTACCCAAGGAGACAGTCTTGCTGAACTCTGCACAATTACAACTGGCTGGTTTAAGAGGAACCTTGCAGGATGGGCAGAAAACCTGAATGACCATTCCCAAATCAGTAGGTAATTAAAAAACAGCTTTGCACACTTGACAAAGGTGTTGCAATAGTGTTTCTCTCCGTCATGTACAACATGAACAGGACCAAAATTCCCAACAGGCCAGCTTTGGCAGGAATACACTGGTATGCAGTTTATTAAGTCAGCAGGGATTAAAGGATTTTCACTGTAGGTAAATTATCCTACAACTCCTCCAGCAGACCTCAAAAATCTAGCTCTAATTAGTGGCAACAGGCTACTTGGACTACGTTTACATGCAGTGTGGGAAGTAAGGGGCAGGGGAAAGGAGTTACTGCTATCCTAGCAAACTTCTCTAGTACATGCAAAGAATCTCCTCCAAGCATTGCTTAGAGCCAAAGAAGAATCCAGTCTAGCAGTCATCAGTAAAAGAAAATCCAGACTTTCTAGTTTAATTGGTACTACAAGTAATTAAACTATTAACATGCTTTTAGATCTGAAATGTCTGTGGTTCATTTTTGCTTGCTATCAAGTCTGAAAGACAGTTTAGACAATTATTTACTATCAAGTTTTTTCCAGTTTGTCATTTGTAGACTATTATTAATAAAAATTTCTGAACAAAGAGGGGGCCTACAGTTTTTCCTTTAAGACAGTAGTTCATTTTGACATGTTCATAGCTCCTTTTTTAAAAAAAAATTTAAAATCACTTAGCTTCACAAAATTTCTCCCTAATAGAGACAGCAGCAGTAGCAAAGCTATACCAATTAACATAACACTAATAAAACTTAGTCCACAAAAACCAGCATCCCCTAGTCCTGCTAGGGATTTTTCCCAAGTGATGTATTCAGCATCACTACTGAGGGCCTTTAGACTTCATGTGGGCTCTGCAATTCAGCTTTTTGTATAATGATACCACATGAATGCCTCTAAGAGGAAACACTCTGCCTGATTACAGCGAAATCTAACAAAGGGACAGAGGTGTCCAAGACAGGTTCCTGCATGTTTTATGAAAAATATGCAGCTAGGAAAAGAAATGAGGGCAGGAGGAGGCAGCAGGAACCCACAACACACATAGCTGCAGCTCCCACACCAGGCAGGACATGGCCGAAGCAGAAGAGGCAGATTATAGCTTCCCCAAAAGGAAGGGAAGGGAGTCAGGAGGCACCTACCCTACAAAAAGCATTTGTAGAGGGGGTGAAAAAAATTCATTAGTTCTGATCTTCATACAAGCTTGTGGTAGGTAAAGTGCTAGAAACCAGTAATACCAGTTTGATCCAACTTAGTGGGGATCCAGATCAGCAAAGTCTGTGCACCTGTATTTACCTAGAGCAGCCTACACCCATTTACTCAATGTAATGGATGAGCTGGAACAGCAGGTCATATGCTTCTTGTTTCAGAGCCTCTCTTGTTACTGTTTTAAGCTCCCTAGATTGTCTTTTTCCTGCCCTGTACTTTTCATCCTACCTCTCTTTTTACTGATGCATGTCAGCTTTTTGACTGAGGTCAGACTAGTGATTCGCTTCGGATGACTTTTGTCATTGTGCTTCCAAGGAGAGCAAACTGCTTGCTGGAGGCACTGCAATTCGGCCTTTTATTGTCATCACTCCTCAGCAGCACAGCTGGCCTTGCAAGACCTAACTGTATCAAAGATCAGCTATGTGCAAATCTATTTGACTGAAACAACTGTAACTGTTTTTGTGAATGACTGAAATGAAACAGGTGCAGTGCCAGACTGAGAAACAGACCTCAGGAGTCTTCATACTCGGCTATTTCCCTAAGTCAGCACACACCAGATTTTATAAGCACACTTTTCAGTTTGCAGGTTTCTTAGCTTTTCTTCCAGCTTTCTGCCAGATCTCAGATTTAATTCTTAAGAAAAGCTTTTGGTTTTATAGGTATTACATAAAAGCTCAAGTACTTACCACAATTCTCCTCTCCAGAATGAATACTGTGCTGTAGGTATCAGCAAGACACAATCCACAGACTGACGACACTTCTCTTGATAACTTCTCTTTTGGTTCCTCCTTGAGCTAGAGTTTAAACCCTCTCAACATTTACTACATCAATGTTCAGTTTTGTGTTGAAGAAGAGGGAGAAGACTAAGTTTTTAATATTGAAGAGATAGTTAAAAAGGCAGTTCTGGAAATGTTGACAAGCTTCTTTTGGAGACATAAGTGTCCCTACACATTGTTTGGTTTAGTTGTGGGTTGTTTTTTCATTTGTTCAGTTTTTAAGATGGTTGGTCAGTCATATTCCATTCTCATGTGCTTCTTGTAAGATAAAGGCATCACAAAAGCTTGCACCTGCTGGTGACATCAGAACTACAACCTGACAGTTTTCCAGTAAACCTAAAAGTTATACTCCTACAGGGAAGAGGCAGATTTTCTTTTAAAAAAGTAGGCATTAACAGGAATTTTTTGAAGGAAATGTAGGGTGAAACATCTGTTCTGCAAAGTAGAAGTTCAGATTATATTTCCCCAGCTGAAACATCTGTCATTTTTGGAACATTCATTTTAAAACTAAAAAAAGTTATTGCTTCTATTGAAGCTCAATATAGGTTAGAAAAAGAATTGCATATTTTCTTAAAAACATTCCAAATATACATTTTAAAAACAAAATGCACTCTAAAACAAATGTCTAGA
This sequence comes from Edolisoma coerulescens, assembly GCA_013397115.1. Classification (NCBI taxonomy): domain Eukaryota; kingdom Metazoa; phylum Chordata; class Aves; order Passeriformes; family Campephagidae; genus Edolisoma; species Edolisoma coerulescens. Next base: position 2,582,461 of record VWZW01001014.1, read on the forward strand.
GAAAGACACTGTTTTAAGCAACCTGTTGCAACAGCTTTACAAAAGAAAACTGAGGAATGTAGCATATTATTTATAACATGACAATGCTAAAATCCTAAACAATTCACTTAACACTCTTAAGTAAAGTTTTAAATCCACATATTTCTTTACAAAACAGTTTAGCAATTCCTTATACCACTTACAGTATATAAATATTTGAATAAGAGGTCATAATGGGAGATGCCAGGGTTTATATTTACTCTCAGATGCTTCAGATTTCTTAAGTGTTTTACTATAAGGCACAATACTGCTAATCTAAAAGAAAGGAATAAAAGCTAATGGCAAACCCAGTCAAAACTCCTAATGTGGAATATCCAAGAGAATTCCAGCATCTCTATGCAAAGGAAAAGAAAAAGCAAAGCAAACCCAAACTTTGTATTTCTTAAGAAACAGTTTCAATTTGTACATAAAGTGGGTCAGGATGGGAACAGGAGCAAGAAATTACGTAAATTCTTATAAATAGACTAATAAATATATTTTAGCCATAATTAGCCCTTTACCTCTGTTCTACTGAGTTTAAGATTGAAAGAGGTAACCAGTGTGCATATACTAAATAAGTCTACATGCTCAGCACGTGAAGACCACCTAGCACAACCTATTACTGCCAAATTCAGTATTAAAAGCTAGCAAGATGGAGAAGGTTTCCTTTTCTCAGCATCCACTCTGAGTAGAACACATTACAAGACTGAATAAGTATTTGTTACATGTAAGGAAAGTTGCAACCAGCAATTTTTCCATCACAAGAAAAGCATACACAACACATCCATTAAGGTATTTGATTCCTTCAAGGTTAATGTGTTTTCTAAGAATATTCACCTCCAATTACAACAGATCAGAACTTTCAGAACATTTTAATAGTCATAGCTTGTAAGTGTTCTCCATGTGTACATACTGAATGTAAATAGTGCATCCAAAATACTTAACCATTACACATTCTACATTATTTTCACTGCCTAGTCTTCATCTTTGTTACAGCCCTCTGGAACACAATGACATTGCAACAATGCTTACAGAAAAAGGGTTATTGCATCTTTTTTTTTTAGGATGAGACATCCAGAGGAGATTTTATAAAATCCTCCTGTGTACAAAATTCTTAGTTATTAGCCCTTTTGGAACACCAGCTAGAAAAGTTTGAAAGGTAAAATAATTTACATTGTTATTTTTTCTGTTCACTAGACAAAAGTCCATACTAATTAAATAAAAAATAATAGTTCTTCAACAGTCTATTCAAGATATCTTCCATGAAGCAGTTCAGTGGGAATTTCCATTAGATAGATGTTCTCCATGCCTGTTATTACTGGCATCCACATCTAGAAATCAGGAATTAAAAGAAAAATTGTTTGTTGTTTTATCATTTTAATGTGCTATATCTGTTACATTAATCCAGACTCTGGCAACAAATTTCATGCTCATATATACCTAAGGGTCTCGAGATTCTCTGAGTAATTCTCTTAAGACACTGTTTACATCTCTCTTCCCCCCAAGTCCAGTTTTTCCAGCTCGACAGAGTTCTTTGAAAATCTGCTAGTATTTTTTGAAGACCAGTAGTAAGTGACACCACTGAGTCCGGTCTGCACTGCAGCACTAACTGCTCACACCAGTTAGAGAGGGGCTCCTTCTAATGCAATGTCTAGTGCTAAGGTTTGTCCAGTCAAACACTGAATTACTTACCAAGCAGTGCTGTGGTTTCCCCTGCGTCCTCTTTTAAGCTGGTACACTGCAATACCGATTCATTAGTGGAGGAAGCTGACAATTCGCTCACTTCGTTTCTGTCATCATCTTGCAAAGCAATACTCAGACTTCCGACTGAAACGCTGCCACTTATGGATTCAGGTATTGCAACTTCAAGTACATCTTCAGGGTCCCCCTTCAAAATTAAACATATTTACCTGTGACTTTTGTCTACCATCAGACATCAACATTCCTCCATGTTATCTTTTGTAACCTCACCTTATTGGAAAAAAAGACAATTTTTTTAGCTATTAAGTGTGCACTCCTGGGAATAGTGTTGATATTTTCCACTTGCAAGGTTATTAGCTGACTGCAAAGAAAGCAAGCCAGCCAAAAGAAAAGCCATTTGTCCAAAGCCACCCCAAAGCCAAGAGCAACAACAGGAGGAGTCCACCCAGTCAGCCTTTTGGACAGATTATTTCAACACTGTAGCAACAGTATTGCTGCAGGTTAGGAGCAGGCTCAGCACATACAAAGTCTCCACTGCCGAAACCTATTGATCCTTTGAGTTTGCAGAAGCCTCCAAGTCTTGGTTTTTCATGACAGTAGCTGGCCAAGACTTTTTTTTACTAGGGTGGGCAAACATTTACATCAGAACCAAATTCTCTCCTCCTCTATCTCCAGCCTAACTTTAAGTTTGTTCCAAAAACACAAACACACTGGCTTGTCACTTTGCAGGAATGCAACATTTGCATCACAGGCAAAGGGATTTATTTCACCTATTGTATAGCATGAACTATACAATTCTGAATTAATTTTCAGAATGGATCAAAGTCCTATACATACAGTTCTGTTTCTACAATTAAACAGACTACCTTCATTAGTATAAATATACTGATGTTATTTATACATAAGGAAATATATTGCAGTTTAAGTAGCCGTTCTTTTTGCTTCCTAGCAAGTATTTTTCCCTTCCTCAAATGACTAGCAAAGGCCCATCTTAAGATTTAAGAAATTCTAGACTGATTCTTTCTTTAGCATCAAATCAGCATAATGTAAAATGTACTGAATTTTAATGAGCTATAGACATGCTACAATTGAACACAAGACACATGTGATACTTATCTTTACGTTTGTGGGTTGGGGGGGGGCACGAATGATTTTGGTTTCCAAAACTTAAACAGTTAAACAAGCACTGAAACTACAAAATTCAGTAATGCTCTATGAAATCAGTCAGACATGCTGAACTGCAGTTCTTTCTCTCATAAAAAACAGCACAATGAAGAACTAGACCACTGAAGTCTGCTCTTTACAAAAGCAACGTATAATAGGACTTGGTGCCTTTTTATTGCTTCAAGCCTTTAAAAATGTAAAAGCATCTGAAGTATTTGTTGTCCACAACTGAACTGAACCTTGAGCCTCTCTGCAGAAGGTTTAGTATGTTTCTATAATAAGGCTGCATATTCTTCTCTGCAGATATGTCACTCAGACTGCACTGCTGAGAGAAGCTGCCTTGCTCTTTGCAATTCTTTCCTTCGCATCAGTTAAAAAATTCAGGCACTCACTCCACAGACTAGATTGGGCAACCTGGACCAAACTAAAAACTAAGCTAGAAAAAAATTTCTGAATGATTTCCCACATTATTAGCTTCAGTGAGACTTGAACGATTGATGCACACAGGACACATTTGCCTCATTTCATTAGAAAAATGAACTGGGTTTCTCTATTTAATATAATCCCATTCAATCTTCTTTCCAAAAGTCATTTTGGCCAACAAGCAGAGGAGTTATTACTCCTCCTGGTTGGGCTTAGTATCAAGTATCCTCTGCAACAGCACAAATTCAGGGAATGTAATTATTCTGAAGGTTCCAGTATTTCAGTTTCCAGCCTATATTCAAAAGGGTAAGTCCTTCTGCATATAACACAAGATACATCAACCCCAGGAATTGAATGTGAGCAGAAACCAAGCTGCTAATATAACAATATTAAAGTAGCAATAGCTATTCCACATGACAAAAAGATTGCAAGTCTTGGGTAAAGTCCGACTTAATACACAGAAGCACCAAAATCTGGTGTATATATATTACATAGCAAGAGTATTGCACCCTTTGACAAAACAAAACAGTAATTCACAACACTCTTCCATAGATCTGGAAAGTCTCTGCAATGAAGTAAGAGAAAAGGTAGTGAAAATACAGATCTAGTCTATGAAAGGAAAGTCCCTGAAACCAAAAAAAAAACCACCCCTATTTTCTAGAGATCTATGTAGATCAGTAGGAGATAAGAGAGGTACATTCTTGCCTATAGTATTTTTTATCAACAGTGACTGAGTAACCTACCGCATGTGTCTTCATCTCTCTTTTCTGGTGCTGTCAGAAAGAAATGAGAGCACATCATTTTCTCTACTTAACCAATTGCTGGTGAATGTCTTTAGGAAGGTTTTAAGTACCAGCTCATTTACAGGGATAAATCATGGGGCATATGTGGAAGTACACAAACATTCTATGTAGAAATACTATAATTTCTTCCTTTGAATCATGGTTCTCAACAACATCAAATATATGTTCTAGATTTATTTAATTCAGTTATATTTTTGCAGCCTGAGCAATCTGTCTCAACTCAGCTTCAAATTCCTTAATATCATCAGCTGGAGATAGAAAAAATTGGTTACCAAAGAAGATTCATAAGCTGCTCACTACACTATTTAAGTTCTTACCCATAAAATTTCCTTATTTTTCTAGTTCTCATTCAATTACTCTGCATCTTTGCCAGCTTCTTGAGTCTCGTCAAATAACAGCTGTTCTCATTCAGAAGTTACATGAAGTTTTCCCTCCTAGACTGTACTTCTACTTTGAAGATTAAAGTAGTGTGCAACATACCCAGTATCCCAGAGCTTTGATAACATCTAGTTTACACATTGGACAAGTTCGGTGGTCCAAAAGCCAAGGATCAATGCATGTTCTATGGAAGATGTGCCTAAAGAAAAGAAAAGAAATGCTCTTTAGAACTTATCATGAAAGCCACACACCCCTCCTTCAAACAGTGTACAAGCTAACACATTAAAAATAAACCTTTCCTTTATAATCTTGACAACTAGCTGCTGCTCACTTTACTAGTACAGACATGGTCCTGGAAGCCTTTTGCTTCATGCCAGCTTTCTGCAGTAGGAGATGCTACTAACCACAAAGACACCACGCGGTTACCAGTTCAACAGTGTAGAGCTCTAATTTAAGCAAGCTCTACTTCACTCCTACAGTTCTCCCAATTGCTCCCTTGCCCCCACCCACATATGAAGTGCTATGTGGTCTCACAGTGCCCATCAACATTCAACAGGCCATACAAATGGCAGCTTCAACTCTGACACCAGAGCTTCAGGAGAATTTATAGGAAATTCATCCCATTTCTTCAGAAAAATATGCTAAAGAGTAAAGAATAATTATGACAACTTACTTGCATGGCAGAATTCGGACAGTGTCTTTCAGTTTGTAGTTCTCAATGCACACAGCACAGTTTTCCACATCAACATCCAAACCCTAAATATGACAACATATTTAAGTGTATTACATTCATATTTCATTACAGAACGAGCTTTGTATAATAGAATAGCTCCAAAGAATGTAATAGCTTCAAAGAATGCAAAATATATTAAATGGCAGAGCAAATAAAATTATCTATCTCATTTAATTCAAGATTCTATCAAGAGGTGATTTGATCAAGTTACCAAATACTAAAAGCAGTCAAACCCAGATTTTCTAATTCCAATAGCTATACATGGCACCCTAAGTAATTTGTTAAGTCTCACACATTGGCTTTGCTCCTGGGAGCACAGGAATGTTTCAGTTGAAAGTAGCTATAACATGAACACATTTTAAAAGAGGTCAGCACAAATCGAAGTGCACAATCTAATTCTGAACTAATGGTCCCAAAGATTTCCAAGAGCAGGAAGAGATTCTTGGAGTTGAATACTGCAAACCTCTTCTTCACCATTTTCTTGTTTTCTACCACATCCTAGCAGATATTTCATCACAGCCAGAAGAGAACACAAGTATGCAATTTGGGTTCAAAACTTTTTTCCAAGTTCACACTAGACAGAACATCCTTTCCCCACTTCTATTTTTTCCTAAGCATTAAATATCTTTCCTAATGGGTCTTACTTGAAGCCATGCTTAGAACTGCAGTGCAAACATGATGGATACCTCCAAATACAAGAAAAATAATCCAACATTAATTGGGCTGTATATAACCTAAGTATTGGAAGAACAGTGGGAAAACTCCTTTCCTTTCACCCCCACAAAATTAGTATTTTTGGTTTACAACTTACTGAAGCACTTCAATATCACAAACATTCCAACTAATTAGCTCTGCAAGCAAACTTTCAAGTTCAAGGCCAGTATTTCCCTCCTTTGCATGCTATCAATTTACACCGTTAATGCCTTAAATTCCCAAGTAAATCACATTAAGACTGGTTTTTTACGTAAACAAAGTTAAGACAAGTGCTTATTCTATAACAAGTCATTTTTTATTCTGTACAAGAGGCAAAATCCAAGCACACCATACGCAGCACATGCTCAAATGAGTGTCCATTTTGCAATAATCCCATAAGCTTCTCAGGAAAAATCTACATGGTAGCAAACACACTTTTAATATATGACCTATTTTTAGTTAAATATCTCAACCTCAAGTGAGGATAACGAAAGACTGTACCGTGTCACAACAAAAGAAATAGACTTTTTAAATGGCTGAAATGAAATATTTAAAGAAAAAATGTACATTTCCAGAGTAAACAGGACAAATTTCCAGACAAATTTATATTAGTTAATAAAAATACCTCTGCATCAGTAAGTTATATAAATTTCCTGATAGCAGGTTGATTCAAATCACATTAAAAAGTTGAGATTTACCACACAGAAAAACGCTCTTTTAATAGAGAGATTTTAACCTTATCTCATTCTACTCTTCTTAATGAACATGGAATTCATAGGAATAACTAGCATACTGGTTATAACAACAAATGTTATAACAGTTGTATAACAACAAATTTCCCCATTTTATTTACTTTAGTCAAGGGTCTATTTATGGGAAGGACCTCCCAGGTATACTGCAAAAATCACACCATACAAATCCTATTTGGAGGATTTTACTGAACATCAATTTTAAAGGCCGTTAACATCTTCCGTGTGGTTTTTAACATAGGTTTCATTGTGACCCTTCTACATCCCTTTATGCTGACATTATGCTCTGATAGTGCTTTACACAAGTTTGGGTTCAATTCTGTCTGTCTTTCTTGATCTCTGATGTCACCATTGTATGAACTGAAGTATGAATATCCCTCTGTTCACAGCTTGAAATATATGCAAAACTCCATCAAAAAGTAATCTAATTAAAAGTAAGAAACACTCGTGAAACACCATTTAAGCATACTGAAAGCACAGAAGGAAAAGGCAAGTAAGTTCAAAGACACTTTTAGGATTTTTTTAAGTTTCAAAACCAATTTACTAAATGAAGGACATATTCTCTGTGGCACACGATCTGAGCTGAACAGCTTCTGCTCGACCACAGCTTTTAAAGTTTTTACATATCAGTGTCCTTTCTCACTTAAATTTCATTCACAGATTTAAAAATAATCTAATCCTTGTTTTTCATCTCTAAGTAAATCAGTCCTTAAATAAAAACTCATCAAGTAAGACAAGGGTTGGGGGGAAAAAAGTGCCTACGTAGCAGCAGAAATCTAGTCAGAAGCTAATTTTGCATCTAGGATCAGCACTCCTGATACTCCAACTAAAATATTTTCTTTGAAAATGTTGGCTTTTTCTACTTCAGTTATTCTAATACAGCTGAGTTTAGGCCTTATGCTGTCACAGCCAACTTCCTGAAAGCTGCTTCAATTTTTAGATTAGCTCTACTTCATAACATAGAAATGTACTTGAAAAAATTGATGCTTCAGGTTAAGCCTACACAGTTCCTTACTGTATTGTATGTCAAAAGATGAATCAAGCATTTTATTTTTCAAAGCTTTTTATATTTTTAAGGCCTTCTGATCAATAAGAAGATGAATATTCTTTTAAGAAAACAGAACATTACATCAGCTGCAAGAACTGTGCGGATGTATTGTGCAATCCACTTGTTGATGTTTTCAAGTGCTGAAAAGATAACAATGTTTCCTCATCTTTACAGCCCCGTATACATTCTGCATAACCAGATATTATTTGCAACAAAGTAGCCTTCATTTCATAAGTAGTTCAAATTTGGCTCTTCAATTTTAAATTCTGCCTTTTAAACAAAGGCCCTAAAATAAGCTTAAAATTGTGGGAATTTTAGTTTAAATTCTTTGAAGACTTTACAACCATTTTTAAAACTTAAAGCAATAACGAGAGACACTAAATTACCTTTTCTCCACGTTTCACTGTATGCAGCTGAAGCTGGCTGATGGCTCTCTTCGTTTCTTTCCTATGTCCCTTGAAATAAGATTTTAAGTATTAGTATAGACATTAGTTTCAGGAATCACATTTCAAAGTTTTTAAATACTTTCCATGTGGATTATTAAGTCTTCTGAGTGCATCTAAAAAAATAAATTGATCTTTGGGCAATGCATTAGTTTACAGAATATTTCCATCCAGCAGATGTTCAGTAAGCTGTGCGCCCCTGAAGCCCAGCAGCACACGCGCTCTGCAAGCGCCCTGCTCGCACGGGGAGCCCGAGCGGCGCAGAGGGGAGCAGAGCACACCGGTCCCGCATCCCCACTGCCGGCATTAAGGCCTTCCCACACAGGAAAGCTGAAACCTTGCGGGCTTTAGAGGCAAGCCGAGCTGTAACAACAGCCATACAACCAGACCTTCCAGTTAGGCAGGCCCGTGAGCAAGCACACCGTACGTTTTGCACCAGCCTGGGAGAAGCTGGAATCCTGCCAGGCAGCCTACAGCTGGCCACCAGGTCAAAAGGCTGCTTGTAGCTATTAATACTTCCCCCCAGTTAAACACTGTCTCCTACATTGGACAAAGATTTGCACTGAAAGGACACATTATGCAAAGGACATGACAAGAAAGGCTTTACAGACATGATGCACCATACTGGACTTCTATACAGTATAATTATGCTTAGAAGGGAAGCAAAAAAAGAAAGCAGTACTGTGTTCCAAGACAAAGTGCTAGCTACTGCAAGGAACTGAGAAACTAAACACTCCCAGTTGACAGATGCTGACCTGTCTAGCAGCAACCCTCACTGAAGAAATACCATAAAGGAATAAAAAACCCCAAACCCATAATGGCAGCTTTTCTCTGTAATAATTGCGATGACATATATCATTTTATAAATGTATGGTACTGAAAATTGTGATTTTTTCATTTTTAAGGTGTTAAAGATAAGTAGTCTGAAAGGTCTCCCAGAAATGGACAAAATCAGCAGCACAAGCCTATTCCACCTTCTCAGGGTTTTCTGCACAGTCCTGTTTTCATCTTCAGTAGCAAGGAGATCTTCCATAGTTTTACTGCCAAATTGATATTAGAATAAATCTTAAGATATCCACCTTCATCTTCACTTACCAGCTACAGAGCAGCTTGCTTTAAAGCATAACATATTCAACTCACAAGTTTTAATTTTACTAGAGTCAATATGCCAAGCAAAACGAGATTTGGGTTAGAAAAAAGTGGCTTTTTGTTTCCAAAATTCTTTTAAGACTCTTAATAACACATCTTGACTAATATCTTTGAAACATTTTCCAACTTTGCATCATTTTTATTTTCAGTGGCCATTTTAGAAGAGAAAGAATTGAGAAAATGGCATAACCTTCTAATACTAGACACTTTTATTTACTTAAGAAGTATTTGGATGACCAGCACTGGCAAAATCTATCGGCATTTGAATGACAATGGCAAAATCTATTAAAAGTTAGTGGCACATGTTTCTGAGAAACATCACATTCACATCCTTAATACTAAAGTACATGATATGATACGATGCTTCATAAAACATGTGAACTTTCCCCCATGTGAACTATCTAAAAGGCAACAGGAAGAAGCAACTTTCTTCACCAAACAACTGTTACAACACAGAAACACATCCCTTTTCCTATAAATACTTCTCAAAAATTTTGTTTTCCCAAAAGTATTCTCAGAAAATAAATTCTAAGATTTAAAGCTTAGTAAAAAAGACTCTATGAACCAAAACTTCAAGGAGACCACCAATTTAACCAATACAGAAGTCCTGTGTGTTATCCTCAGTTACTGAAAAGAGGAATTAAATATTTTCCTAGAAGAGTCCTGTAAGTTCTAAACAGAGTTCAGACTTCTGAAAGCAAACAAAAATCCCTTCCCTCCTCCCCCAAAGCTAGAATTTATATCTTCAAGCAGAAGGCAGGAGAAGTCCACATGCTAAGCACTGATTGAAACCATATTTTTTTCTGAACTGAGGATAAAACAAAAAAACCTGCTAATATAAACAAGTGCAACTTTATTTTTCATTTAGTAGAAAACTACATAAGAGCTGCTGATGATCATGGAAGAAATCTAACCTATTTAGAGTAGTTGAAAAGCAGAGGTAAGTGCCATTCTAAGGTATTTTCAAAACTCAGATGGACTTACATCCTCAACAACTCCATCTAAGTTGCTCTCCTGCTCGCAGGGGTCTAGAGGTCCCTTCCAGCCTAAACTGTTCTGTGATGAAGTACTTTCCTTAGGGGAAAAAAATAAAGCTGGCTTTTTTTAAAATTCTATCTAAGTACAGAAATGCGAAAAGGGCAAATAAGGAGCAAACTCACTCCTAACAAACCTTCTCCATACTCTCACTGTTCTCAGTACCTTGAGCAGCCCAAGAGAGCTGAATCTCACCACACATGCACCTTCTAGTCTGCTGTAAATCAGTAACTATAAGTGGAGTTGTAGAATTACAAGTATCAAAAGTAGTTTTCATAAAGCTTTAGAACTAAAAATTCTACCCTGAAGAACTTGTGGGTTTTATAAGAAAATAAAAAAAAACTTACCATGGTCTCTTTCCATTTAAAAAGTCTGGTTAGGGAAGTTAATACTTTCAGAATGAAAATTACTGAAGAACGAAAACAGCTTTTAATGTCAAAAGGAAGGAAGTTCAGTTAGGTGAGAGATCACATAAGAAGCTGCCCTTACTCTGTTGTTGACAAGTGGCTAAATGTATTTCTCATTACTTCATATGAGCATCTAATAATTATAACTAGTCAAACTTGCGATGCCAATTAGCATAGTGCTTATTAGCCTCACTGACTATTGCTGAGCAGCATTTGCAGTTAGCAAAATAGGAAGAAGGCACAGATCTTCAAGAACGCTTCAATAAACAATCAGTTAGGCAACTGATTTGACACAAGAAGGAGGTAAATACTCTGAAATGCCATTAGCTCCATTTACCTGGTTTCCAAACTGTGATCCCGTATACAGGAAACGTTGGATATAGTAAAATATGAGCCAAGCAAGCGATATAATCATCATGGTGATGAAGGCGATGGCTACAAATACAACTGATTGACCACTAATGTATTCTTGCACATGTCGTGTGCCAACAACAATACTCATTCTTACTGGAATCCCTCTTCGTACTGGTTCCAAAATCTCTATTCCTTTTGGATAGCCAACCATTATCACCACTGTATTTCCTGTTCCTGTTGGAGGGGACAAAAAAAGAAAGAAGTCAGTAGTCACAGTAAAAATGCAGGCATTCTTGCTTGATGGTAATTTGGCCTCTTCAGTTAAGAGCAGCGAGCAAAGCTATAGGAAAGCCTCCAGTGCCTTTTTACAGTCATAGCAGAATTGATAGAAAGTTTACTGGTAAAGAATCCTTAATTTACTTTCAAAAACTCTCAAACACGAGATAAAGCTCAACAGATGCATCTTTACCATTCAAGGCCCTATATTCATCATTCCACAGCGAGGTGAGATGCGGATCCATGCAAAAAAAGCCAGACAAGTCATACACATCTCATCTCAAAGCAGTTTAAGTTCTAGCTTGCAACTCAGGAACAGCTGGTCTTTTATTTGTCAGCATGGGAATTTTAGTTGCAGATGGAGATAGTATGTGAATATCACAAAGAGAGACACTTCAATTTAGTTTGAATCTGAATCCATAGCCCAATTACACTGGATGTATAAACAAAAGAGAAAAAGATTCAGATACTTAATAATAAATTATTTTAAACATTGAAATACTTAAAGATTCTTTAATACTAAATATTCAAAATGTAATGAGACTTCATGACAAGGACTTCTCAAGAAATACTTTGTGACTCTTTTGGGAGCAGTGAACCAAAGGACTTTTCTAATATATTAGAAGTCTAGAGCACTCAATCCATATAAAAGAAACCTAATTTCAAAAAAACCCCAAAACTTTTAGGCAACATAACACCACCAAAACCAGTAAGATACTATCAAGACCAACTAGCAAAATCCAGAGACCTCTGTGACTAGTGTTTTACTCCATTTTTTTCTGGAAGAATTTCCAGCATTCTCAGAAATACCTAACCCAAGTATTACAAAATAAATTACAAACAAATGTACCCACTAAAAATGTCACATTTTCACTGCTCTATACTATTTCTATTTGAATAGTTCTCACTTTGTGTGTACCAACACTGCTGCTCCCTTGGTAAGTCACAGCTTTATAGTTTACTTTGCTCTCCTGCCTCTGAGAAAAAGTGAAACCAGTCTTGATTCAGAGAGAAAGGAAGAAAAAGAGAGGTGTTTTCCTAGCTGAAAATCTAAAGCTGTAATGTTACAGCTACCTTTTTTAGATTCACAAGACTACCTACTTGCAACAAGACCTTCCCCTGAAGGCTTAAAGCCTTCTGGCTGTGTTAGATTCCTTACTGAGAAGCTATGTCAGAAGAAATGGCTTCCTTATTTATAACATCACATCAAATGGGGATTTTCAAAATTCAAAGCTGCATTCTGGCTTCACCCACCTCTGCCTACTAAGACAAAGAGTTATTTGCCTGAACTATTTAAACCAAATTCCTTTAGTTGAGACAATTCTGGCTGTGACAGCTTTTCAATCTGGCCGCCCTGCTACCAAACCAAGGAGAATTTGCAGAAGCTTCACTTGTGTACGAAGAACTCCTGCCTCCATAAGGCATAGATAATTTGCTTTGAATGAAAACTCAAGGTTCCAGGCATCAGCTGAATAACCCTCGCTTCTCAGCTTCACCTAAACACAACGATCCCACCTCTGATCACCTACTCTAAGAACCATTACACCCGCGTCTGCCAGATCCAGACCCAGCAAAAGAGCAGATTTTCCTAACAGGGTTACGCCAACTTGTGCCTCCCCTCAGGCACCCCACTCTGCTCACAGGCAACACCCACCCCACTTATGTTGCCTTGCTTGGTGGGTGTGTTTGGAGACACAAAGCAGGGAAGCTGAAGACAGACAGACAACAACCAACCACACTCCACTAATGAGTTCTGTTCACCCCAATCCCAAGCATACTACGAACTGGTTAATTAATATTGTTTTTCTCTCTGAACCAGCACAAAATCACTATGAGAGAGATTCATGAATCTCAGAGAAGAGTGTGAAACACTCTCTGCTCTTTGACCCTGCAGAACTCCACACGGAGTTAGCAAGAAAAAGACATATGAATGTAGGAATTTATCTTACATTGCTAAGAACTGCTGTCCCCATACCTAAATCAGGAAAATAGGTCCTGTGTCCTTAAGCAATTGTAAGAGTTAAAAACAACAGGAGGGGTGCCTAAGCATGGCCAGGGAATGGTACAAGTGTGTTGGAAAGATTTATGAGGTTTCATCCAAGCTTAAGGAAGAAAAGGAAGTTTCAAGATTAGAGGCAGCCTGGATTTTTCAATCAATACATTTCACCTCGGTCCTGAAATCTTGAGTCAGTTTAATCCTGCTATCTGATTCTCTGCACTATTTTTAATTATGAAGTATTTAAAAACCCCCACAACAATGAGTATTGTCTTTCTCTGCTCTGTCACCAGAATGCCCAACTATCAGACAGTTGTTTCCTTGAAATGAAAGTCAGGCTACTGCACAATGGCTGCTAGACAGTGTGACACCTTCCACTTTTAGAATAAACATAAGCATACTATACATTTTTAAATAAATACCCATTAAAAGCATTTTAACAGTTTTAAAGACCTGGTGATGAACCTGCCATTAAAAATATACACAACTAAACGCAGTGGCCTTGAAGGTCATGAGACAGAAGGGGGAGAAGAGAAGAATAATTGCAATCCATGATTACAAAAGGAACAAGAGCAGTCTCAGAGAAGCAGTTGCCCTGAGCAGCCTGTAAGACTAGGGGTTTTAACTCATTCCTTGCTAATTTTAGCCTTCTGTTCTGAAACTCGTTATTCAAAGACTGAAATGATGTTGAGTCATTCCACCAGCTTCTTCAACTGCCACACAACTCAGACACCTCAAATCACATTCATAAAGAAAACTCCAAGTGTCACATATATGCATCTACTGAAAGCATGTTCTATTGGCTTTGCCTTTCTATAACCTTCTAATTTTACAATAAATAATCACATTTTTACTCTGCTAGAGTAAACTTGATTTTTTTCTAAGTTTGAGTGATGCTTCAGTGAAATTGGGTCCATTTAAAATTTGGTCTGTGTTTTTTAACATTATCATGGCTGGCAGATGCTTAGGATACTTGCAAAAAAGGGCAGATTTGGAACTCTGAAGATGAAGGTATGTTTCCTGCCAGTGCAGTCAATTTTACTGCTACCACTCCCAGTATTTTCTTGCAAAAGGAAACCAGCACTCTCCCAATGAGGAAAAAGTGGGACAGGTACAGATCTTGATTCCAGGCACCCCAAACTACAACATTTATTCCCATTCATGCTTAGAGATGAAGAAGATAATTTTCTGTTATCTGGAAACTGATCACAGACACACTCTAGTTTCTGTCCTCCTGAGAAATGTCAGAAAGTTCCCAGAGTTCAACCATCTTAGTAAAAATATCTAAGGTCAGTCCATTGGTTTATTTAAACATAGGCACCCTACTAATATTGCCACAACTAACACCAAATATTCTTTTTAGCTCCTGGTGCAAACAAATGGCTGTTACCAGTACACTAACAATCCCATAACAAGCTTTGTCTCAACCATCTACCCCAACCTCATCTCACCTAATCCCTAGTGCATGTTGTATTTTCACCTGCCTCAAGGAGGATGTATAACCACTGGTACACATATTCTTTCCACCTGAGTTCCAACACATATGCACTTTTATCTATAACACAGATATAAGCAGTTACTCTTGCTTCTTCAGAACAGTACTACCAGTTCAACATCATACAGTCATGTCCTACTTAAGCAAGCCACTGTCCTCTCAGCAGTTACAGTACCAAAAACCAACAGTAATACAGAAGTTATGCACCATTTGAGAATCGTGAGTAGTGCTGCAAGTTGAATATAGAATATATAGAATATAGAGTTGAACTATATGCCAAAGTAACTGTAACTGTGCTGCTTTGGAGACAGCAAGAACTTACAGAATCATGAGCACAAAGTAATTCGGATTTGTTTGGTTCAATACAGATGCATTAAAAAAAACATGACAATGGAGGACAGAACTAGTTGGACGTATTTTGGCAAACTGAAGACCATTTTCATTATGTAGCCAAAGTCATACACTCAAATTAAGTCCTAAGCCTCTCTTAAATCCCCAAACCATGAATTAAAAAATTAAAACCTACTCCAGACCTACCCCAAACTATTACAGCCAGTGCCTCCCATCCCTGCGTGTCAAGCACAACCACATTTCATTCCATAGTCTACGATAAAGTAACACATGTTCTGATCAAGATCACCAAATCCTAGCTTGAGAGGGGATACAGAGATGGCTGGGTGCCCAGCATGAAGTGTAACAGGAAAACTATAGAAGCAGAAGACTCTGTTTTCTTTCCATTGCAATATACCTCTGCCTCCCCCTAACTTCTCAACCAGAACTGAGCCTCTGACTCTCCTTAGTCTGGTCTCCACAACACTCCACACTTTGCCCCTCCAGATTCCTCGCCAACCCACTCCCAGCTAATATTTATGTGCAGTATCTCTTTTGGTTTTGGAAAGCAATTTGAAGCTTCTGTATTGTATTAAGTTCACCACCATCACCAAAAATGAACAGAGTTAAGACTGCCTACAAAGTCTGTAAAACTGAAGTCTACTTATATCATTCAGATTCAGCAAATGAAGTACAACTCCTCGAGGCATTTGGGTAAAATGGGAGTTTTCCAATGGAAAAATCTTCTCAGCCACACATGAAATTATGTCACTATTACTCTCCTTGAGGAGGGAAATCATCTAGCATTTTGAACAATGTAATTTGGACAGAGAGCAAAGGCTTGAAATGAGACATATCAGTAGAGTCACATTTGAAGAACTTTCTTTTCGAAGAAGGGACAGGATTTCAAGGCTAGACATTCGAATTCTTGATTCCCTTGTTCCAAAACTTTAAGTTAAAATCCCTACTCACTGCACTCATGAAGCTTACAAGGTGAAAAATACCGATTATTTGGAACACTTGTCCTTTATCAAATGCTTTGACACCAGCTATAAAAAAATCATTTCTTCACCTAATCAAGAACCTCTCTTTTTACTCAAGCTGAAACATGCCTAAAACCACCAAAAGACCACCAACAAAACCAGCATACATGTATCACACACATCCCAGAAAATTCAAAGGTCAGGTTTTCCAGGTGGAGAATGAAAAGATGACACTGAGATCACAAAAGCTGTCTATCACCTTCACATGATTTGGGCTGCATCTCTAGCAGCTGTAACCATTGTTCCATCTCCCATAATTTTCAGTGCCACTAATTGCAAACGCATTAAGCGGATTTTACTTATGCATATAACTCCACTCCTTAGTTACTGCACTGCAGATTTCCCAGAGTATTTATCCTCAGCACTCCTCGCAGAAGTAAAGCTTGCTTCCTCACGTGCCAGTTCACAAATCCCTTCACAGAAATGAAAATGTAGATCCTGTAAAATACAGTTTTACCTTCCACATTCTTCCTTGCCAGTCTTCTTGCCAGACCTACCTATCATCTCCCTTCAAAAAGCCTAAGATTTAAAACACTAACAGTACCTCTTCCCTTTATTCCCAAAGTACACTGAAAGTGTTTGAACATTTACATGTCTGAAAGTGTCAACCATGAAACAAACATTTATGACTACATCAGAGGTACATCGTAATTTTATTGTGATATATTATTATATTCCCATTCAAACAATTGTAAGGTCGAACCGGCATTTATGATGTCAATATAAATATAAATCTATTATTTTATATATGAACTACACTAAATCACACTCTTTACATAGGTGGAACTTTCATCAGCAACATTCTGCCAGTTCAAGTAAAAAAAAACCCCAACGAGCAGTCAGAGAGCACTTCCCTTTACACCACTGGCAGATGTAACTATACTAGTGAAGTCCAAAATTGAGTATTAAGCCCAAGAAGGTCTTCTGTAGCATAAAGATGATAGCAGAAAAGAGAAAATTTTACAAAAATTATAAAGTAAGCAAGATGAGAAAAGGAGAAAAAGATTCAACAAAAGAGCAAATAATATTTATGACAGGTTACAATGGGGAATAGAGAAGAATGCGGAAAAAAAAATTGTACTGATTGGCCAATACAGAGTGAAAGCAAGAAAAAGAAACTGTTTAAGATGAAAGCAGTATTACACAACGAAGTATATTAATCATCACCTAGGATCAAACCCAAAGGTTCATTTTATCTAGCATCTCACCTCCCCTTTCACAGTGAATTAAGAATACGAGACGGGCCAGGCTGATCTCAAGCAAGCAGCAGGCTATGAACAATAATCATGATTCCAATCCCCCAGTTGGTGCCACTGGGTATTCCACGAGGAGAGACGTGTTTTCCAATTGATAAATCACACGTGCGATAGTGCAACAGCTCCCTAGCTGAGATTTTCAGCTCACTATACTAAGGAAATAAGTTTGTTTCCCTTAGAAACACATTATGGTTTTACTTCAACCAAGTCCCTGGTCCTTCCCTTCCTCACAACCAGGAATGAGAGCCCAGGCATTAATAAACTCATTGCAGCAAAACCATGTGAAGCACACATCTACAGAATTTTTTACTTAGTTTGCCTTGTCTTCACATCCTCCTCTGAAGACCTCCCAGTTTCTCAAAAATCTACAAAAGCAAACAGATTTTACTGCCAAGTTTTGAGGCTTTTTTCCCCTCTTTGATTTAAGCATTTAATGTTGTCACAACCATAAAAAATCAGCAAGTCTTTTGTGTCATAGCCCAAGAGGGGACTGTGGTGACAGAACATCTGGCTTCCTATCTCGGCAAAAATCACAGAACCGTTCTGCAGGCTACATAGCAGCAGCAGCAGGCTGAGACAAGCCAACATCCTTCTCCAGGATTTAGTTTTCCTACTGCATTTGCGAGCGTTTAAGGATTACCTGATGCTTACACCTCTCTCTCTCACTCTTAACAGACCTGCGCAGGAGAGGACGATGAAGCTATAACAAAGCCTGTACCGAAAGCTACCTTCAAATAGCTACGGCTGTACCTTCAAATCACCTGAAGGCATCTTCGGGATACCTGGTGCGTTTACACACGGCCTGCAGAAAGCGGCCTATCTGTGACTGCTGTAGCCATTCTGCCAAAGGGTACCAGGCAAAAAGGTATCCCTAAAGGAAATCCAGGCCTCCTACCCCAGTCTATCACACGGCTGCCGGTCCCGATGGCTGTGCCGCATTTCCTCCCTGATGCCCGGACCGTAACATGGGAGATAGAAGACGGTCCCGGCTTTTCCTTAGCGTGGCTTACAAGAAGAGAAAACAAAATCCCGGCTCTCCGTACCATTTTTACAGGGATTTTTGCCTCCCCACATGCCCATTCCTCACCGCGCAGACCCGCATCACCGCTGCGGGCCGGCGTTAGACAAAGCGATCCCCCCGAAAGCATCCCCCCGACCCCTCGGCGAGCGCGGGGAGCTCACCCAGGTGGGACATGGAGACGGTGCTGTTGCCGAAGCGGGCCTCGTTGTAGATGACCACAGCGGCCGCCCGCTTCCGCGCCGCGTTGGTGACCTTGTCCTTGAAGGTGCAGCCGCCGCGGGCCACCAGGGCGATCCAGGTCGGTGGGTCGCCCTCGGGGGGCCCGCGGCCACCGGGAGGCAGCGGCACGTCGTAGTCGGTGTCGGCGGCGCAGCCCTCCATGTGGCGGGGCGAGGCGCCGCGAGGAATGCCCACATGGCCCTGAGCGCTCTCCTTGGGCGAGCTGTCCCCGTAGCGGCCGCTCTCCGTGTTGCCGCGCACCGTGCGGTTGCTGAGCGGCTCCACGTAGGCCGTGCTCACCCACGCCGTGTACCACTCCAGCGCCCGGGCGCCCGCGCACAGCGGCGGCGGCGCCCCCAGCGCCACCAGCGCCGCCGCCACCAGCGCCAGCC
>VWZW01001014.1:2601614-2623964 GCA_013397115.1 Edolisoma coerulescens
TTTAGGTTGGAAAAGACCTGTGAGATCATCGAATCCAATCTGTGATCGAACATCGCCATGTCAGCTAGACTATGGCACTTAGTGCCAAGTCTGGTCTTTCCTTAAACACTCCTAGGCACGGTGACTCCACCCCCTCCCATGGCAGCTCATTTCAATGTCTTACCACCCTTTTTGTGAAGAAATTCCTCCTAATATCTAACCTAAACCCACCCTGGCGCAGTTTGAGGCTGTGTTCTCTTGTCGCTGGTTGGCTGGGAGAAGAGGCCGGGCCCCACCTGGCTACACCCTCCTTCCAGGTCGTTGTAGAGAGTAGTAATGTCTCCTCTGACCCTCTTTTTCTCCATGCCAAACAACCCCAGCTCCCTTAGCTGCTTCTCACAGGACTTGGGCTCCAGACCTTTCAGCTCCATTGCCCTTCTCTGGACCCATTCCAGCACCTCAATATCCTTGAATTGAGGGGCCCAGAACTGGACACAGCACTCGAGGTGTGGCCTCACCAGTGCTGAGTACAAGGGGAGAATTACTTCCCCAGCCCTGGTGGCCACTCTATATCTAGGCCAGTATGCCATTGTCCCCGGTCTGTCGGGGCTGTTTAAGGAGCACAGCTCAGCCCCGGCCCCCCGCACACAGCTGATGCCCACGGGGATCAACGTGAAGCGCCTCCTGCACGGAGTGTCCATTGCCCCTGCCTGGCACCCTCCTTCCCCTGCCAACGAGCCCTCGGGGGCTGCTCGGCCTTGGACCCTGCCATGGCCCCTGTCCACCAGCCCGGCAGTGACACACGCGTCGAGTTAAATGAGTCACGACCGCATCCTCCGGGGCACACCTCGCCCTCGTTCGAGGGTGAAGCATGGCTTCCTGAGGAGTGGAGGGCGGCTGAAGCACCAGAAACAAGGACTCAAAGGAACAAGAAGTGGCCAGAAGCCAGCAAGGAACAGAACAATGCACAGACATGCAGAGGAAAGGGAACGGAGCTACACACGTTCAGATACACACGGTGCCTGTGCTGTTGTGCTGAGGGGAGCTCATTCCAGAAGGATGAAAAATGGGTCTGTACTGTGTCTGGAGGAAAAGGTATGTAAGTACAAGATTAAGGTACTGAATAGACATGATCATTCTATGGACTTGTTTTCCATTAAATAGAAGTATTTGATATACACCTCTTCTTAAATAAACACAGAGTCTTCCCTATTTTTTCATAGAACACATCTGATCTTTTCCCAGCTTTTAAAATGAATCACTTGCTTTGACCAGCTACCAGCCTTTTTCGATTAGTTGTTTTCCTTCAGAAGACAACAGTTGTGTGTTCCTGCACCGTTACCTATGTTGTCAAACAACACTGTCAAACTTTGTTGATGTCTATCCTTCCTAATCGTGATTATATGTTGTGGCTGCTGACACAGGCAGGGCCTCATAGAGCCTGGAATAGTTTGTGCAGAAGATATCATTGGAAAAAGCCATGAGCTCGATGAATTGCCCTACTCTGTGTCAGCATCAAGGCCAATATGTTCCCATTTCTGTTCCAGAGTCAGTGTTTCAACAAACAAACAAACAAAAAAATACCTTCAAACCCAAAGTATTCCTTAAAGCAACTCTCTAGCATTCTCCCAAAATAAGACTTGGCAGTGTTAGGTCTCTCTCCGAAGGGACTGAGCATAGTGACAAGATCAGGGTGGCAAAATCAAGAAGACCGACAAGACTGAGCAGACAAAGTAATGTGGAAGAGGCTATGGAGAAGAACTTGGAAGCTGAGGGAAAAACATAGGAAAATTAGAGTTAATGAAAAAAAATAGAGAAAAGAGGATAAGGAAACAGAGGAGCATCTAGCAAAATATTAGATGGGAGAGGGCATGTGGAGGTGGTGGCAGAGAAAAGGCAGGTACAAAATGAGCTTTATTGAAGGATGACAAATGACACAATTTGGAAGAAGTGTGAATTCAGTATTTGGCAAAAATCAGATTAAATAAAGTGACAGTACTTCAGTGATTCAAAAAGTGTTCAAATTATGGGGGGGGGGGGGGTGTAAATAAATGAAAGACACTTGGTGTAATCAGAACAGACATCACTCCACAAATGGGATAAAAGTAAAAACAGTAAGCAAAAAGGAAAAGAACAGCTGCAGTATATGTTCTTTCAAAAGTACAGATTACTGGAAATAGGAAACTGAATTTGGCTGGGATTTGTGCAGGTTAGGGAACTGCTGTCACAGTTCTTACAGTAAATGCAGTCCAACCAGTGGCAAGACAAAGATTTAAAGTGTAAATAGGAAACATAGGCTGTTATTTGATCCTAATATAAACTGTTATTCTATTCTATTCTAGTCTTTATTGGATATGAAGTGGGAATTTTAGTATGAGAGCTTGAATTTTGTTGAAAGGAGATGGTGTGGGAAAGCAAGATGAAAAGGTAAATTGTCAGACTTGGCTTAAGAAAATGTGGCAGAGGAAAGTGGACAGCAAAGAACAAGCTGTAACAAGAACTTGCGAGAGCAAGGCTGGCAAGGGAAGAAACAGCACTGAGGAAACTTCCAAAACGCTATTAATGCACATCCAAGAGGTGAGTGCTCAGTTCCTACGTGCAGCAAAGAAGAGCAAACTTTAGAGTGACATTTAACTGCCACAGTGAAAACAAAGCACACAGTAATGAGAAGACGAAGGAATGATAAAAGGTGCTTGGCTAGACTTTTCTCCTCAGAGAAAAGGCAGATCTGAGTCTCAATTCCCACAAATATTTTGAGAGAAATTAACTTGGTCCAGGAAAACTCAGAGAAAAAAAACCAAAACAGGTGTTCAGATCAGACAGAAATTGTAATGGTTGTTAGCACAAGGTCGGTTACTCTGGCGAATGCTGTACTGAAGAACATCCTTATACAGTTTCTACTTTGAAATTTGTTTTATTTGCATTTCTTCTCCATGGTCATTTTGTTAACAACTTTCAATATTTTTAGAAATCAAAATACATTGCAAATTGCAATACACGTCCAGAAATGAGACAGGTTGCATTTCAACCACTGAAGTGATGAAAATTTCATCAGAAACAGAGCATTCTTTGGTTAAATAAGAACAGCAGTTCAAAATAGCAGTGCCTAAATTCTGTACATGCATTTCTTTTGCCCAAATGAGCAAAAAGTGAGAACCCAACTTTTCAACTTCATTTTCCTTTTTCAGCAAGTATATAGAAATGACTAAATAAATCTTTTAAATATTACAAGACCACAGTTAAAATTTTAAACATGTTGCACAACAAACTTTTTTTGGGAAGCTACAGAAATAACGAAAACACAGAACACATGGAAATTACACATGAGCTAGTTGAAATGCTTAATAAATACATAAGATTAATTGATGAAATTTTATGAAAATGCCTGTTTGAGCCAATAATTAAAGCTTAACAAATAAATGGGATTTTTGCTATTGACTTGAACTGAAGCAAGGTCAGACTCTACAGTCTTAAGGAACTATGGTTTTATTATGGTATTCCAGATAAAACTCTTTGGGTTAAAAGCTTCAACAAACATCACTTACCATGTGATGACCAATATTACTTGAGACATTTGTCTGTTTAAAGAAGAATTAGAACTAGTCTATAAATAATAATATAAAGCCCAAATAAGCAAACTACTATCACCTCCCTTTTTTTTTTTTTTTTTTATCTGGAAAATTCCTTTCAAAATCTGCAGGTCATATTTTTGATGAATTTCTACAGACTTTCAAGGACTCTCATGGTAGCTGTTCCTTGGGTGAAGGAAGCATGAAATGAGAACAGGTGATTTAAGATAGCATTTCTTCATGAGGCCCCTTTTGTCACTTTACATGTCACCAGCATTTCATGTTTTGAGGTTCTGTCAAGAGCCTCACGGCAGGTCCATATGGAAAAGCTTCTTGATGAACGTGTCATTTTACAATACAGAAGCTACTCCAACTAATCTGTGTGTGCAGGGAGACAGCCTATTACAAGTAGGGTGTTGTAAATTCAAAAACCTTTCTTAGTACACACTAACTTCTTAAACCATGAAAGCTCTTCTGAACTTCGTTGACACAATCCCTTACTGCTTCAAGACTAGTTCATAAGTTAATGGATAGGACATAGGATCATGTCACTGTTGCCACGGGATGTGAATGAAATTGAGATTATAGTAACAGTACCACTTCTAAAATTCTTCCTCTCTTCAGCTTGTTTAAACATTAAGATTGTATTCTGGATTTGCTTAATCTGGGTGTGTTTAGGAGTGAAGGACAGAATAGGGGCTTCAGGTTTCTCTGGGAATAGTAGTGAACTGGGATAAGGAAATATGTAATTATAGTTTCACAGAAATGTTACACCTGTGAAATGGTCTTACAAGGTCTAGTGTTCTTCCTGTTGAACTCAGATTTAAAAGTCCCATTAATCCTAATGGACCAAGTAATCAAATCCATACTAGACAAAGATCCCCATGGCAAAGTTATATGAATCAAGGAGGATTTCACTTGATGGTATTCTATAAATCTGTATAGGATAAGCCATCTTGCTTCAGTACTACACAATGCAAGATTCAGGGACAAACTCAAATGTGAAAATGCAGCTCATCTGCCAAGAAAAAAAAAAAAGAAGGAAATAGATTCAGGCAAGACACTTCCTCCTTTTGTGTAATTACCTCTGCAAAAGATTTGCACAGCTAACAAAGTCTCTGGCAATGAGACAAGAATAAAAAAAAAGCTTAGTGAGTGTCTAAACAAAGTTTTCCCCCCACATTTGCCTTTGCTTCTTACAGAATATCAGGAATAGTAGTGATGCCTGGGGCCCGGGTCTCACCCTAGGGCTAAGTGGCCCCTTGTAGTTAAACCAGCATGGTGCCCAGCTGTTCTGGGAATGACTCCCTCTCTCCATGCCTGAGCCAAAATAAGCTCAGCTACACTTAATTGGCTTCCAGCTGATCGTGGCTCACACAGCTGCCTCTGAGCTCTGCCCAGGGATTAACCTGTACAAGCTCGGGTCACTTGCCCAGGCCCCCAGGCTCCTCCCCAGCCCAGACATGATGCAGGCTGATGTCCAGAGCTCAGGTGCACTCCCAGGGCTGCTGGAAGACCTTCCCCACAGGCACAGAAACCCCATCTCAGTGTGTCTCTTTCTTAATGTAACAGGGAGAGCAACCATATAATTTCCAAACTGTGGTGACTTGGCTGGTTAGCCATGGGAACTTTCTTTCTGTGATACCCTTAAGAACTGCAGAATAAGTTTACCAGGAGGACATCTAGAGAAAGGGCTGACAGTGATTAAAATACCTTTGAACTCTTTTGGTATTACCACATAAGAAGCCTATACATAATGTGTTTACAACGTTGCACTTTCCACGCTGGGAAAAGTAGCTTTTCATGGCCTGAAATACCTACCATCTTTAGGCTTCTTTAAAAAATAAATGCAGGAACAAGCCCTTTAAATCTTAGTGAGGAAACAGAATTAAGGGACAGGCTCCACCCCTCAGTGAGTTAGTAAGGGCTTACAAAAAATCAGTTGCACAAGCCAGTTAAAAATAAAGCAGTGTCTGGAGCAGGGAGGCAAAAAAAATTGGGACTACAGGCTATTAAAAATACTTTTCCTGTCTAAACAGGAACAGGCTAGCTGAGAACATTTACCTAAATTCTTCTTATGAGAATGTTTATACTTGTATTGAGATAATCCTTGTGGGGCTGATTTGATTTTGGCCCTTAATGGGTTTAACCAGCTTTGTGTCACAGACAAGTTATATTGGAGCTGTGTTGTTTGAACTGACTGCATTTTTTCTGCTAAAGAGAGAAGTTTTACTCAATTTCGAAGTGAAATATCAAATTATCTAATTAGGGAAAAACACACATAGAAAACAGAAGTTAGAAAATGAGGACAGCTTTAGCAAATAATTTGTTTTTAAACTTAAATACCTTAATTTGCAGCTATTAAGTTTCTCTTAAAGTACTTACAAATCAAGGGAGACGAAGCAGCAGTAATACCTCCACAATGCATAGAGGGTTCTGAGTAGGCAATTTGCATTTTCTGCAAATCAGAACATTATATTTAGCGCATAGTGTAGTTTCCCTGTGGGTGCACAGCAATAGAAGTCAAAACAAACAGATACAAAGCATTTTAAAAACAGCATTTCAGATGACGCATTGCCTGCTTGAAATGACAAGTCTGTACATTGTAGGGTAGGGCTAGTATCCACCTCTCCTTTATAATTTGGAAGTCTGTGTTGATTTATTTTCACTCCACTCCATGTGAGACGGGGCTATTTTGAAGCCTCTTGGGAGAAGAAAAAACATATCACTGTAAAGAAACCATCTACCATGAAATTTTAGAAGTGTTTGGAAACGAAAATCAGGAGATTGCTATCTCAAAGCCCATTCAATCATCCTTTACTTGGAACCGCTTTTAAATACTCTTCTACTGCAATGGGAGAAACTTCTCCATACCAGCTTTGAAGCCAGATGTGTTCAATGTTCATTTTCATGAAGAACCACTCGTAGCTACGAGGCCACTTTCTTACCACTGGGTGCCTGGAAGGACAAAGACAAGAAAAAAAAAATTAGAAGATGTGCCAAAGCATATGCATAGTCTGCTTTTTTCTTCAGCCTAGTGTGCTCAGCCAGAGTGAAACCTGAGATATGAGAACACCACCATTCATCTTTTTGGCCCTCCCTTGCTGGTAAGGTTTACCGTCTTCCACACCCCAGTCTGGGGAGAACTGCAACACAGGCAGCCAGCAACCACCACCTTCCCCCACTGCAAAACCCTATCTATAAAGGCAGATGTTGTTTGGTCCCTAAATAAGTGAAAAATAGTTAGAGAAGACTCTTTGAATGTGTGTCAGGGTTGTGCTTGTATCTTTTTAAAGGAAACAGTGTTCTGAAAATACTACATCTTTGGTAGGAATTGTGGTACGGAGGGAGGGCTAATAAAACTGGGTAGCAGGTAGAGCATAGCCTCTGCAAGCTGTCACCTCCTACAGCCTTCTCATCCTGTATTTATGTCTCATTTCTTTGGCCTCCCTTATAGCTAGGTCAAACAGATTCTCCTGACTGGGTGCAGATGTCTGGTCCCTGGCAAGCATATCTGTGGGAAGCTCAGCAGTGATGGACAGAGTGGATACAACAGTTCAAGTCACAGTGTTCACAGGAACATGGGCGGGAAGTGATGCAAGTCTGAGCAGGGTTGGCTCAGTGCCCCTCTGCTCCTGCAGAGGACCCTGCAGCAGAGCTGCTTGGTTTGGCAACCTCTTGGTTTCCCTCTCATTGGGAAAATGGTATTTCCTACCATTTTCTGAGTTGTCCCTTTAAGCACCTCTGACTCTGGCATTAGTAAGTGGTGTCAGATGCTGCTAGCACTGGATGTGCCCCAGCAGCCCTCACTTTATCGTTCTGGCTGTTGCACCCTGAGAGCAGAGCATCCTCTGCTGAGGCACTGTTGGACTCTGGATCACATGGAAATCTAATTCCTGTGAAGTTTGTAAAAAAGGCTTGTGTGTCAATATGGCCCCATCTGTTCATGGTCCCATTTTTGCTATTGATGGCACACACAGACAGAGTCCCACCCTGACCCCTTCCTGTAGGTCAGAAAGAATATCACCTCTGGGCTGTTTTGGATCCAAACTCATCCCAGTTTCCCAGCGGTATTTGATTAACCAGGCAAGGTGTGCCTGGAGGACAACCCCTGGCAGCCTGTGTGGGAGGTGTGTACCCCAGATAAGGTTCAGGCTTTTTATGCCTGTAATTCTAGAGACCCACTGAAGGGCATGGGGGCACACCCTGTGTGTGTGCTACGCATCTGGGTTGTGCTTGCATCTGTTCAAAGGAGACTGTTCAGTAAGTACTGTGGCTTTGAAGCCATATGAGATGTTAGGAGAAGTAATTAAACTTGTAAGCTCCACCCCAAAAATGTTTGTAAACCCAAAGGCAGCAGACCTCTGCTCTGTCTCTGAGTAGGAGGCTGTAGGTGAAGAGCACTACCTGTTGTAAAGTGGGGTAGAATCATTAAAGATAACAAATACACCATGGAATTATGGAATCTCTCCTTGGAACCAGGTGACATATCTTCATAATGCCCAGATTACAAACCATGTGCCTTACTAGAGTCCAACACTAGCTAATTGCATTTCCATATTTCTTTCCCTCAGGAGTTAAAAGGTCTGTCATTCCAAGCCAAACAGAAGCCGACATGCTTTGTGGCCCCAAAGTAAAGGTCAGGCTTGTTATTTCTCAGATTTTCTGTACCAAACGGCCACATTTGTGTATTTGTCTCAAACTCATGGGTTGCACTCTACTACGTGCCTGTTAGATACAGACCTGGAAAACATTGCTTGCTTGGCAAATTCTACTTCCTCCGGAGGCACCGTGACCATCTGTCCCATGAGAGTCATCCTGGCGCACCTTGGATCCTCTGGATCAATTACATTTTTTCTGTGCACAGAGAAAAATGCTCATGAGTAATAGGTTTCTTTCTTTCTTAAGGGTTTTTGGAGAAGTGGGAACTCCTGCTCACATATAAAAAGCTTTGTCAAGTCTTGTGGGTCTTCTCTACTCTAGCTATACTGTTTGGTGGAGGAGGGAGGTCTGGAAGGAATCCTCGACTGACACATAGCTCTGCTGTAGATTGTTGCTTAATCTTAATTTATGCTCACAAAAATTGGATTAGTATATGTTGGATTGTAAAAAATGTGCAAATGGCAGTATTCCCAGACAGATGTACAGACCTGTATTCAGGATTCTGAGAAGAACTGGTGAGATGGTTAGTCTGTGCCTATGCCTACAGAAAAGAGTATGAATATGTGTATCTGTATGTAAAACATAAGGTCTTTTTATTGTGCTTATCCTAAAAAAATCAATCCTTGTTCATTTTTTACCCATTTTTCACTGCTTTACACCAAATAGAAAAATTCTTCAATTGCCTTCAGACCAAGACAGGGAAGGTACTTGTTTCTTTTTGGCTCGTTGTATATAGTAATAATAAATAACTCCCATTAGTAACTGCAGGGCAATTGCTGACTCTGACACATACAATACAAGGATATAAATCATAAGTTAATTGACCAATTGCAAAAAAAATAGTGTATGAAATGACTGCAAAGGCTTGATCCTGGCAAATGCTGAGCAGCCTCAAGTCTTGTTACCAGCAGTTTGAGACTGCTCAGCATCTCAGGGAACTGTCTTCCCATGCCAGCCCAAGAAACTACATTAGGAAATGAAAGCTGCATTTCTTCTTCACTGTGTTTTAATCACAGTAAATTACATCTCGTCTGTGTACAATTTTACTTAAAGATCTTGGCTTGAGCCCTTTAGCCTTAACTGTGTGCAATCTGCAATGGCTTCATTTTTGGTTATATTTCTCAATGTATGTCTAGTGCATGCAGGAAACATATGGGCATCCTCCTGCAGCTAATTTAACACCTGCAGATTCTCCACAGATGGTTATGAGAGACTGTGTAGCTCACTAGATAAAGTGTCTGCTTTTCTAGAGAGGGTCATGAACAGAGATACATAAGGAAGTACAGGAGGCTGACTGATACTTGACTATGTCCTGTAAGCACTTGCCACTGTCTGCAGCCTGACCTCCAAAGTGCCATTTGCAGTCACATCATCTCAGGGACACTTTTTCAGTGTCCTGTTCAGTCTGGGGCAGCAGTTATCTGAAGGGAATGTTCAGTTTAACAACTTTTGGACAAATTCCACTTGTATTCTTTCCTCTCCCATGCTTACTGATGGGAGGAAGGGCCAAGGCCAAAGATCAGGCTCAAACTTTCTGTTCACATCAAGTTATAATGGTCTAATTTTCTCTAGTACAATTTTTAAAGTTATAAAATAATACATGAGTGGTATTCTGAGTACCCGAAAATCTGCATTCCCTGCCCAGGCACTGGGTTTATTTCCATCAGTGTGTATGCAGAGTACAAACTTGTCTACATGATCACCTTGGCACACCACAGATCTTCTCAGCACTGACTCCTGCCTGCTGAAGATTCATTTCACGTCTGGGTAACGGTGGCCCGAAAGCGCTCCATCCCTAAGGAACCCAGCTCCATGCCCCAGGGACACCTGTAGCTCCTGGCATTTCTTTTGCGTAGGCTTTGGGTGCTGTGTGGCTGCCCAGCATCCATGGCCCAGTGACATGCTCACCCACCAAACAGGAATAAATACAGGCAAATACAGTGAATACAGCTTAAGAGAAAGGAGCCAAATCCCCCATGCAAGGGGTGTCAGCTGAGGGTCTGCGTGTCCAGCAGCCAGGGCAGTGCACATTCACACTTTTTCAACACCACCCTGGATGGTGAAGTGTTAAAGTTCATTTGAAGCAATTTCCGGATCTATTGTTATCTTTTATGCTTAATACTGTACCCAAAGCCCTCTGCATATGTTTATATATTCAATATCTATTTAACATACATATTGATGAAGGAAATGGACTTCTTGCGAGCAGAAATTCAGTTCAGAAAACTGCTTTGAAATAGCCGTGCATCTGAATGTATGATACAATTTCCTCCACAGCCTAACAGTATCATAAAACAACTGAAGAGCCAGGAAAAGCAGCAATATTTGCAAGTGTCTTTCTTGCACACAGCTCCTAGGTAATATGTGGTTAATTACTTTAAAAGAGGATTTTGAAAGGGATTGTTATTAAAAGATGTCTGTGTTTCACAGAGCAGGTCAAGGTGATAGATTTTGGATGTGATCAGGAGCAGTGAGAATTTTTGGTCTGACCTTCTCAGACTACAATTATTTGGTATTTTTGTGCAAGTACATGTTTATTCTGAAAGCATACTATTTGATTTTGAGTAGGCAATAGAGCTGATGTAGCTGTGGTTAAGCAGTGAACCCTGCCTGCCTTTGCTGAGAAAGTTTTGCCTAACAGGACTAGTGTGTGAGGTGACTCTTCCCCAATTGACATGAAAAGCTGCTCGCCACATATTTCGCTGAAAACAAAGCTCATTCACTGTGCATCCATAGTTTGAATAGTTTTATTTATGGGGTTTTTTTCCCCTGGCTTCTTCTGTTTACATTCTCATGAGCCAGGGTGCTACATTGATTGACACACATAATACTATCTTCCCAGTAAAAATTATTCAAACCGTATTTTGCACATTAAAATAATACTCTGGAGGGTCAGTTCGTTTTTCTGGGAAATGACTCAAATTATTTGTTGAGATTATGTTAGGGGACGTTTTGGAAGAGCTAAACAGGACAATGATACATTTGAGTTCAGCACACTGTTATTACTTTGCTGTTTTTGCATTAAGGGCTGCCTCTTACCGCAGGTTTTCTGCTTCAGAATAGGAACCTTGTATTCTAATCTGACATTAGCATTAGTATTTTCTTTTTCAAAGGAGCCCTTCATATTCTGAAGTAAATCTCTTTCTGCATCTCTTTTTTTTTGGCATAGTATTTCCCTAATGATGTTTGATTACTTTTATACTTCCTAAACCATCAAAACCCACTAAACTTAGAGCTACCGTTTCTAAATGTTGTGAATGGGTCTTGAGTTTTCAGTGTTGTTGCCAGTGCAACTAATGCAAATGCAGGATTTTCTTCCTAGGAGTAAAGCGATATAGTCAGGGATTTATGTAATATTTTTACTAACGACAATAAAGGGATATCAGGGATTAATAGATATATTTACTGAAACATTTCTCGCTTGCATCTGTAAAGGTCTAGTCATGCATTCACTAGACATTTCTTGCCTCTGCAGAAATACATATTCAGCTCTCAGTCCCTGAGTTTCTTTCATCTTTGCTGGCAGAAGAACAAGTGGATGCAGAGGAGCGGCTTTATGTAACATTTCTGTGCTGCTGACTGGGTGTGAGGGGGAGGCAGAGTCGGGGTAGAGACGGTGACACTGTTGTTCTGTTGAGGAAACCCAAGGTGGTTTCTCAGGTGGTTTGTTTTCACCAGAATCAAGTCCTCTGTCTCCATGGAGAGGACTCATGAATGCTACAATAAAATATGACCCGAGGAGAAGAGAAAGCAGGTGACTGTGAAAGAAGACCAAGCAATAGGGAACACATTTTTTTCATGCTTATTTAAAACACGTACACTTTGTTGCAGAAAATTAGGAGGGCCAGATTAAAATGGAAGAAGATTCAGTTTATGCATGTTATAAGAAAACAGTGCATTAAGAGGGATCATCTTAATTATTCATCTGATCTGTGAAGAGGGAAGAATTGATTGTTCCTGTTCCTGTGCTTACAGTGAGCAAAACAGGTATGCAGAGTTTGACCCAGTCCACGCAGTTTTCTTCCAAGTTGTGAGCTGACATCACTTACAAAAGAGCCAGCTTTACTCAGCTTAGGGAGAGGCCTGCATCCAAGTGAAAAGTATTTCCCAACAGAGATGCAATGCTGCAAAGCACACTGCTAATGAACATGTCCCACATATTTTACTATGTAACACTTCCGCAATTGCTGGGTCGTGGTTTAAGAGTGGTTCAGAGTAAAGAGTGCCACCTACTCATTAAATTGTTTACTACACTAGCCATCTCCTGGAGTTTAATTAAAAGGTCTTATACAGCAACTGTCCAAGTCCAGGTGGTATGAACCTATACTTCAGGCTGCTGTGGTTGTATTGGCACATAAAATGGTGATGTTGGGACTTGGTTAGGATTCCCTTTCACAGTTGAGATCTCTGCTTTGACTGATGATGCTCTGTCTCCTGGTTTTTGACCAAAAGTATCCCTGAGTATTATCTTCATTCTCAGCCTTTGCAATCCATTAGTGAGGTGACACTGATCTGCCAAAGATCAAAAGTAAAAGCAAATTAAGAGTTTGGAAGGCGCTTGGGAAGGAAAGCCAGGTACTCCCAAGGAAGGAGAAAGGCAGGAGGGTTCAGTACTGCTCCGTTGTCTGGGTGTGGAAGCGGGGGTCTATGAAGAGGAATCCCTCTCTTCTTCTTCTTCCTCAGCCTCCTTTTCCTGCAAAGGAGCTGACATCCTTCTTCTCCACCCCCTGAGGAAACAAGACCTTCCATCGTCCCTGGGGGGATACACAAATCCTTCCTATCTCCCCTGAACACATTTCTCACTGCTGTGTGAGAAAGCATTGCTCTTATCCCTCTACTTCTTCAAATTGAAGAGAAAAGAAGTTGGGAAAGAGCTTTCTCCTATTGCAGAAGAGACAGAGAGCCAAGAAGAAAGCCCCAGAGAACAGTTTTCCTGCATTTTTTTCTACTTTAAAGCACACAGCTCATGAGTGGCATAAGGGCAATGACTGCCTCCACACATTCTGAGCTCTCCTATAATGGTAGCAGTTGTGAAAACCCATGTAGTTAGGAAATGGGGACTGGCTGCTGACACAGCTCATCCCTGTCACCTCCCATGGATGCAAGGTAGGTGACTGTCACACCTTGCACAGGGCTCCTCTTCACATAGCCCCAAACTGGGCACAAGGTGAAAAGGAAGAGTTATCTTCTAGTATATAAAATGCATCATAGGATTTTTGTGCCCTAAAATCTACAGAAAGGAAGGGAGGGAACGCTCTGTTCTTAGAGAATTACTGAAAAGTGCATATAATTTTGATTCATAAATGTGATTAATTTTGAAAAGTAAGTTATTCTCCTCATTCATTTGTTCACCACTAACTACCAGAGTCTCTGAAGCAGAAAAAATGTATTGGGGCTGCTAATCTGCATGGCATGAACGTCAGACAAAATCGCCACTGAAAGCAATTTCATAATCTGAAAAGCTGTTGCTGGCCTTCAACCGGATACGGCTAGGCAGTTCTGCCCTGCTCTAATTTTGACAGGAATTTCTTTATCAGCCGTGTTTGGGAGCCAGCAAAGATAGTTAGAATATCTTTGCTTTTGGAAGAGATCTTCTGTTTTGAATCTGAAGTCAAGTAAGGGAGCTAAAGAGTATTGATGCAGTGGGTGTTCTATTCATCCAAGTGAGCCTGTGTTCATAGTGTATGTATTTTAATGTTTTAAATAATTTCACTCTTTCTATAAGATAATCCTTCCTAAAATGTTTTAATTACAATGTGTTACGTGAAGCCAGTCTGTTTGCCTGCCTCCATTGACAGTAACAATGCATTTCTTCAGCTGAAGTCTGTTTCAGACAGGAAGCTTTTATATAGTTTAACCATAGACAATTCATGGAGAAAAAAACCAGCCTCAACTATTTCTGTACACAGAGTCAGGGAAACACTATTTCACTAGAAAGGGATTTTAGGAAGTTGGTTATTTAAGAATACAGGAAAAAATAGTAATTTAGAGCTGCATTGGGTCATGATGATAGTAGGTTTCATGTTTGACTTTCTAATTTGGTATCTTCATGATTTTTTTAAATACAGATTTTTCAGGAACAACTACTGACATAATTATTTGCATATGACTAAAAAGGGCCAATATAAATACCAGAACTAGAAATGTGTCTGTGCCACAGAATCAGGAGGTGGATCTCAAAAATTGATGGATGTCTGAGTTCAGCCTTTGTCCTCTGCATGTGTAATTTCTCTTTGTGTAAAGGTACAGTACCGAATTTCTTTGTTATATTAATCCATGTATTAACAACAGTGACTCTACAAACCCGGAAGTAGTTGTATCTTGAGTGGCCGCATGACATCTCGAAGGTTGTGCCTTCCACCCTTACTTAAGACAGGCTTACTGTCCCTCAGGATTGCCCAGGGAATGAAGTTGGATGTTTGTGCACGCTGCCGATCCACCACACAGCAGGAATCCAGACCCACAAAATTCCTCTTCTCTTCCCATGGCTTGGTGGCTCCGCACTTCCTGTCAACATTTTCCATGCAGAGTTTAGGAAACGTACGGAGCCAGCTTATATCCACTGAAGACATCTGCCTGATCATGCCGATCTGCTAGCTCAAGCACAAGATGAGCATGGTGGGTAAAATGGCTCTGACGGAGTCACCCCTGATGGAGATGATAAATCAGGAGCGGAATCTGAATTCACGAAAATCGCTCACAGACTGCAGTGTGGATTTGAAACACCATTCTCCAAACTAATAGCAGGAAAAAACCAAAGGTGGACTGACACCAAAGCTCACTGCTTTTGCCTTGTATGAAAACCAGTTCACAGCAGCTGTGAACTGCTCCTTCTCTAAGAAAGATGCAGTGTGTCCCTGTGAATGTGCTGAACCTGATGTCAAGGAGGCGACACACGTTTAAAATTAATTGCCTGTTTTCCAGGCTGCAGCTGTAATGAGGCAGACTCAGGAGCTTACTTGGAAACAGGAATCCTCTGAGCAGCCTGTGTGCCGGGAAATGTGTTTAGAACAATAGCTGCTCTATTCTTTAATGTAGGGCTTGGTCTTGCTCCCTCTGAAAGCTGCAAGAATGGGACTCAATCTTTTCAGCTCGTCAGTGGCATAGACATACGAGCTTAGTCTATTTATAGCCCTGAACCATTTAATTTTTCTTGCCTCTATTATCCATTTATCAGCCTTCAGATAAAATGCTGTGTAGTTGCTAACAAATGCTGTCTCTATCCTGGCCATCAGAGCCTTCTCAGAAAGGGGCAGCCCATCTCCCTCTGGGGAGGCAGTCTCTAGGTCAGAGATGAGGAATCCAGACCGTAGCTGCAATACTAAAATGTCTTGCAATTAGTGCCTAGTCAGATGTATCGCAGCTCTCTTTCTTTCAATATTAAATGTTATTCTTCTTATTAGATTAGGGTTTTCAAATTCTCTCTCCAGCTGATTAAATATTGAGGCTGGAGAACCATAAAGGCCAGTCTGTATTCCTCACAGCCTTGAAAGGGAAAATATTTATTGTCAAGGTTTGGAACTTGAGTCTGTTCTGAAACAAAACAAATGAAATTTGCTACTAAATAAATTTAATATCAAATTGGTGTACACAAGTCACTTGAAACTCATTAGGTACACGAAGACATTGAAATGTCAGCTATGTTTTCTTTCTAAAGGCCAGAGATTTCTTTTGCATGCAATAGGTCAGAAGCATTTTTCAGGAGAGTGCCAAATACTCCCAGGAGCATTGGCTACAGGCACCGATCAGTTTTCACATTTATTTTCATTCTTGCAACTCAGAGTAGGTTAATAATGCAATTCTAATAAAGTTCCACATGAAAACAAGCTACAAATGCATTGCTGGCATACAAGGACATGAACTTTCTCACGTAGAACATTATTAATTTAGCGCTTTTGCATAATTATTTTGAAACCGAAACAATTAATGATGCACTTGAAGAGAATGTCTGACAAGAATGACACTTTCCTTTGCAAAGAAAACCTCACAGACACCATTTTAATAGTAGCAGGACCTGAGGTCTCACAGCGTGAAAGGTCTTGCCTCTCAAGAGTGCTAGTAAAGAAGACTTTTGCTATACCAAACTTGAGCCACCACATAAAGCTGAGGATGCTGTGTGCTGTTTGCATGGCACAGCCTGGCTATCTCAGCAGGTCAAGTGCACCCCGAAGCTGGGGACAGGTCACCCCCAAGCGCTGGCAGCAGGGCCCAGACACCTCGTTGTTTTCTTCGGTGTCACGCTGCCCGCAGAGACCCTTTCTGTGGGGTAACAGTGGGGTGGTGTGTCGGGCTGCAATTTTAGATGTTGCTACTTTTAAATGTAAAAATCACTCAGGAATTCCTAGCTTAAAACATACATTAATTTCTGACCCTGGCTATAGGGGAAGGGAAGAAAAGAAAGGTAAAGTCCAGTGCCCATACCCTTCCTTACTGTGTGACAGCTTCAAAGCTTGCTCACATTTTCAAATCATCAAAAACAAAAACAGTAGCTCAAGTAAAGACCCAGCTTTCCATTGTCCTTACTGCTTGTCCTTTGCACTAATGCCAACCAACATCTGTTCCAAATGAGAACTTCAGAAATAATGAAAAAGAAACTGAAGGTGAAAACAAAAAATAATAATGCATGGAGCACTGATCAAACTCTGAATCTGTGTACTCAATTCAGTAGTAAGTTCAATATTTGGAGTATGGTTATATGCTAAAATGAGGATATCCTATTTTCCTCCACCTTCTCTTTTCCTTTCCCCTCTCCTTTGTTCTTCCCTGGCTCTT
This sequence comes from Edolisoma coerulescens, assembly GCA_013397115.1. Taxonomy (NCBI): domain Eukaryota; kingdom Metazoa; phylum Chordata; class Aves; order Passeriformes; family Campephagidae; genus Edolisoma; species Edolisoma coerulescens. Next base: position 2,618,597 of record VWZW01001014.1, read on the forward strand.
GAGGAGCTGATTCAAGTTACTAAGCCAGTAGAAACCTCACCCAGAAAAAAAAAAAAAAAAAAAGAAGAGGTTTCTGCTGGGTTACTGAGCTAAAATAGGCCCACCATATGGTCAGCTGGAGGGAAGGGATGGGATTGCATGGCCAGGAGCAGTATTGGCCACAGGATGAAAAGAAGAAGGATCGGCAGAGAAACTTATTCTCGCTGTCAGGATAATTTTCTTCAGATTTATGTTTCAGCTCAGGCTGAGGCAAAGCCCAGAACTGACTGGGGGCAGGGTAGCACATGACTGGTGGTAGGGAGGGAGAGAAGGGATGTGGCAAATGGTAATTAGGTTGGCCTAAGCTGTTTTGGAAATCCAGGTTTAGCTTCCTGGTGGTGCCCAGAGAGCTCTTCTCACCAGAGAGCACAGTCTCAGGTTGCAGAGGGGACTAGAGAGTCAGGTGACAGAATCCAGGTTGCCCTGGCTGCAAAACAAGCAGCAGCAAATATCTGGCATACTGATCAAAAGGGTAGTGGTTTGAAAATTAATAGTGATGTAATAAAAAGACATCGAATAAATATCCTCAAAGGTTTGTGATGTATATGGATTTCATATTCCTATAAATCATGCAGCATTTCTCTTCTGTTGGGGAATTGGCACTTCCCAAACAGGTAAATCGGGCAGTGATGTTGCTAAGCCATAAAAGGCAAAGACTTTCAAGAGTGGCTGTTTAAAGTCAGGGATCAAAGGCCACACTTAAGTGCCTAAGTGGGTGTGTGGTTTTCAGAAGTGCTCAACACTACCACTTATCATCAATGGAAGCTGCTCTGAGTCTTGGGCCTCTGAAAAAAGGGCATTGGGTAGTAGGACATAGGACTTAAAATACATTTTTAAGCACTTGGTCTAGATAGTAAGTTTACTATTAGTCTGAATGAAAAAGCTTAGAAAGCAGGAATAAACTCCATTAAGCCTGTAACGAAAGAACGGATATATTTACTTTCTAAATGATTAATCCAAACTATTTAATGAAAATATTTAAGCAACAAGCAGAACCATTCCAGTGTTAACTTCACTTCTTCACTGACCTCCTCAAGCATTCAAAATAGAATTACCTTAACAAATGTTGGTGATAGAAGTTTCCTATTAGATGTTTGACATTGTAAGAGGAAGCCATGATTTCCATTCCTTGGGAACAGGATGTCAGCCTGAAATTACTTGTACTGCTTAGGACTAAGAAATGTTTCATTTTTCCACCATATAACTCTCCAGAAAGCAATATATTCTGAAGACAAATACAGACAAGTGTAACAGTAATGTTTTATATTTGCCATTCTCTGCTTCTCCCAGGGTTCTTCTTGGCTAGCAAGCTTGAGAGGTGGGATGATACTCAAGGCAATCCTCAGCTGGGGATATCTGCTCTTAAGATAAAACCTCTCCTTCTCCAAAGAGGACCTTAAGTTGGAATAAAAACTGTTAATGCCATTTCTTTCTGAAGGAGTCTGTTCTTAGCAGGTCTCTGTCTCTCTCTCTCCTTGGAACGTCAGCTAAGACCTGCTTTGGTAACGGAGTCCTGTCTGACACAATTTCAGTGTCATGTACCTCGTCACGTAAAGAGGCCTTTGTAAATAACACTTCACACAAGGCTGACCCAGCCAAGTTTGCCATGTGATTGACTGTAAACAAACATATGGTAGAGATATGTCTTTTTCAAGGAGACAAGAATGGAGGGGGAAATTGAATCATCTTTGAGGTTACGTGCATACATTTTACACATGTAAAGCTTTGGGGACCTGAAGTTATTCATTATACACAAAGAATGAAATGGACCTGTTGGAGCGAGTCCAGAGGAGGCCATGAAGATGATCACAGGGTTGGAGCATCTCTCCTACAAAGACAGGCTGAGCAGTTGGGGTTGTTCAGCCTGGAGAAGGCTTCAGGGAGACCTTATAAGCAGACTTCCAGTACCTAGAAGGAGCCTGCAAGAGAGCTGGGGAGGGACTTCTTACAAGGGTATCTAGGGACAGGGCAATGGGATCATGGATTTGAACTAAAAGAGAGTAGGTTTCAATTAGATGTTAGGAAGAAATTCTTTGCTGTGTGGGTGGTGAGACCCTGGAACAGGTTGTCCGGAGAAGCTGTGGATGCTCCATTCCTGGAAGTGTTCAAGGCCAGGCTGGATGTGGCTTTGAGCAACCTGGTCTAGTGGAAGGTGTCCCTGTCCGTGGCAGGGGGGTTGGACTTAGATGGCCCTTAAGGTTCCTTCCAACACAAACTATTCTGTGATTCTAAGATTCTATGATATGATTAAGAAGAAGTCAACTCACTGCTGTCTCTGGAGAGAAGAACCTAGGACTGGATGTAGATTGGTAAACCTCAGGCCTGGCTTTCTTTATTTGGGGGGTCATTTACTGAATGTGGTATACATGGTGTAAAAAACTTGCAAAGATATCATATTCAATCATATTCTCTGAAGAGGTGGAAGTCAGACTGAGTGTGACAGTCCTGAGCATATGAATTGTGAACTGAGAGCCTGAGATCCTCTTACAGAACTCAGAGAGCTGGAGCCCTGTCAAGGCATTCAGCAGGGCCTCTAGAGTTGTTCAGCAGAGTAAAGATGCCTGCTTTACTGTGAATTGGATACCCTCTGAAACTCTATGGATTTTATTGTCTAGATCACTACAGACTATTATAGGATCTTGAACACCTAGATTTTATGTAGGCACCTCCAAGAAGAGATTAAAATTTAGCTATTTAATGTGCAAGCTGAAAGCCACTTCAGCTGTTAATGCTACAATGTACTTCAGTGACACCTCTGTTTTTCTCTACCATGCTTTACCAGGGCAACTTACTGCAGAAAAAAAAAAAAAAAAGAAACCTAGGAAGGAGCATGTAGCCGATTGTGAGAGTCAAAAATAAATGCAGGGCACTGAAGGTGGGGAACCCAGCATTTTGTTCTGAGGTCTCTGTTCTCACTGAAGTTGGTAGGAAGCAGATAAAACTGTTACCTGCAGAAATTTCCATCTGCCTCTGGCAGGGTGAGAGAAGCCATGGGATTCTTCAGAAGATCTGTCACAGTGTTATCCTTTGGTGTCACGTAAAAGAAAGGGATTCCAGTGCTGTTATTGACGGGACCATCACTGAGAAGTAAACAGTTCCCATAGGGCATACCTTGGATCTGCAAAACCCAAATAAGCAACTGGTTACATCTTTGCACATAGACCGTATACAATGGGGATTCCCTCAAGAGCTCTAGCAGAGAGGACAGCCAGCCTCATTGCTCCTACTTTCTGTTGTCATCTTGAGACAGCATTTCTTCTAAATTAGATCTATCATGCTTCTATGAAAACAGATCTCTCGTCTAGTTCTTCTCTCTAGTCCTGTCCATGACACTATAGAGAACATTTTCTTTTCCACTAAGCTTAAAGGAACTGCCAAATTAAAAATGTTTAAGTGCATCAGTATCTTTTTTTCCTGCCATCGATGTCAGGAAATGTTTACTCTAAACCACTGCTGGTACTTTTCCTCAACCCCAAAAAGATACAGAGCCTAATTTAGCCTTGATTCAGCCTGCTTTTTACTCTAATATTGCCTCCTCTTTTGGTTTTGACTTGCAATGTGATTGCATCGCTTTTCAAAAACAACATAGAAAGCATTTTAGCTATAATTGTGTTTTAAGTCAAACTGGACATCAGCTCAGCTTCCTCGGCAGGAACATCAGATCAGGGGGTATCTCAACTACCAAGTAAAACCTCCTCCCACGGCAGAGAAGGGACACTAAGGAGCCAAGTTTTCAAAAATATTTTCTCCCATACACTGACCTGTGTACACACAGTGGTTATAATGCATGCAAAAATGTCCTTGCCCAGTAGTGACACTCATTAATATACTTCAGAATAACGTATACTCCTATTATGCTTTTCATCCCATTATAAATAGCAATGACAGATATTAAATTAATTACTCCTTTTTTTCATGTCTTCAGATATTTTTTCCTCATGGTCTATTAGATGTTAAACAGTGAAATTATCTGTCAGTACATTAAATCATTTACAACAAAATGAAATTAAAGATGAATAGTTAATAAGAAAACCCTGGATGATATTGTTATCTGGGTAGCATGCTTTCTGATTTTTATTGTTTATATGCCTTTAAAATTTTAATGCTTATAGTGCTTTATAAATGGTCTTCGTTGGCTTTACTTAGAAGTAATGCTTTAATGATATTACATAACCTAGAGAATAAAAATCCTTGTTTATTATTAAGAGTTAGAATTGAAAAAAAAAGCTCTCAGTAATATTGCAGGACATGTTCCCATTGCTTAAAATACTCAGTCTGTCATGCAGGGTTAATGTTACTCTGGATTCTCAAAAATAATTGTGATAACAGGCAGCATAGTTCAACATTCAAAGCATCAAACACCACCCGCCGAATTTCAAATTTTATTGTGAATCAGATTTTTCTATATTACTTCAGTGTTCTGTCTGGAGGCAGATAACTGCAGACTATATTATGGCTGTAATTCCACTGCGGGTTTCTGGCAAGAGCATAAACCAAAAGAGTTACGATCATATGGTTTAACAGGATTTCCAAAAGCTGATGTGGAATTACAGGCCTCTTCTGTCAATGTACATATTCATTTAATAATATCTTTTTTCAATATGTTACTTTGTATTTCACAATAACATAAACTGCCACTAACTCAGCCAAGCTTTCTGAAGACTTACGTGCTTCTAAATTTGTCTAATTTAAAATTGTGAGCTAATTAATCTGTGAATACTTTCAACAGAAAGTTAAGAATGTATTTTTTATTTCTTTTCTCCTTTTGACTAAGTGGTACTGGATGCTGTGTCTTATCCCAACGTTTCACTTTAAAAAAGGCAATATTTTAAAACTGGAAAAAATTATGACCCCAATTCTCCGGTACAGCCCAGCTATTTTGTTTAATATTCCTGACAGAGAAATCGTCCTTCAAGCTGGTATGGCTGGACAGACGGGCAGATTTTGTGGTAGCCCAGCCGGCTCTCCTCCTTCTCTTCCTCATCCTCCTGAACCAGCCCCCCTCCAAACCCTGCGATGCAGCTCTGCCTTCTGGCCTAAAAGAGATTTTGCTTTTTTTGGTGTCTCTCTGGTGCGGTTTTTAGCGTGCGTGCTCCCTCTCTGTGCTCCGAGCAGGATTTTTCTTGCAGAGTTTGCGCTGCTCCCTGCGCGGCGCGGCCGCGGGGGCTGGCGCTCGTCCGGCGGGGAACGCGCGGCGTGGGCGCCGCGGGCACCGTACCTTTCCTCGGGCGGCCCGCGTCGCCACGAAGCCCCAGGTGTTGTGGTGGGCGAGGAAGCGAGCGGTCCCGGCGCGTCCCGGCGCCCCGCCGCCCTCCCGCCGGTAGGAGAA
>VWZW01001014.1:2623978-2658801 GCA_013397115.1 Edolisoma coerulescens
CATCCTGGGGGGCGCGGCCCCCTCCCCCGGCCGCCGCGCCGCCGGCCCGGAGCCCAGCGCCGCATCCTCCCGGTACGCCGAGGCCGGGTAGCTCTGCTTCCAGAGGCCGCCCGCCTCCTCCAGCAGCGCGGGCANCCGCATCGCCCGCGAGTCGCGTCACGCCTCGGTGTCCTGCCCCCCAGCCCGGTGCCGTGCGGGAGCCAGGGACACCCCGGGACAGCCTCCCGCGCCGGGCGCGCAGCTCTGGGGCCCCTCGCGGTTCCCACCCGCGCGGGGCTCGCTGCGGGGTAACCCTGCCTTTGCCTGTCGCTCGCGGGGGACCCGGGAGACTGCTGGAGCCCCCGGCTCAGGTGCGCGGTCCAGCAGGAATCTCACGTATTAACTTCTCTACACTCACCGCAAAACCAAGCAGATGGAGCTGTCCGGGCGGAGGCGGTGCGACCTCTCCGTTTATTAAAAAAGAGAGAATCCACGAGGGCGAGTGTCCATGTGAACACTCCCGTTGCAGGGAAAGCTTCGTTTGGGTACTGGGGTCAAGTCACAGCAAGACCCCAAGTCCGAGGCGGCAGGCAGCATTAGTTTGGTGCTTGCTAGGATGTGTTTTGATATGCAAATATGTGGAGCTGCTATTAAATGTTTTCCAGGCGAGGTTTTAATTAGGCAAAGATTTGCATGTATATGATTTTATATCAATAGCCCAGTTTAATAAAGGCATGTGTGCATCCAGTTCCTTCCTTGGCAGTAGACCCCTTCAATATGGCAATGCAAAGCTGTAATTCTTTAAAACATATGCTTGTAAACTTTCATTGCATTTATGCAAATTATTTAAGGAACAGAGGTTCAATAGGAGACAGGGAGGAATGAATCTCATAGAAGCCTTTGCCTGTCAGAAAGTTCTCAGGTACATCTAACAGATCTTTTTCATAGCTGTGAAGAACAGATTCCTAGATCAGCCTACTGATACAATTTCTGCTTAATTGTGCCATGAAAACAGGTATATCTAATCTAGAATCTAAACTCTTATAAATAAAAGTGGACTGGAGAGCACTGAGTATTTTTAGCTTATATTTTTTCCTAGACTCCCCTTTCCAATTTTTTTTTTTAATTTTCACCATAAAAACGTGAAGAATAGTGGAAATGGGTATAATGGGCCTTAAGACCCAAATCAATTTTTCTGATTGTGAAGATGCTTCCCAAGAAAATGTAATTTTGGCACCAAACTCTTAATCTTCTCTGCAGAATTGAATACATTACTACCTTTTCCTTTAGCACATGGCCCTGTCTACATCTGCTGCAATACCACACTTCTGAAAATTGATTCCCACTTCAGTGCTTGAGCTGAGGCAGAAGAATGGAGATGAAAGTGGAAGATCAATGTAGATTTCCAAAGGCAAAATGAGTGAAAGCTTCCCAAGCTCCTGACAAGCGCTTTTCTGATTCAGGATATGTCCCCTCTTAAAATATCGAAGCAGTTGTCCTTTCTTGAAATAGCAGCCAGGCACAGATAACTCACTGCAGGCATGCTCTTTGAAAATAGTTAAACCCCCCATTTCCCTGGTGCTTCAGGGAATTTCCTCACACAAATCTGATGCATGCAAGATACAAATCTCATAGTTTGTATTTACTATTTTATATGAATTTATGCCAGGGTTTCTCTTTATAAATGTCTTTGCTTGTACTTTACTTACAGAACAAATCCAAACAACCTAGTTTTGAACATAATAAAATAGTAACATTATATACAGCCTATTTTATTTCAGTTAATAGAATTATATGTGAGATATTGACTCTTGTATCCTGCAGAAATGGGAAACAAAGCAGGAATTTCTTAAGACAGGAATTAGTGCTAGGTTTTATATTCAGTAAATATAATTTTAAATTAAACACTATAGACACAAAGCAGCATTAACAAAGAGTCATTCACTTATGCTGTAGCTTCCAGATAAATTTACCATGGTTACCTCAGGTAGGTCTTTAGCTTTATTGACAACAGGAGAATACAAGAAATATGTAAAACCAAGCCACAAGTAGTTCACCTTTACCTTCTGAAGATTTATTCGAACAATCTAAATCAAATCACATGACAACTTAAAATAACTGCATTGCTGGCCCAGTTTTGCATTTAGTATTTTCAAAGAAAAAGATCTTAAGTTTAAGAGAATGAAAACAGTATTTCTTTAAGTTTTATCAAAAAGTAAGAATGGCATAGCATATAGAGTGCTGTAGTCAGGATGGTTTTCTCTGAAGATTTGCTGTTCATTGGAGGCAAAGAAATATCAGTCCGTCTTTTTGAGTAAGAAATGTTTCCTTTCCAGCTTGAAGATCCAACTTAGTACATGATATAATAATTTTCTCTTCCTAAATTACCTGGATGTGCTGAAAATTAGAAAAGAAATATGGAAATGTTTTGACTGTAGGAATTATAAATCATTTTTTTCTCCCTTCATTGAACAAAAAAATCTTCTCTATTCTTACTTGCTGAACCTGAGGTATTTTATGGATACCCAGCCTTATTTTACATCAAATAAACTCAACAAGAGGAAGCACACATTGGGGTTCATCATAGGATGGCAAAGGTCTGACAGAAGGGCATATCCACTTTGAATACGTCATTCACACTTCTCACACTTCCTGTGTCAGCTCTAAGCCCTTCTATTCATTTTCAAAACAAATAGTCTCAGCCTGTCTCTCTCCTGGTGGGGACTGCTTTTTCATGCTGAAATTCTGGCTTTCTTAAAATCAGCAGAAGTTTTGACACTGAATTCAATCAAGGTCATGATTTTGTTCTCATTTTGTGATCGTTTTAGTTAATGATTTCACTTGATCTCTGTATCCTGGTTTATACAGACCACTTAGATGAACACTTACCGTTCCTATAAGTCAAGCAGTTAACTATGTCCTATTTTTTTCTCCCTTTTTAACAAATCAAAGTGTTTGATTTGCTCTCTGCCAACAGAGCTAGGAATAGCATACCCTCAGTCTCTTTGTGCCCTGATTTGCAGTATATTGTATGTTATGAAGGTGTGGAATTGGATTAAAAGCTACAGCACAGTGCTCTGCAGATAAACCCACTGCAGGTGTGCAGTTTAATAGGATTTTAATTTGGTAACAAGTGAACAAAAAGCAGAAGCCTAGAATGGGATTTTCTAGATGAAAAACATGCTATTCATGCTGAGAGAAAGCAACTGCAGTCTCCGTGATAAGGAATAAAGATCTGGCCAATGCTCTCTGAGCTGCACTTTTATAGATTACAGCTTGTTCACAGCATCTCTGTTACTGCCACCAGTTTCATTGATTCTGAGTTCATACTATGTGTGTTTGGCTCCACAGCATTTTATCTGTCACACTTCCCCACTAAGCCAGTGTTTACAAATCTTCTACTGTCTCGCTCCTTGCCCTCTACATTTTTTCATATAAAACCAATGTTTTCCTTGGGAGATGCCACCAACTTGGAATGTATTCTGTCTTCAAGAGTATTAACTCTATTTATTAACTCTATGTATTAACTCTTTAAACTATATTTAAAGATAAGATTCATAAATGTACCACGCTGTTTAAAATAAATGGGAAAAAAATGGTCTTTCTGCTGAGAAGTCTTAATTTATATTCAGCATCAACTCGGAATGGAAGACCAGAAACAGATGGGGAAGGAAGAGGAAGAATGAAGGTGACAACTAAAAGATCACGAAGGGATCTGCTAAGTCACACATACTGGTGCTGCTGCTATCAGGGGAAGGTTGGGAGATTCTTTTCTGATTTCTGTTACCAGTCCTCCCTCATATTTTTCCAGAGTTTCATAGCAAGGCTGAGTGGTTCGCACTAATTTCAATGAGCTGACTGTGGAGGTGCGATGAACAGATTTTTTTTTCCACAGCATAACAGGCTGTAGAGAAGGCATAGAAATGCCTTGTGGGACACGATTTAAAAGCTATGGAGGTTGGGTGGTGCTGGCAATGGATGGAGTGGAGGATGGGAACTGATGAAAGGCACTGGGTTGCAGAAAGCTGCCAAGCCTGCCTGAGCTGAAGGAATTAAAAGCAAAAATTACGAAGTAAACCTGAGCAATATGTCAGGCTGTAGAAATGTGGTCCAGGAAACAGCAGTGTGGCTGGTGGATGCTGCTATGGCTGCTGAGGGTTTAGATGCCCAACAGAATGGGCTGTGGCCAAAGGGGGATTAGTCAAGGGCAGGGACAGATGGTTCCTTGGAAGCATGATGATGATTTTTGGTGGTCAAAAGTCACAGAACAAAAATCCTCATGCAATGGGAATCTTGTCAGAGGATCTAGCAAGATGACAATACAAATTAAGTGGTGGGTGATAGAGATGCTTCTGGCAACTGTGTTTTTCAGAAACCTGTGGCATCAGTGTTGATCTACAAAAGAAAGAATCTGCAATGGTTGAGGTGGGAGCTACCACTCATCTGAAGAACATGAGTGGGCAGAAGTGCTCACTCACTCTCTCACAGCTCCTGAGGCCCTTTTGAGCTGCAAGTTCAAGTTTTTCAACTCCACCTCAAACTGTAAGTACTTGAACCACAACATAACAGGTGCTTACAAGACTCTCTTTTTCATCCCAGTTATCAGCATCTTGCACATGGACTGGTAGAATCCATCATCTGTTGGGTTCTTTAATCTCTAAACTTCTACACTTTCTCAATCATTCATTGTATCCTTCCCTCATCCACACCTTCTCTCAAGTCCTCATACTCCTCATTTCACATTTTACACCCTTCCCCTCTTATTCTGAGCGGGATGATTCCTCATCCCTCACTCTATCCAGCCTTGCTCTGTTCTTGTGATCAGGTACAAAAAATGCAAAACTGACAGACATATTTATAAGCACATCACTTACACAGGCCAAACCTGGGTCAAGCCCTTGTCTGATGACCCCTGCAAAAAGCATTGCAATGGGCATAGGAGGCCATACAAAAGGCAGTGCAGTGAAGAGCACAGGAAATGGGCAGATATTTAATAAAATTTCTAGATGTTTATTTCTTTGTTTCTGACCATCAGTGATTTAGAGCTCTCCTGCAAATTGTCAGCACCCAGCACAGTTTACGTTTTGACATAAAGGTGGTATGGCAGGATGGGTCATTATTTTACATTTGAAAAATAACAAAAGCTGTCAAACATGCCCATCATGTGTACAAATCGTTCTTGGTTTGTCCCCCGTGTGCCTGCTTTCAGCCCTCCAATTTTCTTTGCTGAGCTAGTCTTAGCATATCTTACATTTAAAAAAATTAGGGTCCCCTAAAGGTCTTTACAACTAATAAAGATGTTTTTAAAACAGTCAATTTCCACTCCTGTGCTAGTGTATGGAAACGGAATGCCTCTTGGGAGTAAAATTATTATAGTAGTGTCACCCCAAAAATGTAATTTTCTCTGTGAGTCTTGGTGCCATTAACATCTGTCTTTCTCAGTTTTCTGGAAACCACAATGTTCTCTGAGATATAAGACAAGTGCTCTTACTGCATGGAAGAGAAATACGAAAGCAGCTGAACGTCTAATTCATCACTTGCATTAACCACAGAGGCTTGATCCATGTTCCCATGTGTTCTTGTATTTTAGCCTTGTATTCTAGAAGACTTGGAGTCTAGTTTTCTACCTGTATGTCACACCTTATGCTAGTAAGTTTGGAGCAGTAGAGTGACTGCAAGAAAATCTGGTGGAGCAGAAAGGTCTCAAGGATTTCATATTTCTGAAGATATTTCATATCTTTTGATAAAAGTAAGAGATAAGTGGAGGGAAGAGAGCCGCTCAGTGCTTCCAAAAGTGAGGAAAGACCACACTGTGCCCTCTCTTTTTTGATCAATATATACATGCAGACTGTTTGTCAGCTAGCCCATGGCCTGCTTGCAGCCCATCAGAAGAGCACTGCTTCCTTAGACAGCACTTAGGGAATCAGAAGGAGCTTCGGAGGTCTGCTGGAAACCTAAGGAAGGAATCAGGAACCTGTGGTGCTGGGGAGGTGGGTGATGTTGAGATTACAGTCCCTTGATAGGATCATGGGGTGGGGGCAGGATGTGGAGGATGCTTTGTGGCTTGAGGTTTCAGTGACATTGGACACAGCTCCATGCAAACCTGGATTTTGTTAGTTGTAGTTTACATGCATAAAAACCCCAATCAGCCACACACCTCCCAGTCTGTCCTAATTTATAACTTTTTTTCCCATCATTTTCTTTTAAGTTATTGTTAATTTTACCTTGCTGACAGTGGCTGTGTTCACCAAACAACTCAGAACTCTGGAAAACATTGCTTAATCCAAAGTTATTCTGGTTCTGCATCACAAGAGCTGCCTGTTGGACATTGGCTTGAGGTTCTTCCTCTGCAAAACAAGCTGAGAGATGGCTGGGCTCATAAACACACAGAACAGGGACCTCATTTTGCTTTGCAACCAAGGAGTTTCCCTCTTCCTTCTCCTCTTCTATATAGGACTGGAAAATGTGAGCCGCAAAATCAACAAGTAGCATATTCAGCAAAAGCCAGGATCCTAGGTTTAAAGAAAAACAAAGATAATTATGACAACCTCTTCATTTGCTGATCTTTATGATGTGTTCTTTTTTGAAGGACTTCATTGTAGTAATAGGCTAGACAAAGTAATGGACCAGTGTGGATGCTGAAACCTGGGTTGCAGAAAGATTTTCCAGCTTTCTGCCTCTGTCTGTGAGAAAGTCTTTGCTTTCTCACAGACACTGGCTGAAAACAGTTAGAAGTTTCTGTAAACTAATCCCTTTATCTTGCAGGTTTTTTTGCAGTATTGTTCTAACTAGAAAATATTTAGAAATGGGTGTCTTAGAATTTGGCCAATCCCTTCAAGGAGTGGATGGACAAAGGACCAATTACCTTATGCCATTTAACACACTTTTGTGAACTAACAAATAAAAACCTTTAGAAAATTATTAAAATGCTTCCTTTTATCCCTGAGCCTTAGACTTCACGTGTTTCTTCCCTTGCTGTCCCCGGCACAACAGCAACAGACCAGCACTCATCAGACAGTACTTACTAAATTATGTACTTCCAAATATCCCAGAAAAATAGGCACCAGTGCAAATTTTAAACGTAAGCAATTTTTTTATCCCTTATTTAACTAGAGAGGAAAGTTTTGTTCATTCACTTTCCTGTTCAAGTTCTTTCCCCTTCACATTCACTTCTACTACAAGGCTTATCAATAAACACATATTATCCCCATTCTCCCCTCAGACAGATAAATCATTCCGCCTCTTCCCAAGCAAAACCTACTACAGACGTCTGTATGTGTTGTATCTATGACATTAAATGGCCCACCTTGCAGCTTGGGCCGTAACTGATAAAAGCCAAGAGAGACTCACTGACTTTTGAATCACACCCTGGCTAAAAGCCCTTACAGTAAAAGGTAGATCTTCTTCCACACCATAAATCTGCATAGGAATTCATCAAGCAATTTATAACCTCTGCATCCCACAAACTAATTTATATGTACATCAACAAGGAGATACCACAATTTATATGAACTACCACAGTTTACAGAGCTTTAAAAATGAAAAATACTATCTTTTGATGTTATATGTGTCTGGGAAGCTGCTGCTTCTGCTGTTCATCCTTTTGAGGATCTTTAAACTATAGGAAAGTAGGGGGAAGTACTTGTTTACCTATGGAACAAGGAAAGGGATTTTTATAGATGGAGTTGAAACTATATAGATTTGTTAGTAGTAGTCCAAGAGTGTTTCTAACAGTCTTACAGGTGTTTTCAATATATTCTCTAAGAATAAGCATGAAGCCAAAGCTACCACTCCAGTTGTCCCTTGGGATAATCCAGAGAAACACAGTTTTCAAAAGGGACTAGGCTGAAGTAACTTGCTTGCAGAAGAGGAATGCACAGGTCACTGCTCAGTCCCCATGGCTTGGCAATGCATCCCTGAATGCCTTGGAAGGTAGACCAGTAAGGAAATGGAGGTGTGTGTGAGCTGACATGAAACTCTGTGAGGGAGATAGAGGCACATTTTCTGGACAGGAGACAGACCTGAAGGAGCTGTAGAGGTCCCATTAGCCCTCACTGCTGCAGCACACTTGCTCCCTGCTGCCTTGCAGCAGGGGTAACTGCAGGGTTCCTCTGATTTCACTTGGGCATCACCCAAGTGAAGGCTGGGCTGGAAAAGGGTAAAAGTCAGTCCTAAATTCAGAGATGTGAGTATGCCAGTATATTATTATGTGTGCTGGATGTGGCAAGCTAGAAGGCAAGAGATCAAGTCCTATTAATTTTGGTTCCTGATATTGGTTTATTTTTGGGGGAGAAACACTGTATTAACATGACACACATTTCCCTAAGTAATTGTGTTTCCTCAGTGTGGATGCTACATAGTTCATATTTTGAAGAAATGCTGAGATTTAAGACATTTCTGGAAAGCAACGATCCCAAGTACAGAACTTTTACACCAGATGGCTTGTTAACAGAACTGCTTCAGCCTGTCTGCTAAAACTCAGTATCCTAAAGGAATAGAAACATGCAAAAAAAGGGACATTGATAGATCAAATAACCCAACATCTTTAAGAGTAAAGAAAGAAGATAATAATGATCAAATTATTGAAGCATCACAGCAGAATATGAAAAAATATTTTTAACTCTCTCGTATTTGAGAATAAATTCAATTTTAGTGTTATTGAAGTATAGTAGGAAACTGTCATAAATTGGGTGAAAATGTAATTTGTAATTAGTTTAACAAGGTCTCAGCAGACTGCGAGATGCGCTCCATCCATCGTATCCCATCCATCAACACAACTGCAGAACAGGGAGGCAATTCATTAAACTCTTCTTGTGGTGGAAAGAGGGAAGAGGATTTCATCATCATGGGGCATTTCAATAAACATTATGCTTCCAGTGCAGTTCTTGGAATGCATTCTCAATTTATTCATTGCCAAAAATATTGCATGTAACATTGGAGAGTTTTGTGCAGAACTCCTCTGCAGAGAGAGAAAGGACTGATTATTTTACTATTACTGTAATGCAGCAGCTGATGGACGAGGGACCCTACTGTGCTATGTTCCCTGCAGACACAGAACAAAACTCTGATCCCACTCCAGACAGTTTACAATGTAAACAGAAGGCAAAAGGTAGCAGCTTGATGCAGAAGAAAGGTGTGTTCATACATGCACAAGCATTAATGGGGCAAGGATACTGAAGAACACAAAAGGCAACATAGCCCTTTGTTATGTATTCACAGCAAACATATCAAAGTATAGTTTTGAAGGGGCATTTCAAAGAAGATAATGAGGTTTTCTTTGGCTATTTGTATGAAGTTGCATCCAGTAGAAGAGTTAAAAATATGAAGGTGCTCCATTGAAAATCCAAAAGGCATTTCGTACAGTTTGGGATTAGATGCAACCAACTCACAGGAGACGGTACATTTCTGCAGAAGTGGCACCTCTGCAAGGTGTTACAAGTGAAGAGAAAGGCAGTTAGGGTAGAGATTGGACTGATTTAAGACATGTTTGTATCACTTCAAGCCTCTTTGAGGGAACACAACTGCACAGTTCCTTCCCTTCTCCCACCTTGCACTGGTATATGATGGATTTGATGTTTGACAGCTCAGAGCCCTAAAATGGAGAGAAAACTAACCCAGCTAAAGAGGTGACTATTTTTCAGTCAGTTTAATGCCTTCAACAGGTGTGCTGCTGGCTAGGCAAGCACTTAGGTCAGTGTAAGCCTTGAGGAAGAGGAGCATTTATCTGTTGTCAGAGGAACTAACTGACTTTTCGGCAACTAGTTATTGCAGTGGTTCTGCTCTGGCTGCATTACACGGAAAGAACCTGGAGGCCTCAGAGCTATCACTTGAGAGGTCTAGAATGTTTATGACTTGGAATGTTTGTGGCCCCACATCTCCATCAAACCATTCTGCTGTGGTGTGCAGCTCTTGTAGGAGGGAAAGCAGAGGCTCTCACCTCAGGCTTGCTGTTCCCTGTTTCCCCACGGACAAACTACAACTTCTGCCAAAAGAGGGAGTCCTGGCTTTCCTGCCATCTACAGCTGCATGCTCCTACTCTCCTCCCTCCTGCTCATGCTAGAGTTTTTCTCAGAGAACTGGTTTGGTCAAAACCTAATAATTTTTTTTCCCTGACCTGTCTGGGCACATCACCAGGAAAATGGTGATAGAAAGAAAGGAGTAGGAAGAAGGGATGCCTCTATTAAATGTTGCATGAATTTATGTCAGGTAAAATCGTAGAGTCACAGAAACACAGAATGGTTCAGGTTGGAAGGGACCCTGAAGACCATCTAGTGCCAACCCCCTGCCATACACCTTCCCCAGGTTGCTCAAAGCTCCATCCAACCTGGCCTCGAACACTTCCAGGGATGGGGCATCCACAGCTTCTCTGGGCAACCTGTTCCAGTGCCTCACCACCCTCACAGCAAAGACTCTCTAGCCAATCTTTATCCAATCTAAACCTGCTCTCTTTCAGTTTAAAGCCATTCCCCATTGTCCTGTCACTACATCGCCAGCTCTCGTTGGCCCCTTCAGGTACTTTTGGATCTGCTGCCTCTGCCATCTCACGTCAAAATGGGGCATATCAAATTAGAGTCGCAAAGATCCTATTTACCGAAACTGTCTGTCCTGTTGATGGTCAGAATCTTGCCTACATTGCTCAGTAGGAGGTTCCATTTCAAGATGAAATCTGATGCCTGCTCTTTAAATGCCTCTTTACTCTTGCTTGGCTGCAGATAAAGAAAAAAAATGGTTTATGATGGATGGTAAAAAGAATTCCTTATTGTGTGGCAGACTATTTCCCTGTACAAACCGCATACAAAGGTGAAAAAAAAAACAAGCTTTTTTTTTTTTCTATTAGAATCTTAAAATATCTTAGGTTGAAAGAGATCTTTGGATATTTACCTATTCTGCTCTCTTGTCCAAAGCATGGCCAGCTTAGTTCAGGCCTTGTCCAACCAAGTTCTGAATATCTCCTGGATAAAGATTCCACAGCCTTTCCAGGTAACCTCTTCCTATGCATAATTATTCTAATGGTAATTTTTTTCTTTGTATCTATTGGAAATTTTCTTTGCTGCAACTTATGTTTATTGCCTTATGTCCTATAACTGTGGACCCCCAGGAAAAGTCCCGCTCTATCTTCTCTATAGTATCCCATGAGGTAGCTGAGGGTTATATGAGATGAAGGCACCACAGAATTACAAAGTACTATTCTTCATATAAAAAGAAAAAAATAAGAGTAAATAATTAAGTCAAGTAAATAGAGTTTGCTCTGCTTCTTCAGAAAGGAGAAAAAAACCCCAAACTCTAAGTACTACCCAAACCCAAGTTAATTGTTATGGCAACAACCAAATGCTGCAGTACCAACACGGCAACACAAATTGTGAATCAGTGAAGGTAGAGGGCTGGTAGAGTTGGTAATCTATTGAAAGGTGCATATGTGAGGATGGTCACACTTGAATATTTTACAAGAGCTAGAGACTTTATACTAGAAGTTTTTGGTACTTGCTAAAAGTCAATAGTTTGGTGACTTGAGGATGTGAGGAACCATGAAGTGTTCTCTTCATTTATACAAACATATTACTTCTGAATTTTGGTTATTAGGGGCTATGATAATACGTGCCTATGAAATGAGAGCAGATACTGAAACCACTTGAGTGGATATATGCACAGAAATATGCTTGTAGTTGTTTGCACAGATGGAATTTTTGTATGCCAATTAATTCTCCCTTTTTCCACAGCATGCATAAATTGTATTTATGCAAATCTGCAGTCTGGTCAGGTTGCTAATGTGCGATGTAGCTCCTGCAGACTAGTAACAGTCAGCATGTAGCAGGATAAGTGATGTGATCGCTCTTTCTGTTCAGAAATTATTAATTTTATACCTTGATAACAAAAGTCTGGAGATCTGAAGACAAGCAGCTCAGGAGATCCCGAATATCTGTGGAAGATGTCAGTGAAGAAATTAAGTTTTTCAAACCTGTGAAATACAGAAGGGAGATCATTACTTGAAGTGATTGGTTTGCCTTTTGCTTTTTTTCTGCAGTTTTGAGCTTTTTTTTCCTTTTCTTTTCTTTTATCTTTACCTTAAAATAGATTAAGACATCTGTTTCTAGCATTTTGATTAATATACCATTTCTTCAGTGAGGAATAGTACCCTACTTTGAAATCAGTCAGAATTCATGTTTATGTCCATTTCCAGCGTAATGTGCTGACCTAACCATCATGGCAAAGGTGGCAAGAAAAAGCAGTTCCAATGAAAAAGCTGGAATTTGGTTATAGGCAATGCTAACTTACTTATCTGCGATTTTATGTAGCTGAGAAAAAGAAATAACCTTGGTCTGATGTTGAAGGGAGAAAAAAATTTTAAAACAGTAACAGAAAATGCCCAATATTCTGTAGACCAACAGAAATATGGATAATGTTGCCACATATCAGTGCAATTGTTCCCCCAAAAGTTTGGCACCTACCACCCAATGCCAAAAGGTAAATTGCACCTCCTAAATTTATACCCTTCTAACTGAGACATCTTCCTTCAAGAAAGCATATGGATAAGTTCCGTGAAACCTTGCTTATTATAAATGACAATTTGAAAAAGCAATGGGAACAGAGAATGCGGTAAATCCACCTTGGAAAGACTAAGAACATCGATAATATAATGGAAAAATGTAAAAAGTGCTCTGTGCAGTGGTTTTTGGTTTAGCATATATATATGTATATATATATAATTGAAATGGTTCTCCTGATGGTTCTGTGAAGCAGGCAAGTTATTACTCCTACTGAAAGCAGTCACGGAAAGTCTGTGACAAATCCCTTGTCAGTGCACGAGTCAGTGATGGACTAGGAACAAAGAGCTGAGGTTCCCCCTGTTAGTTCTGTGCACAGCCTAGTCCAACTTGCCCATCTCTTGCTAATATTTTAAAGGCAGCCCATTAATCTAAAAATTAAGTTTCCACTATGTTTCTATGCCTTTTCATTGGGCTGTCTAATGCATTATGTAACAGCTGCATACAAACTGTGTATTTTATTTTTTACAGCACAACATTGATCCTGCAATACAGCAAAAGGACACGAAAGCTAAAAGGCCTTGTCCAGTTCAGTATACAGTATTTAAAAGTCTGGCCACAAGAAGTGATTTCGTGTGCTTCAACTAATAACAGAGGAAAATGCAATGATTGAAAACATCTTTTCTGTCAAAAGAAACAATAAAAAAATATCCCTTTTCAACCTCCTTCTAGGAGATACATAATTCAGTAACACAAACCCCACTCCTGCTGTCACAAAAAGCTTTAAGAGAGTCAGAACCAAAAGCCTTTAATTCTTAAACTTTAAAGTTAGGAGTATAATATCTCATGCTCCATTCTCAATTTTATTGGCTCTTTTCTAGCCTTTCAGGTTACAGGAAGACAGTAATTCCCAGTAGGGCAGATGTCATGAATAAACAAGAGGAAGTGCTGGACCTTTAACAATGACAAGCAAGTGCTTAAGAGAAAAGACAATAAATAGCAAAAAATAATTACATTTTAATTGTATGTTTTTCTGCCGCTTCTTCAGATTCCTAAACTTCTCTTGAAAGAGGTCTTTAGTCACATCCAGTGATTTCTCATTGAAGATGGCATGCAAGCCTGATCTCAGAACAGTGACTCTGCTGTTGTTGTTCAAGAGTGCCCTTACTGTCTGTAGAGAATAAAAAAACAGTTAATGCTTTTCATTTTCTCAAGCCCTTAACTCAGCCAAATAAGGGAATTGAAAAAGGAAAGCTTCCCTTATTCAGTACATATGACCAGTCTCCAAACTGGATGTGTGTGGGGGTTTAGGATCAAAGGAGATAAATCTGAAGTTGTCTTCAAGAGAGTTTTGTTCTGGGAGGTGTTCTTTTCAATGACACTCTATGTCGTCTGTGATGGAGCAGACAAGACTAACATACTTGAATTATCTGGGCAATTTGCTTTGCCTAGAGTTATTATAATTACACTAAATAATGGTATTTTGTCTAAAGCGTGGAATGGTGTATCAGGGATGACTTTCCCTCATTGTTATCTGTCCTTAATTCATGTTGCAATTTAATTAAAAGGCAAGTTTTTCAAGTTTCTCAAACCTTTGAGAGAGTAAAAATAATATTAGAAATATGGTATAAGTTAAAACAGTATTAGTTGGTATTTTATCCCATTTATCTGCTTATGAGTCATTTGTGAATTATTCTGTCTTCATATTTGTCCCAAAAAGTATTACTCACGTAGATATTGCAAACAATTTTCAGACTAACATTTATCATCATCTCTTCACTTTTTTTAATTAGTTGCTGATATCACGCAATATTCCTTAAGATTCTTGCTGAAATGATGAAAACAGTCAAGGAAACTAAAGCTGAATCCATTAAATTTTGTTAACAAATACATTTAGTCTCTCATTTCCATACTGAAATCAGTAAGATCCTAAAGCCTTGATTGGACTTTGAGCTTTTCTGTGAATAATCCTTGTCCAGTTGGGCTTTTCAGAGGAAAAACATGTTTTGTAAAATTCTGAAAGACTTCAGGATTCATAAATGTTTTAACAAATCCCATTCACCAGGTGCTTAACATGACCCCACAAGCAACAATGAATGCAGCCGACCATTTCTTTGCAAAAATTACCAATACAGCTATTTTTCATCACTCTGCTGTTTTGAAATACCAAACCAAACCTAATTCTCACTCAGCAAACTCCTTCATGTAAGTTAAGGACAAAGGCATTCTTCTTATGTGACTTGGAGTTTCCAATGACAGAAAAAGAGCCTGCAACAAGAATACATCACCCAAAGGCTGGGAACTACCAGGGCAGCATCTTCAGTAGGCTGCTAGTACATGACTCCATGCTTTAGACTGCTCCCTTTAGCCATTGGATTTCACGATACTAAACATGATTCTCTAAAATGACTGAGAGCCAGCCCTCTCAACACTCAAGCACAACTTACCAGAGGCAGGAATCAGCCCCAGGAAATGACAAGCATCATATTCACATTCTTGTCTCGCAGGGAATTTGCACCTTTTTATGCTCTAATTATTTCTGCATGTCCAGGTAGTAGCAGCTGTCAGCCTGCTTTAGCTACACATGGTGGGTAAGTTACTTTTTTTCTTTTGAATGCTGATCCTGCCAAAATTGTTCCTACTTACTCACCAGATGGCTAAATTATTGCAAAGTGCCCGACGAGGGATGGTGTGGTTACACTGCTCAGAGGCTGCAGCTGCACAGTGCCTCTGTAGCCCTTCTCATCAGGAGCACTCTTGCCTGCTCTGACCATCAGTCTCTAGCTGAAATTCCCAATGCGTTTTAGACAGAAAACTGAGAAGGTTTAGAAATAGAAGAATAGAATTTCTTAATCTGAGATGATTAGAAATATCAAATGACTCCTGTGTGAGAAGATGAGATAAACTTCACCTTCAGAGAGAAATAAGTGAGGAGGGATGTGATGGAGGTTTCTGGGAAGAATTGCATGAAGGGTAGAAATTTTAAAATAATAAAAGAAAGTATTTTTTCATATAACACATAATTAAACCTTGGAATCACTACCCCAAAATGTCAAGTACAGTGAAACTCTTTTGCTTTTCCCTTGTGTTTTGAAGAGGCTCTAGAGAAGGTACAAAGATCATTTACTTGTGAGAGATATAATCATAAATTTGACCCTGATTCTCAGGTCTGCTGTGTTCTGTTTGTGTGGGTTAAACAGTGTAAAAGGGATGTAGAGCACCCAGAGGCTTCTTCTAGAGAATTTCCCCCAAGTGCTGCAATTCTCTTGCCCTAAATCTTGAGGGTGTAAATCCAATTTTGACTCTCTGCAGCTTCTCGACACATTGAGAAAAAGTTACAATCAGGCTTTTGACATCATGGCTTGAACACAAGAAGGATGACTTGAAGTCTGAGTATGCAAATCAAATGCAAATGTCTGGGAATAGGTGACACTTGTGATCTTACTGGATCATGCTCTTCAATGCATAAGAAGACCTGTTTAGGAGCACATAAAGCTGAGCTTTTCAGGTGTTGGTATCTCCAAGGGCTGCTGCAGTAAATGGAAACTGTGAGTACTCAGCACTTCATGGAAGTCAACTTTTTTCCTGGGCAGACACCCTTATGCATGTTTGTGCTTTTTTGCCTTTTTTTTTTTCTTTTTTTTTTTTACTTTTTAAAGTAGGAGGAGGGTGTGTTTTGTATGCTACTGGTGATGAAGTTTTCCCATAAAGAAAAGTGACATTTAGTGGTCCAAGAAGCTGCTGTTCCTCCTGTCCCTCCCTTCCTTGTTTTCTCCCTGCTTCCCTTCTTCCATCTGAG
This sequence comes from Edolisoma coerulescens, assembly GCA_013397115.1. Classification (NCBI taxonomy): domain Eukaryota; kingdom Metazoa; phylum Chordata; class Aves; order Passeriformes; family Campephagidae; genus Edolisoma; species Edolisoma coerulescens. Next base: position 2,640,239 of record VWZW01001014.1, read on the forward strand.
TAACGATTCAAATCAGGTGGCATGTTGGGAAAATCTTGTACGTGTTTGAAGGACAGAATATACCACCTGTTCTCTTTTGCTTTCTTCCTTATTTGTGACCTTCTTTTTTCTGCTATAGCCCAGACCACCTCAAAACCCAAGGACTGGGAAGGATCCAAGGGCAGCAGTGGAAGGAATGCTCCAGCATGTGCCCTCGACTAACTTTGGCATGGATGGGCAAAGATACTGGAAACTATCCTCTGACCCTTCCAACTACTGTGTTCTCCTCTCCATGGGGTACCATCAACCACATTTCAGAAGAATCCAGAGGGAGGAAAATGTCCCCTCAGCATACTTAACAGTGTGGGAAGAGATGGGTAGGAGTGTGAGCATGACATGGTCGGTGTACTATTAAGAACATCCATGCTGCTGCTCTTGTCCTACAATGGAGCATTTCAAAAATAGTGCAAACTGCTGGCAGGAATGAGATTCCCAGCTTTTTTTTTTTTTTTTTTTTTTTTTTTCACAAATTCTGGAACATACCTTGACCATGTTGCAAAGGTCTGTCTGTCTCCTGAGCCTTTTTACAAATTCTTTAGCTTCTGTTAAAGAAGAAGAGGCAGGTGTTTCACATCATTAATATTTTACAGTCTAAAATACATTAATGAAGACAGATCTTTTAAGTTAGAAAGTAGTTCCCTAGGGGAGATTTGGAGGGTAACAGGGGGCACAGCAGGGGCACTGAGCCAGCATTATGGGATGGACTGGGGACCCTTGCAGTCAAAGCTTGCAAGGAGAAGCTGCCCAGCTCACCACTCCTCCTTCACTGTGAATCTATTAATCCATGACGTACAGGAAAAAGACTTTCTATATTTTCTTACATTTAATACTTCCTAATTAAGACTAATGCTTTTTTACTTGTGTGGTTTCAGGTGAATGAAAGCAACATTAAATCTAAACCTGCTGTATTTTGTTTAGACAGTTTACATTTCCACCTTTATGCATCTATAATTCTGCAGCACTGTTAATAGGAGTTGGTTTCTTTTGTTCTACTTTTCTCCTGTTTATAATGTATTACATGTAATTATGAAAAGCATGGTCCAAGAATACCCTTCTTCAGAATAAAATAAATAACACTTTCTCAGTTGCAGGAAAATCGAGTATAAAGCAACTTCTGTAGACAGACAATGATTTTCAAGTGAAAATTTCTGTTTCTATGATGTTTGTACAAACCAGAAAGACCAGGATGTATATACATAGGGTCACAGCTGATTAATTACATATACTTCTCTGCACCCACATGTTAAAAAAACATTACTACGTTTGCTCTGTCAAGCATTCAAATGTAAGAAACACCAAAATTAGGTCTGTCTGCAGTATTGAGCATATGAATCCTAATAAAATCTTTTTCCTACACAGGAGCCCTGTTTTACTGCTGCAGAGTTGGTCTTCACTCAATGAGCAACTGAGCAACAGGAGGTTTTAGTCGGAATCTTCAGCATTAAAGGTATAAATGTCTGTGTGTGTGTGCATTATTTACAAACACACACATTGACACACAGGTTTGTAGAGTACAGATTTTTTCCAATTGTCCTCTAATGTCAGTCATATTTTCCCTATGGGACTACGGCTTTTTTCCTTTTATATTGGCCTGTGCTACAGCCATTAATTAATTTATTAGCATAAGGCCACTTGTAAGAGGAAGAGAGAATAATATCTGAGTTTCAGAGGGCATGCATATTATTGGTCATCTACACAGCCAAAGCAATCATGGCAAGAGACAGACCTGTAAGAAGATTTAAGTACATTTCAATTTACCATGAATTGGGAATACTTTTGGCTTAAATTTTTTCTCACACATTATCTAAGACCACTTATTTTTAACTATATCCCAAATAACTCTAGTTGTTGCTACTATCAACATTACATCAGCTAAAATGTTTTCAAAATAATTTAAGTGTTTGTAATACAATCTTCTTTGCAGTTTAACCAAAGATTATTTTTGAAATATTTCTCTCACTCAAACCTACCATTAGATTTGGATGTTTGGAGCAGTAATGGAAAACCTCCCAAAGGATTAAGCATCCAACATTTAACATTTTCACTGAATGATCTGATTGAGTCTATGTGTTGTGCAGGCACGTCCTCCAGGAAATCAGGAAGTAGGATGTTCTCCAATTCCTAGAATACAAATTCATGCTGCTGCACATGACTGGTGTACCACAGATATTTACAGCAGCATGAAATAAAATTATATTTATAGTTTAAATGTAAGTGTGAAGAAGCCCACTTTTTTTTCTTCCAATTAAGCAAGAGCTAAGCTACCTTTTTTAGCAGAAGGAAAAAGATCCTAAGAGTAAACATTGCTTCCTGAATTAATTTCTAGACAATACTTAATGACCTGCTGGAAATAAGAAGCAAATTATTTTTATCAGAAAACTGCATATTTCTGTGTGGAAGGCCACTGAGAAATGCAGTAGTGTTCTCAGAGGAAAAGTAACTCTCATAATCTGGAAAACCATTATCAGTTGAGATTTCAGTCACATAACCTCATGCCAGAACCACAGACCACATTTATAACAGCACACTCCATTGACACTAGGAACTTTCAAATTAATATATAGGAGCAAAATGGAAGCTATCCCAAATTCCACTGTACCTTTCAAAACCCATACTGGGCTGTCTCAGAAGAAGCCAAAAGATAGAGTTGAGGAATAAATGAAAATCCCAACACACAGCACAGAAGAAAGAGAGGGCCCTTCTCCTTAGAACTACCAAAAAGACACAAACATGTAATAGCATAATTACAACAAGCAAATGTGTGTACAGTACCTTGAATAGATACCTATCATAGCTTTTTAACAGCTGGCACACATCTGGCAAGCACATCAGTTCTATTCTTTCAGGCTGCAGAGACATCCAGAATGACATGATAGAGTCTTCCACCTGTCACACAAAGCCCTTTATGAATTTTCACTGATTTTACACTTGTGGAATGTGAAGTGTAATTCAGTAAGACAACACACAGGCACAGAAGCAAAGGAATGACCACGGAGATGGGCTCTTTGCCTAGGCCCATCCTGGCTGGGCTCCAGTGGAAGTGGAAGCGTCCTGGGGAAGCGGCAACAAGCTGAACTTCACCAGGCAGTGTACAAAAGAGGAAAGAAACAAAGAATTGTGCCATGGATATGAGGATGTAATTAAAGATATGTGTCCATGGCTATGTGTTATGTGCTCAGCTCAGACTTACTGATGTGCCAGGAGGGCTCAGAATATGCTTACAAACTCAGATTCTTGGAGCATATTGTGTTAATTCAGAATTTTAAAATAACCTGACTGAACGCTCCTTTTGTCCGTAAATCATCTACCTTAGTTCAAACCATCAAGTAAATAAGCTACACAGACACAATTTTACCCTTACAGTTGTTTGCTATTGTCAGAGTAAATGTTACTAAAGAAAAGGCATACCTTGTCAAGCTTGGTCTCTCTCACCATTTGTAAAATAACTTGACAATAGTTGTAGTAGTCATTGGCAAGCAGCGCAATCTGTTACCAAAAAGAGGGTACAAAATGATCTCACAGGAAAAGAGCTGACTTGTTTTATGGCCACGTACTTTGAACGTACCTGTTCATAGGGGTATGTTTCACTTTGTGCTTGCTCTCCAAAGAAGAACTGGTTGAAATCAGGAGAAAGGTAATGAAATGTCTCTTGTTCTGTCTTCAGATAAATGACAGATGGATAATACTGCAAATTCTTGCTCTTGATGCATAACAATATATTTTGGACAACAAAAAAAAGAAAGATTGCAATTATCTTGTCAGTTTGGTTAAAGGTATTAAGTATTTTCTTAAAATTGTAGGACATGGTTTTATAATAAGATATATTTCTTTAGAGAAATGCTTGTCTTTTTTTAGAAAATAGGGGTGAGTGAAAGAAATAAGCAGGGCTGCCTAAATATTTAAATCCTAAACTGTACATGAATTTCTTTTCAAAACCAGTGAATATTTAATGCTATACATATCTTCCATATATGTTTTCTGTAGCACTTGTGTCACACCTGCAGCCCCCTGGATAAGGCTGCAGATAGCTGGCTGTGCTGTTGGGATGACAGCACATTTCCCATTGGCTGTCATTGTCACAGCGCTCATTACTGCACCCGAGCACTCGCTACAAATAAGACAGACATCCAGCCTCTCATTTTTTCCTCACTTTGGTCCACATAAGTTTGTTGCTCGTTTTCTGCTGGCTGACATCCAACAAGCCTGGTGTCAGGCCATCCCACGACAGCTCGCTGAGGGGAGAACTGCCACAGGTTAGTTTTGCATCTGCCCTTTTCAGTGGGCAGGGACTGTGCTCTTTTTTCTTAATCATATCCCAGTATTTAAACACGTCTCATGCCAGTAAACTCTAAGCATGTTGAAAAGGCACTGTCTCAACAGCATGAAGGTCTGCTACCGTGGGCCTCAGGCAAAGAAGGTTGTGCCCCACTAACTCCCCTAATATTCAAAACCTGATCTGTCAGCCACAATTTCCACTCTCAGTACAGACAAAATTATTTGAGCTGACGTTAAGACAACAAAAATGTTAAGCTAATGGGTGAAATAGGAGTGGGGGAAGTAAGCATGAAGTGAGATTACACAGACCAAGATTATTTTGAAGAAGATGGGCTAGCTGTATTTCATCAGAACATATTAGATGGTTATAATTAAACACACACATAGACATTTTGTTATGTCAAATGTATCTGAAACTCACTGTTCCTTTTTTTTGTCTGTTCTTCTTGTAATCAGCCACATTTTCAGAACTCCAGGAACTTCTACTGTGATAAAAAACATAACAGAAAACAAACAAACAAACATGCAAAAGCTCACTGATTTGTTCTGTATTTAGTAAGAAAATTAGCTCAAACTGGATAGACTGCACGAGGTTGGAGCACTGCATTTGGAAAACAAACCCTGCTCTCTTTCCTGTCATTTAGTAATCCCATGATTTTCTAGCAAATCTCTAGACCAATTTCTGAATTTTTAAATAAAAGTGAAACCTTCATTTTAATAACAATTGACCATTTAACAGTGCAATATCTTTGAACTTCTCGCATCAGCACTATGGGTTTGTATTTGTAGTTGCAGTTTGTTTGGAATGGTTATAACTATTGCAAACATGAAAATAACAAAAGCGTAATAATCCCTGTGCTTAGGTTTCATGGTTATTGCATTTTCTGCACCGTACATCAGTTTAGATGGCATTTAGTTTCTGTTTCCCATTTACTTTGCAAGTTGGCCATGGTGTTCCACACAGTCAGAATTTACCTGGACCTGCAAAGGCTTGACCACTGGCTTGCTGCTGAAAGCAGGCACAACAGGCTGCTTTCTTGCTGTACTTTCTCCTGGCTCTCTTGCTGCCTGTTTAGTTGAGGCTAATGCTAGCAGAGGGAGAGGCAATGTTGCTAGTAAAAGGGACATGCTGCAAAAATTGGATGTCTCCAGTCAAGCCTCCATCTGCTGCTGACACTTGCTCACTGTCTAGGAAGGCATTTCATACTCAAGGGTCCTGTTGGACTTGGCTGTTTTGAAGGGTGGAAGCCTGTCTAATCAAATCCTGGCTACTGGTTTTCACTGCTGTGATGCATTACAGAGCAGGGTACCACCATATGTCCTGAAGAGACAGAGGATAAAATCTAACAACTTATCTGCCTGTAAACTCCAGCCACTGAAAATGCTTCCTCTCCACTCTCTGCCATCCACTGGACTGACTCTTGCCACCTTTCCCTCTGCCCTACTCTGTGCCATGAGGGTTGTGCTCCAGTGAAACAACCAATCTGGCTGTCCAAGATGAGGCACGACATTCATGCTGGATATGTTTGGTAGTGCTGGTGACTCTTTCCCCTGAACATTTTAGAAGTGGTGACTGGACAAAGGCAAACACATGTAAGTAGAGATGTTTCATAGCACTTCTTTCAAATAGGTCCTTCCTGCAGATTCCTAAAGCCTGTGAAATAAAATTAATGAATATTTTCCAGCTCCTGCTCTCCCTGAGAAGGCGGCCAGCTGTATCTTCTGCTGCTGCTACTATGGCAACACGTATCAGCATCGCTCGCCTCCAGTGCGTTGGTTCCCTCGGCAGACTGGCTCCCCACTGCCCTGACACAGGGACGGCGAGGAGGGACAAGGAGTGCTACATGGGTTCCTCTGTGCCGCAGCAGCCAGCCAGGAGCTCAGGGATGGTTAAGTGCAAATACCTACAGAACACTAACAGTTCTATGTGCTCCCACTGTTGGCAAAGGGGGCTCGCAGTCACCTGGTGCTTGGCTGCACATCAGAGACATACAGCCCCCGGAGAGCAGTGCCTGGGGAAAGACAGAACACACAAAAGAGGAGGTGGGTGGGAGAAAGGGAACATGGGTGACAGCAAAATCACAAGGAGTTTCACCATCTCTCTTGCAGAGTTTGGGTGATGCTATGGGGTGGGAACTAAGGCTAAAATGGAAAGACAAGAATGGGGATGAAATAGAGAATAACAGAGACGCAAATGGGAAGGACAAAAGAAAAGTTAAAGGAGGGAAGGTGGTGGATGTGCATGGTGTTGACTGTCACATTACACAGAGATTAGTAAAGTTAATTTGCTAGAATAAAAATCAATTTTTTTAAATGAAAAAATAATAGGTTTGCTTCACTAGACAGTCAGGAGCCTAAACCTTGCCTATTACTAGAATAAAAAAACCAACTCTTATAGAACCAAAATTCAATTACATTTTTTAAACACTGTGCTCTGAGCCAGACCAGGTACTGTTTTCGGGAGAGCTTGTCCTCAAAGCTCCCATTCTGAGAGGGAACACATTCTGTTGTAATGCAAATCAGTAAATAGCATATCCCCTCATGTTTGTAATACATTTGGAGACCTCATTGACTACAGTTGCATATATTTACACTATTTTCATAAACACCATCATCAGAGCTGTGGTACACGCATCTTCAAAGAATTGAAGATTTCTAAATGAACCAATTCACAGGTGCTGCGTAAGACCATCCTCATGACTCCTTGTGTGAATATGTTCCAACCCTGATACATCTGAGGTCCCACCAACTACCAAAATGCAAACACCTTCATTGTATTTAAAGGCATTCCACTATAATCTTACTGCCATTTCTGTGACATCAACAAGCATAGCTCCCAAGCTGCCAGATCCTTCAGAAGCCTAGTTCCTCACTAGCAGCGCCACATCAGTTGCTGACTATCATGGTCAAGAAATATCCTTTTCAGTAATTAGAAAGAATGGTTCCTAATTTTGAAACCATTCCTGTCTTCGCCAGCCCACAGGCTGGATGGATGTCGTGGTCTCTCCGCTGGGCTCAGGGATCCACGTTTCCCTCTGGTAGATGTGACAGAAATAGCATCTGCATGTTGGGCTTTATTCGGGCATGGGAGGGCGCAGTAGTTATTTAGGACACCTTCACCACAGAAACAGATACCCCCAGCCTCTGCCAGAGGGAAATGGCAACAAGCCAGAGAAGTATATCCCATTAGAGGGGTCTGGACAACAGACTGGCACAGGATTGCACTGAAATGGTACATTAAAAATCTTCACTCTGATTTGGAAATTTCCAAACGAATACACTCTCAAAAATTGAGATATTATAGGTCAAATACCCTGCTGTGTTTATACATATGATTACCTATATGAGAACAAAATTTCTTCTTGCAGGTAAAAAAGTCTTTGAGTTTTAATTACTTTTTCTAAATTTCAATTTTATAAGTAAAAAAAAAGTCTAGAATTTTCCATTGCTGGTTTTATCAGTTTTATTGGATCATGAAAAATTTAGAAAGTACTGAAAGTACTTCTAAAAAGTATTAAAAAGCATTAAAAGTGATTTCAAAAAGTACTGAACCTTACTGATAGGAATGTAAAGATGAGGTATTTCCTTCATGACCTAATTACAAAGAATTTACAAAACTCCCCACAAATGCAAACTAACTCACTTATTTGGTTGAAGCAGATGCTTTTTTAGTATGTGACCTAATTATTTCTCTCAGAGTTGTGCTAGTCATGCTTCTCTGGCTGTGTTTTGTGCTTTTTTACTTCTTTCTCTCTGTTTCCTCCTGCTGTGCTGTATGAGATACTAAGAAGTAATTGTGATACCCATCTGCCCAGGTGTTGTGGGGCTGCATGTTGGCTTGGGACAGGGACATGTAGCTGTATTTAGAGTGGAAGCTGTTCTAATTTCAGCTGTCTGGCTTCACTCAACAGCTTAGTGTCTTCTTAAAATTGTCTTGAATGAAGGAAGCGTCAGACAAGATAATTTTGTAGTTAAGGGACTTTTCTACTGCAACCAGAAAAATGATCTTTGTCTGAATACTATCTTCATATTTTGGGGTTTTTTTAATCTGAAATGTTATAGAATCATAGAACCATAGAATAGTTTGGTTTGTAAGGGACCTTCGAGGGTTATCCAGTCCAACCCCACTGCCGTGGACAGGGATACCTTCCACTAGACCAGGTTTCTCAAAGCCCCATCCAACCTGGCCTTGAACATTTCCACGGATGGGGTATCCACAGCTTCTCTGGACAACCTATTCCAGTGCCTCACCACCCTCACTGTAAATCTCTTCCTAATATGCAATCTAAACCTACCCTCTTTCAGGTTGAAGTCACTGCCCCTTGTCTTATCCCTACATGCCCCTGTACAAAGGCTTTCCCCAGCTCTCGTGTTGGCCCCCTTTAGGTACTGGAAGGTGCTTAAAAGGTCTCCCTGAAGCCTTCTCTTCTCCAGGCTGAAGAATGCCAACTCTCTCAATAGGACAGGTGTTTATCTCAAGAAACAATATCAAGATCAGTAGGTGGCTGGTTGATGTCAGCCTTTTCCCTGGAATGCGCATCCTATTCCTTGGCTTGGCCAAATTAAATACAGTTTTTAGGAGTAGGTGTCTGGGCAGGCACCTCTGGCAGCTGGTGGAGAAGGAGAGGGAGGCCTGCAGCCAGGGCAGCAGCTCCCCTGTGGTTAAGCATGAGCTGCAGGGTGTTCCCCAGCCCATCCGAGGAGATGGCTCATTTCCATGAGGAGGGCCAAAGACAGAAGCTATGCTGACAAATGTGGTGCATCTGTCTCCCAGCAGTGGCTAAAGTCCTTTTTTCTGCACCTGCTCCAAACTCACCTATCATTGCTTCTTTGGTTCCTCCTATTTTATACATTTATTTCCTCATGTTTCTACACCGGAGGAAAAAAGAGCAACCACTCAAATAATTCTGTTCTCTCTCATCTCTCATATGACCAGAATGATCAGCTTTCCTTTTATGCCCATCAAGATTGCTATTTTCAAGTGATGCTGCAGGGAAACACCTTTCTTTCCCTGAAAAGAAAAGACCAGCAGAGACTTAATCAGAGACCTGCAACATTCCTTAAACAGTGGACAAGACCTTTCCTCATTGTGGATGTTAAACCTTAGGCCTGTTCTGGTTATACTGGGTACAGAGGAAGTGAAGGATATCATTTCAGTCAGGGTGTCATGGGAAACCAGCCTCAATTTTCCTATGAATAATTTGTTTAGTCTCACAACAACAGACTGCCAGTCGATCATCTACAGAACCTGATCCTCTGTCCTGTCTCATCATTTACCCTTGTCCCTCTATGGACTTCTGCAACATTACCCGACGTAAAACCTGTGAAGGAAGGCAACAAACCTATGGGTGTAATTTTTCCATGTTTTTCCAAATCATGCACTTAATTAATTAAATATTATATAAAATATCACAGACACTGAAACAATTTCAACATCACCCAGGTATCTGGGTCCTTGATAGGCTGACTTGTATGCCCCTAGTATTCATGCCATAGAATAATGCTATATCTCCATATTAAAGAATGGAAACCAAATTACAGAATTTACCCATATGCACACTAAAGTAATGTTCAAGACTGTAAGAGAATGAGGATACAAGCCTGGTCTTCAAAGTCCAAGGTATAGGCTACACATAATTTTTTTCTTCAGTGTAAAGGAGTGTAAAACTGTTGCAGAACAGCAGCATTTCCCTTCCTTTTTTTTTTTTTTCTGGGAAGAAATTCAAGCCAGTGGTTTGTTTATCTGAACCATGAGCTTAACCATGAGAATTCTTCCTCTCCTGCCCACAACACGCTCCTGTCTACACTTTAATCTACCATAGTATCTTACAATCATTTTAGGCTTTTAGGCTTTTAAGTTTTGCAATCCATTTATACTTGTCTTACACATTTTCTAATTTATGTTCTCTTACAAGATGTGATTTTAAAATCCGATATTTTAAAACCAAGTGAATGAAGTATTTCTGAAGTACTGTCTCAAGGAGTAAAAACCCCAGATAACATGATTGTGTGTAGGACTCTTCAAAACAACGCAGTCATTTATACTTTAATACATTTCTTCAGCCTACTGTTTAATGAGGAAGGTGATAGAATGTCATGAAGCCATTTCAATATGAGTTTTTTGAGCTTCCATTTAGAGTCTCAATATATTAAGCTCTTCTTTTAGGTTCAGCATGAGTTCCTGCTCTTAAGATCTACATGGCTAAAATGTCCAATTTTAGGAAGTCTAATTAGGCAGGGTCTGTTTCCAAAATGCAGCTTGTCTATTAGGGCACAGCACTTAATGGCACAGCACTTTCTTAGTGTTTATATTGAGAAGAAAAATATAATTCTACTGGCAGCGTTCAACAGATGATTTACAGATTTTCAGAAAACATAGACGGACATGTGTCATGTCTTGGTTAAAACATTTTGAAAAACAAACCTGAGATAATTTTGTTCATACAGAAGACAGCAAAAACGTGCATAAAAAGAAGACTCCTTCTTGATAGCTATTCCATCATAATGATATCTAGAAAAATAAAAAAAGATGAACTGGCAACCATATGATTTTCAACAAGTCAGCAAATAATTCATAATCCTCTTTTGAAAGCAGATGATCATTCTATTTAACCAAGAAAAGATCAAGTAGAAAAAGCTATATTTGTTTTTTAAATTCTGTTGAATATATATTTTTCCCAACAGAAAATAATTACACAAACTTTTTACAAACTCTTTTTAACAGTTTTTGTCCTGGAATGCTACCTTCTTCTAAATGAAATAAAACTTAAGGCAGTGAATGGAGTGCCTCATATTTGTACAGGACAGCTAGTGAAGTCAGGAGCCAGACTCTTAGCAGACAGAGGTCCCCATATCCCCACAGAAGTTGAAGGACTTAGTGCAGCTGTTCCTTGGCCATTTACAGTAGCTCAGTGACTGGATGGCCCATCAGTGCCATGGCAAGCTAAAACTCAACTGCCAGACCTTCTCTAAGATTTATCTGAGCTCAGTGAGCAACAGAGTCACCATCTCTGTTACCAAGGTGCTACCAGCTGGCTCCTCCCAGGCTGGGCCACAAGGAACCAGGGGAGCAGTGCTGGGGTCTGGGGCCACCTGCAGCCAGGAGCAGGTAACCTTCTGCTGCTGGGAGGAGAGAGCGTGGAGGCTGGGGACTACCAAACACCATCCCAAATCCTGTCTGCTGTGAGGAGGAGCCTGGGAGTGTCTGAGGTGAGGCACTCCCAAAATAAAGGTTTTCCTGGCTCAAGCTGACAGCAAGTCCAGACTAGTGGAGACAAGCCACAGATCAAGTAAGGGCATGTTTTTCTCAAAGCCCATGCTTGACAGCTACACAAAATGCTTGTGAAATTACTCTGTCTCAATGCCCTTAAAACATCTCTTTTTCTAGTCTGGATGTTCAGAGTGTGAGTATAACTCTGGATTTGAAAAAGCATCCTACTCTCTGTGCTCTAGAAGAGAGGGAAGGGAAAAGAAAGGACATTTAGGACAAGGACCTGAAGTTGTCTGATTTAAATGGTTTGAAACTGTACGGCATTTCCATTGACCATCAGTGTGTGCTGGATCACTCCATGGATGTGTGCAAGGACAAAAAGCACAATACAGACATTAATCATGGCTGCCACCCCTGTGCATCCCAGAGCCAGTCTTTCCTGGCCTAGAAATGCAGTGTCTGAAGAGCTCTCAGCAAGGCTGTGATGTCTGGCAGATGCTTCATGCAAACCTTGCTGTTAATAGCCAGTACAAATAGGAGTACTAAGGTCTTTTAAAAAGCAGTCCAATCTGGAATTCATCCCTTACCAAAGCAGATCTGATGTGGTGATTTTCCTTGAATTAACTCTATTTTAATGTCTTTGGTTACACCGTGAATTACTCTGGATCTTGTGTTGTGTTACAGACATGCAACCAACAATTCAGCTGCCATATTACAGTGCTGGGGCTGAAAAGTCAGCCACTTTAAAATTTTATTAGAATAGTTATAAATAACATTCTCAAAGAAAGGACACAGACCCAATACCTGATACTCCCTGCTGTGGTCCGCTTTCTTGTCACCAGGCCTGGGAAAACTAACTGAATAAGCTGTATAAACAGAAAATTGGAGATACTTGGCAAATTCATTCTAAGATGCAAAAATCTATCTGCCACACTTTTTGTCTTTAATCACTTTGCTTTTCATCATTTCCAGGCTAATACCTGTTCTTACATACCTCTCAAATGGTAACCGTTGAACTAAACTCAATCAGGCTTTTGCGGATCCAAGGCTAAGTAATTTAAGGGATTACCTCTCTCAGATAGGAATTTTTTTATAGTCTGCACTGGAAAACAGTGCTCACACCAAGAGACCCCTGCAGCCAGGGCAGGATCAATCAGCTGCAGGAACTTGAAGGTGCCCTGATGGTCCCATACTCTGCCAGACCTTCAAGCCTTATTCATTTAAGAAGGTCTTGGAAGGTGTACTGACAGGATAGGGCCTGACTGATCTGTCTTAAAAGGACCTGAATCATCAATCTGCAAAGCAACCTTTTGACCACCACGGTGGTGTGAACTGAGGTCATGCAGCATCTGTCAATGTTGGGCTCTACAGAGTAATTAGATACTGTCAGGGTAATAATCCACTTCACTACGATTATTCTGCATGAGCTGTCCTGTGAAGACAGAGACTAACTCAGGACACCTGGGTCCAGGACTAACCCAGGACACTCTAATATTCCCAATATAGCAGGAACAGAGGATTTACTCCCTGTTAGCAAGGAGTGAGGAGAGTCTCCAAGCAGCAGCACAAAGCTTGGACACTGTGCAATGTGTGTGTTGTTGGTCCAAAGGCCTGATAAAACTCATTAACACGCTCCTCTAGTTTTAATGATGGTCCTGTTCCTTGCATGTTTCTGCATGCTCCCACCCCAGCTGCTCCCTTTCTCAAATTGACAGTTCAGCATAATCCCATTTTTCTAAAAGGGAAGCCTAAGAAACTGGGGCTTTTGTGACACAAGACATATCCTTCCTCCCACTGCCATTTCTACAGAGACAGCGATGTATTTGGGCAGAGGGATAGGGCAGATGAGATTAGGAGCGTCTTCAGTCACCACAGTTTGATCCACATGGGGCTGGACTGCAAAAGCCCTTGCAGTCCACATGCACGGAGCACAGTCAGGTTACTACAGCTTGGTAACTTATTAATAGCTCAGCCCATTATAGGCTGTGGTAACTGATTACACGTGCTCTCGGTTTAAACCAGGGTTGCTGCAGTTCCTGCTCTCCTCAGCTTCTTGCTACATGGTCTGTTCTCCTGCTGCAGAAGGACAGACCGTATCAAGGCACAGGGAGCTGCACCCCAGCTTGCTCCGTTGGGATGTGTTAACTTGCACTGCAACGTACTGGGTTGGTTAAGGCTGTGAGCAAATAGTTGCAAGCACCAGCCCACAGCAGTTGTGGCTCATCAGTTCTTCCATGTGACCAGACTCATGCTTCATCTGTGCCTGTCCCAGCTTAAAAGGAAAACACATTAAGGTAAACCACATGAAGGCTTAGCTTACAGGTGGTAACTCAGTCTTGCTGGAGCACTGGAAGGGTACAGGCAGGATGGGATTAATCTCAACTACATGGCTACAAGGCAGAGAAGTCTAAGATAGTCGCTGTGGACTATGTAGTCAATGAGGAAAAACAAATGGCAGTTCTGAGGCCTCTTTCATCTGAGCTGTCTGAAGTGACTCATTTCATACGAGGAAACGTGTAACTACTTATTTCTCTCCATTGGCTACCTAGAGATTTTTAAGGTGGCAAGCTTCATGGCCAATGTCTACGCTGAGCCAGGCAAATTCTACCCATGTTCTTAGCTGATGGGTGATGATCCATTAAGCTATGGCAATAAATCACACCAGATCACTCACTCCAATCTTGATTTTCAGCAGAAGTGATTTAACTTATCCAGTAAAAAAATTAGATTCAACTGAATTGAGATAAATGATTCCTAGAATGGGGTTAGCCACACAAATGAAATTGACTTCAGGTACAACTTGTACTTAAATTATTTTGGGCATGTGTTAAAACAATGCTTAGTAGATCTTACTGTGGGAACTAATAGAATATTAGCAGTAAAAAATAGGAAGTTCTGAACAAAAAGTCTTGAACAAGAAATATTCACAAGGCTTTCTCTCTTCCTTAGTTTGTTAAAAATGGTTGAATAGCTATGGGTATTGGTTGCAATTGGGATTTCTAAGCGGCGACTGTTCCTTGGGTTGCATCAAACTCAATGTAATAGAAGAGTGGAACTGTTAGAAGGAGATTCAGTTTTACATCTGCATTTGTTTTGCTTGGATGATTCTGTAACAACTGTTTAGGGTGTCTTTGGAGCAAAATCTCCTCAAGTATACTTAAAAGGGAAAGTATAAAATTATGTAACAACCAAAGATATCTTTTAAAGACAGAAGAATCGTCTGCTTGGAATCAGTTGTTTAACTTTCTGCTGTTAAAAACAGAAAACTGGTAAAACTTTCTAAAATATATTGGAAAAAGAAATCTTTGCTAGTGTATCATACAACAGTTCCCTAAAGAAAATAAACTCCATCCCAAACAATACTCTTTCCTCTGATATAAATGCATCTACATGAGGGCTTAGGACAAAACGCACAAGCATAATTAATTACATATTCCTTCTCTGTTATTTAATCTCTTTTAATATGCAGCGTGTATATTTGATGATCAGGCTTTCTGTTTAGGCATCCCTGCTTCTTATCTTATATATCCTATCTACTCTGTACCTTTCCAAAGGTGGATGCATGTACTTGAATCTTGAAATCTGGATTGCAGGTTTCAATATACAGCTCATATAGCAGCCGACAGGGTACAGCGCATCCTCCACACAAATAGAAATTATCAGCTAGCCTTTAAAGCAAAAATAATCAATTGGTTTATGTCAGAGTTAGAAGAAAGAATTGTTAGATTTTAATAGTTCATCAGATTTACAGTGAACTCTGTAATAGTCACTCTGATTTTATAGAAGCATAGAAACAAAAAGAGCTACTTCCTTTGTGTTAATCTGTATCCTGGGAAACAATATACTTTTTCATATAAATATATATATGTATACTCTCTGTTTATTTTTAATTTTTAGAGCTCTGTTTTCCTTGTTTTCAACACGTAAGATAGGTCATGTGAGATTCTGCTAAGATATTAACTAGTTCTCATAATTTTTAAATTAAAACAATACAACTTAGTAATACCATTATAACATTGACACCAATACAGACAGTATTAGAATTTCTCATATGCAAAATGTTGTTATATCAAAGGATCTAACTTTTGTCTTCTAAATAGAACTATACCAAAAACAATAATATGAGCATTTTTCCACCTGAAATGTGCAATATGGTGTTTTGGGACAGAGTGCACAAACTATAAAGGACCACATTCTATTTTCACATAACCTCACTAATTTTAGGACAAGCTTAATAGGAGAACAGAGTTTTAATTTACAGTTACTATAAAACAGAACTGCCAGGACTGAAACAGGCTTAGGTGTTATCCATCCTTTCACCAAATCCCTGATTCATCCTACTTATCAGAATGGTCATAGTCAAGTAAATGCAACTACTTGTGTGAATAAGGTGAGGAAGATGTAAACTTGGTTGCTTATTAGCCTAAGATATTACCTTCACCAGTAAAAAAATGATCTTTAATTATAAGATAATGCCAATGGTTTTGATGTCAGAAGATAACAGGCTGCAGTACAAATATGGGAGCAAAGCTGAAGCAAAGGAGCAGAGAGATGAATTTTCAAAGCATGACACACTGCTTGTATCACAGTGGTTTCTTGCTCTGACTCTGTTTCCGTTCTACCAAATTATTTATGCATATTTAATTAATTTATCAGCTGAGAGCTAGTGCAGCACAGTGCCAGTTGCTCACTGTGTCTTTACTGATAATCGAGTTGGTTGGGAAAGCAGATTTTCACATTCACCGGGTGAGATAAGTCAGTTGGATTTTAAATCAGCATCCTCTGTTTTAGTAGCCTGATTTCAGGCAACCCAGTTGTTTATCTTAGGTGCTTTGGCAGTAGACGGTGGATAAGGTCTACAGCAAACTGATTTGCTAGAATAGACTGAGCAAGAAGATGGTCTCTGTGCAGTCTGATGATGTCTACCTCACCTGTTATTTGTGCCTCCTCCCCTTTTTCCATTGAAGAAGGCTACCTGCTTCCCCCAGCTTTCCTTCTCCCTATCAAAAGACCCCTCAAATGCCCCACTTTAACCTCCCAGAAGACTATCTTCTCACCCAACAACCCAAGAGGCTGTGCTAGGCCCCCTGCCAGCTCCTCACCATCTCTTGCCCCACTATCCAACAGCAAAGGCTTCATGGCTAGACCTGAGCAGGATCCTGCACCCAAAGATAGGGGATCTGCTGCTCTAATGGGGTATTTCCCACCATCAGGCTAAAAGGTAAATGAAATTTATTCTACATAGGAGTCCTGATGAGCTCTGCCTCCCAGCAGGCAGGAATGCTTTTTCTTCTAGAGCATTTCAAAACCCTTCACAATTGAGCAGTCTCAAAGGAGATTAATCCTAAGTTCAAATTCATCCTTAATATAACACCACAAGAGTCTTTGGAAGTGCATCAGAAATTAATTCATGCTTCAGTAGCTGGTTTCTGCCAATAATTTTTCCTCAGCATTTAACTACTTAGTGACAAAGTATTTGAGAATTCCATTTTGTGATTTTTTTGTCCATTAAACTGCCAGTCTTTTTCAAACAGTAAGTCAAACACCTTCTTAGTGCTGACACATAATACAAAAATATTTCTATCAGGAAAAAGATCCACACAGAAAAGAGCACAGCACTCATCTTCTTGCATATTAGCCCCAAGGTTTTCAAAACCTGAGTTTTTATGGCATGCATCAAAACAAAACTGTGAATAAAGGCAACAGAATCAAAAGGAAAGCATGGTAAGGGAGAAAGGTGGAGGTTAAAGAAAAAGCACAGGGAGAAAGACCTCCTCCATTTATCTACTATGTATCCTCACATTGTGTGGGGTTTATTATCGGATTGATTTTAGGACCTCGCATAGACTCCAAGTGTTTTGGGTTTGCCACCTGTTTTATGTGAACTCTCAGCAGCCAGACCATTATACAGGCTGGCCAGTCTGCTGTTAAACCATTTCTGGACCAAAATCTGGTTTGCTATTGGCAATGCACCAACTGTAAAATGAAGCTGAACATCTAAAATTTTTCAAAACATGAAAAGAAGGTTGTCGTGATGAAAAAAAAATCATTTGTTCATCCTTTCAAGGATTGCTTACGATTCAGTTTTTTGCTGTGTCTCAAACCTGCTGGATGAATGACCTTGTATGAATCTCTTCCTTCTGTCCTTTTAAAATAGGAGCAGTGGTGTCTATATCACAGCAAAAACACAGACTGACTCCCACTGCTCAAGTATTACTGGCAGGGGGAATAGAATTATTTAGGATTCCTTGCTGACAAGTTAAACATTTGTATGTGTTGTTACTGTTTCACGCAAAGCTTCAGCATTATTTACTAGCAGGACACATCTGTGCTTGGGGAGAGAAGGAAGGTTACCCTGGTTTCTCTTTGGCTGTCACGGGGCAGATGACGGTCTTCTGAAAGCCCAAGCAAACAATGGTGACAACCTTCCTGCACTACAGAAGGTGTCTCATTAAGGAGTTCGGCCGTTACCTTCAGCTCGAGAAAACATAACCTCAGAGAATGCCAAACGCCCAGGATCACCCCGAGTGCCAGTGTGCCACCCGCTCACAGCCACCTGGGTGCTGTAAGAACCCGCCAGGCACGAGTGGCCAGCCAGGGAGATCCCGGCCAGCTGCCCTGCAGGATCACACCAAGTGAATGGTTGCCAGGGCCAGATCGGGTTTGCCCCATGTCAAACCACCTCCACATCACTAAGGCTTGTGGCAGGAGACGGACTTTCAGGAAAATTTCCCTGCTTTCCTGGTGTCGTTTGTGCATCACCACGATGATGGGACCTTTGCAGCAAACCAGCCTCTTGCCCTACGAAACCTCGAGAAGAGTTAAATCAGGACTCCTACACTCCTTGTGGCAAGGCAGATCCTGCGAGCCCCCCGGCAAAGGGGAGACAGCCGCGCCACCTCCCCGCTCCATCCTCAGCCACGGCCCGTCCCCGGCAGCGGGCAAAGGGACAGCACCCACCATTGGAGAACGGGGAGGTAGGTGAGGGAAGTGGGGCCAAAATAAGCCATCTCGGCCGGCTCCGGGACGGGCTGCTGTT
>VWZW01001014.1:2658882-2699864 GCA_013397115.1 Edolisoma coerulescens
CGCGCAGCCCCGCACAGCCCCGCGGGGCACGGGCGCTCCTCGGCGCTCCCCGCAGCGGCCCCGTGGTTTCTGCGCCCTGCGGTGGGCTCGGGGGAGCCGCGGCCCCGGTGCGAAGGGCAGGCGCCATGCGGCATTCCTGCCACCCACTGCTCTGCCGCCAGGTGGGATTTTTGTAGGAACTGCAGGCGAGAAAAAGAATTCTGTCCACATCGGAAAGCGGTGTAAACGGCCGATCGTGAGGCTGTGCTTCTGAACATCACGTAGTGATAGGAGAAGAGGGAATAGCTTTAAACTGAACTTAGGTTTAGATTACGTATTAGGAAAAAATTCTTTACAGTGAGGGTGGTGAGGCACTGGCCCAGGTTGCCCAGAGAAGCTGTGGATTCTCTGTTCCTGGAAGTGTTCAAGGCCGGGTTGGATGGGGCTTTGAGCAGCCTGGTCTAGTGGAAGGTGTCGCCCCCCCCACGGCAGGGGGGGTTGGAATTCGGTGATCTTTATGGTCCCTTCCAACCACGCCATTCTGTGATTCCATGATTCTGTGATCACGAGTGCCATCCTTAGTAGGTTTTGCACATCTTTAAAGCCTTACTTTCAGAGTTTTCAACAGGAACATGGCAAATTCCCATAATTGTTTAATTTCTCTTTGATATGGATAGATGAAAGGTCTGTCTGCTCTGCTGAAACCCTGTAAGCACTTTTCCATCACAAGTATCCATTATGCAAAATGAGCTTTGCTGCCATGTGACTGACAAACATAAATTATGTATGGCTGGAGCATCTAAAAGCTTACTAGTTCATGGCTTTGGGTTACATCAGAGCTCAGCTTCTCAGAAACTCCCACAGCTGCCTCCTGTTAATTAGCTTCCTGAAATCCCCATGCATGACACAGACTGGCTTGCTTCCTTCGTTATGACAATATGACCAAAGCCAACACCTTGGCAGATGGCAGTATTAAAGCGGGGGTAGGGAGCACGACACCAGGAAAGGGAATTTAAGGTGGCAGGTTGCTGGGTTTCTGGCCCCTTGATGTACCTTGCTTTTGAGGAGCAGTGCACAAAGATGTCATGCATGATACAGGTTTCTTTGAATCTGTGAAGCCTCATGCTGTGTTGAGAAGCCCATGGGAAGATGTTGTTAACTCAAGGGCCCCTGAATCAAAGCCTTGAAAATGATGTCTGCCGAAAACACAGGTTAGTGTTAGTATATGCATTGTAACCAGTACAGTCTGTCATCAATAACTGTACTTAAAAGTTGATTGTGGAAGCTTCCCTCAGTAGCTGCAGTTTTTGGTCTTCATTTTGTATGTCCGCGGTCTACTGACCTCCTCTGTGGGACATTTAACTCAGACAGCAAATACTCCTGCCAATACTGTAGAGGGAAAGCTTCTTCAGGTTAAAGCAGCTGTTGTAAGAACTGACAACAGTGATACTGCAGTGACTGTAAGACTTGTGTGGTGTTGCCATGTGAGAACTCCCGGAGCTTCTGCAGCAGGTCTGGCAGTAGATGCTTCCTGGGACGCTCACTGCCAGTTCAGGTGTGCCTGTCCATTGTGCACTCAGAGCAGGGCCCTCCTCTCCACGCACCTAAGGAAGAGGAAACCTCATCTCCAGTTTCCAGCAATTGCCTTGCTTATATGTTTGCATGTGCTTCTCAGTCCTGGTCATAGTTCTCAAGGTTCATGACCAACAATGGTTCATGACTTTTTGGGACTATCTGAAACTACACAGTGAAGTTCCCTAGGCCCAAAGACACCTTAGCAGGGAAAAAGCCTAAAAAACATTTACAACTTATCTAAAACTGAAGAATGGTAAATGGACTATTACTGTGGTAACAGAATGAAGCAAGGGAAATGACACAGATCAGAAAGTCCCTGGACAACACCTAATACTCAGAAATGTTTTGATGAAGAGAAGGAAATACTGCACAAAGAAAACCTGTCCAGTTACTGTCCATAGCTTGAGAGATACCAATTAGGTTACAGAATTTCTCCTGCCCAGTTTGCAGATAATGAGATAGACAGATCTGTGTGCTGTTCAGGTCTTGATACTACTTTTATTTGATTAGGGCTTTCCCATTTTTTTCCAAAAATGACTCTTTACCTTTCAGATAATTCTAACACTTGCATTTTTTTTGAGGTTGGGCGGGAGTGGGACAGAATGGAGATTCTGACTTTAAATGCCAGGCTGTTAGCAGAATTTGGTTGAAAACCTGAAATTTGTTTCTTCCGTTTAAACCAGTCAGATAAGACTGGTGGATGCAGATTAGGTCAAGCTGTAGTAAGTCTTTATCCTTATATAAGTTGTAAGATGCAAAGCTCTTTATAGCTGTCATGGACATACTCCTTGAATAAAATTAAAGAGTATATAATGAACATGCACTTTGACTGAAAAAAGGTTTGGTATAAAATTAGGAGTATGGTCGAACTGATTAAAAGGTGTACTAAAAAAGCTTCCTTCCTCTGACTTTCACCCATAACTAGGACAAATTTAAACCAAACTTTGAGGTAATAGACATCTCCAAAACATTGTAAGGAGGTCTTTAGCACAAAATTGCCTGTTCAGATTACTGTCTTCCCTCAGCCCCCCCATCCTATATTCAAGAGAAGATTTGGATACCTTGGGAAATTTGGATGCCTTGTAAGATAAACAGATTATGTAAGAGCTCTTGCTGGTGACAGCTGTCTTGTAAAGGCAAGTGCTAACATCTCTCAGATATTTACAGCTTTAAAAATAAGTGCTTTATAAGATTTTTTAATACTTAAGGTAAAGGATGTATGAAACAATCATAAAAGCAAGTGAATCTACTACAGCTTCCACCACTACCAGCAGCAATGAAAATATGTGACTACAGTATATTGTATGTTCCCCTAGAGTTGAAAAGGCCTGAAGGGTATTTATTGCATTCACTCTCATGTAGGAAGGAATGGGTAAAAGAGCTTGAAAAGTAAAATCTAAAATACAAACCCCTCCCTCACACCCACCAACCCAAGGTCCTGGAGCAACGTACCATTAACTTTTCCATATGAAAAGTTAAAAGAATTGGGTCACTGTTGGTGTAAGAGTCCTGTTGGACAAAGGCAAATATCAGAATTTGAGAAATGTGTCAGTACATTTTGTTGCTTTGGCTTTTGTTTGGTTGTTTGGTTAGGTTTATTTTATCTCTACTAGTTGCCCTACCAGGGACAACATTACATCTATGCAAAGATTTACTCATTTTCCTTCCTTTAAGATCTGAATAATGCCAAATGATCAGGCATTACCTCAATCTGATCAGTTTACTGTGAGCAGAGATCTTCAGAGTCATAGTTATCTTTCAAACTTTAGTTTGAAATAGATCACTTGAAAGAATAAAAAAAATTGCAAAATTTATTTCTGGTTGTGTCATGACATTTGAAGCAGCAGCAAAACCAAAGCAGGATTGCAACCACCTTCGCTTTAAGTATAATGCTTTAACATTGTAGAACACTGTGTCCTTCTCAAGCCATACTCTTGGACATGAATGCACATGAGGAAGAGGAAGGCTCCTCTCCCAAGTGCCTATGGCATGTGAACTCTTTTGTGTATGAAAATCCAATTCAGCAAAGTATGTCAGCATGTGTGTAAGACTGCTTCACTTCAGCAAAGCATTTAAGAATGTGCTTAAATTTAAATATGTACTTAGCTGAATAATTTTGCTGAGTGGGGATTGATGGCTGAATTGAGGCATTAAACATTAATGAGGGAGCTGGGAACACAAAATAATATGTAAATTGGGATGTGTCCTGTCATGACTAGAATAAACTGATTCAAACAATGCAATCACTGCATGACTAAGATCTCTTGAAAGATGTGAAGCCATTAGAAATACTTAGGACCTGGTGACTTGAGATGGGACACAATCACTGATAATCACTCAGTCGTTCACTCATCTCAAATCACCTGGTTTTGGAGTGTCTGGTGGAGAGGCTGGGTGAAAATCTCTTCCCCACAGTAACTGAAACGCTTAACTGTCTGTTGGTACATCGTTACTTCCAGATGCTGCCCAGGGCAGTGTCATCTACTGATCTTTTAACTAGGGTGAGGGACGAATTCTTTGACAGCATTTGGTACAGCCACAACTGGTAGCAGGGTCTGCCTGAGCAGCTCTGTCCCTCTTGTCTGTAGAGACTCTAGTGTGAACACTTCCCATGGGGCCCTGCTGGTCACCCTTCGTGCTCCGGTATAGGGCAGTGCCTCTAGGAAGGTGACCATGGAGCTGAGGACTGCGGTTTCCACCGTGTCCTGACACCTCCTCTTTGTATTTCTTGCTCTATAGACCAGCTTAGGGCAGCCAAACAGTTTATACAGTGACTCATGAAGATGGAGATATGGATAAAAGCCTATCTGTCCAGAAGAGGCTGAGGTAATGCTTGCAGGAGAAAGCAACTGCTTCATTTCTGCTTGGCAGAAGATGTTGTGCTTGCTGCTCCAAGTAGAAGTAGCATTTTATAATGCTTCCCTGATACATTCTTCTTGTGGTTTTGTTTTGTTTTCTACATTTTGCATGCATACTGGAGTTTACTTTCTGTTTAATAGGACAATCTATTATTAACAGCTGTGCTATAAACTCTGAAATAGTGATGCTGGGTTTGCATGTTAGAGTAATTTGAACAGAAAAAAAATAAATTCTGTACAATAAAAGCAGTGGTGAGTCATACAGAAAAGCCCTATCTCTCTCAGAGGCTAGTGGATGAAACAGCAGCTCTTACATTAGCTCCTGTGCCTGGTTTGCAGACCACATGCAGACGACCCTTGATTGTATTTGTGCGTCAGGAATGTTTACACAGTGAATCAATTAGTTTTGAAGTAAGGAATGGCATTAAGGGCAGCTTTCAAATATATTCACAGTAAAGTCCGACTACAAAAGTTTTAAAAAGAGAGAAAAACATCACCCTCCTCCACAAAAATAAATACAAACTTCACCGTGAAAAGAGATGCTTTCTTTTATCTTAATTAAAATGACAGGTGAAAATGTTTCACTTAAATAGCTACATTAACCAATAATTTCCTTGAAAGTATTTTTTGAAAGATTCAGCATAGTGCTTGACACAACTAAATGACAATGCAGTTAACAGTTAACTCCTCTAAAACTGACTTTTATTGTAACGAATTCAAATCCTGCCTCAGTAACTTTTGAGGGTAAAGCATGTACTACATGAGTGATGTAGTTTTATCTTCTCACCTTTTGAATATCTCAGGGCAAATGGTACATCAGAGAAACATTATGTGCCTGTAGTGTCAGGGGTGGTATGATTAAAACTGCATACATTTCTGTATTCCTATTATTCTTTTACAAATCTTGTTTTATCCTTCAGACTAGAAAACTTAGTAGGAGATAGTGTGATTTATGCCTAGTTTATAGTTACATAACTGACATTTTCATATCATATTTTATCTCAGATTACCAATTAATTCGAGAGAGAGAGAAAACACCCTAACAGACTTAATAAGACTAACCACCGTAGGAATAATGAAACCTGAAGTACCACGACCCATCTGAACTGTTCAGATCCACCAGGACCCCTCTTTGAGCAGGGAGGTGAATTAGACAACCACCAGACATCCCTGACCACCTAATTTATTCCATGATTGCTGCATGGTCTCTTTCTTAATTGCATCTGAAGCATTTGTGACTTGTCTATGCTTGGCTGTTGTTCAAAAAAGTAGAACAGTCATTTATGTTGCTGGCAGTAGTGTTGCTCTAGCTGCAACAGTGTACAGATATAGCCAAGGCAAACTTTATAAAGAGAAATATTATCTTTTTCTTGGGCCAGTTGATACAGCTAGACTGGATACAGATACTGTATGGCCACACAGATTGTGTTGGATCTGAAGCTAGCAGCAAACACATGGCTGATAAAAGTTGGGAACAATTGCTCTGGTAAAATGAGAGACTATTTCTTTTTCCCAGTTTAGTGAATTAGATTAGACTGATATGGTTTAGAAAGACAAGATGTCTGCTATACCAATTGATACTCTGTTTTCATTGGAATAAATTACACAATCAACCTTTGTGAAACACTGGATATGAAATTCCCCTTTGAGGAGCTTGTGTGTGTATACTCCGGCCCCATAACTTTGCACTATGAAGGAGCTCTGGGGTGGTTGGATTGTGACCAGCCATGGAGGGGCTCTGGACCCATCAACATCCTTCCTTTATGGTCCTGATTTGTGATCCTGATCTTGAACTACACTCCATCATTTCTGATCCTTACAAATACTTTCCTTACTGCTAAGTGCTCCTCAGATGGCTTACATAAAACATTTCCACCACTGCAAACTTCTTATTTGGACTGTGTGCTATTTGTAACATGGGACTGGCCCTCTGGTTGGTACTGCTGGAGTTTTGCATGAGCAAGGACTAGAGCTGAGTGAATACATACCCTAAATATTCATTTGCATTCAAAAAGGGAACTTCCATTTAACTGTGGTTGTAATCCTTTCATATTTGTTTTCTATGCATATGCAATCATGTCAGCTTTACTAGCATAATACTTCTCTGTGAGAATGCCCATGTGACTTACTCATGGGAGGCCAACATTTAATTCAAATGCTGAGTTTCCAAAAGGAGGTTCAGAATTTTCTATTGATTTTGTTTTGATTACTTATTCGAACTAAATATTACGATCCTTGTAGATAAAGCAAAGCAAACCTAGGCAATATTATAGTCAGTGGGACAATAAGCATGCACACTCTACTTGTTAATTTTTTAAAATTGTATCAATATAGGCCAAAAGATACATGGGGCTTTAATTAATTTTTCTTGATTGATTGCAGAAGATACATTCTCAAATGAAAATTTCAGTCTGGATTACAAAATTCATAAACAGGATGATCTGCAGATCTACAATTATTCACTGAAGTTTTTCATTCACGATTTTATAACAAGCACATTTCAGACTTGAACTGCAGATCTACAATTGATTCAGTGTAAAATTTGCCAAAGAAAATCCTCTGGTAGGATCAAAATGTGTGAGTTAGAGATGCAGGATGTGGTTGCTTAGTTACTAAGCAGGAGTCTACCTGGAAAGCACAGAGAGTATGGAGAAGGGTTTTGCCCTTTACTTTTGACTGACATTTCTGCTGAATGTTAAAATCTTAAATGTGGAGCCAGTTTTAAAAAACAGTGACTCCACTCTGGCAATCTCATTGCTGCTGCAACCAGTGGTAGTGCAACCATCAGGGAAGATAGAATCACTGGAGACAATTTAGACAAAATTTAATTTTAAGCGGCATTTTAGGGAGCGTATCTTGGATATTTTTCTTTCATATGCCATTCTTGTTGCCCTCAGATAAACAAACCATAGAGATTTCTTATCTGTTTTAATATTTTCAATACATCATTGGATTATTTTTAATAACTTTTTATAACTGTTTAAAATTAAAAAACCTAAAAAAATCATTAACTTATAGTATTTAAAATTAGTTTTCCCTTGACTATGATTCTTGACAGAAGCACTATTTAACAGGATTCTGTGATGTTTCTACAATTAGACAAAATTTTTTCAAATATTTATAATGTATTTTCACCACTGTCTTGAAAATAATCAAGAAGACGATGGATTATTCCCATTTCAACCGTGCAACAGTAAGTTAGAATCAGAAATGTTTTCCATAATTTGAAGCCTTAGTGGCCACTGGGAAAAAACTTTTTAAATCAAATCTTTAATGGTTTTCATAATTGAAAGAGATGCTAACATATTGTTGGGAATGCACAAAGCTTTTGTTTTGGAAGATATACAATTTTGACTATGTGTGAATCTTGGAAAACGGCATGATTTAATTTGCCATCACAGTCAAGTGATCTATATGAATGATTTCAGACCATCTTATGACATACTTTTTTATGCTTCTGCAGCTGTCATCTTGTCTTTTTCCAATTTTCTTAGCTACAAAACAGATCTCAAACATTTTGTTTGTAGAAGTTACCCTGGAATTATTTTATCACTCACACCATTTATAGGCATTAGTGTACCTAAGGATGCAATTAGTTAAGGAATCTCTGCATAAATTCCAGTAAGTATTGTATTGAGCTATGCACAGTCATTTCTTAAAAAATTCTAAAAAGTGCAGAACATTTTTCTAGAGCTTGCATCTTAATGGCAGGTTACTGTCACAGTTATGGCTACAGTCTGTGTAGAAACCTAGTGTGACCAAGAAAAAATACATAAATAATATGTAAAGCCTACCTTACTGTGGCATTACTTGCCTATGCAATACCCATTTTTCATACTCTAAACTGAAATGCTGTTTTCCATACAGTTACTATTCACCCATGTGGAAATGCATGGGAAGGACCTCCAACCATAACCTGGCTCTGCTGGCATGAGAGCTGGAGGGATGCATCTGCATCCCCTTGTTTTGTTCCTCGCTTCGGGGGGAGGCCAGGAGCATGGCACTCCAGCAGCTGAACAACTAAGGGATCACGAAGTACCTTGCAGGTGAGCCTCAGCTGCTCCAGCAGGGAGAATATTCACAAGTCTTTCTTCTCTGACCTTTGGCTCACTCTCATGGGTTCTTTCATTCCAATTTTAATTGGAGGCCATGGTAAAGGGACATATTCACCCCACTTTTTCTGAAGGAATCTTCCGTCTCTGAAACCCTCAACCGCCTTTTGCCATCCAAATTACTTTTCCCCCCTCCCTCTCCTATTTCATCTTGTGGCTTCCTTCAGCTGCTCTCTTTCATTAACAGGTCCTGGCACACAAACAGGTTAATACACGAAAATCATACCAAGATGAAACTTCCTTTCACGCAGTCTGCTGAAGCCTGGCTGGGAATTAACAAGAACCTCCAGTAAGGGCTCTCCTGAGCAAATCCTATTAACAGCAAGCTACCTTGGTCAGTCAAAACACTGAAACATCGCATTTAAAGACACCAGAAGCCATTGGCAGTTTTGTAGTGTTATTCCTTGTACATCATCTCCTTAGCTGGGTTAAAAGAGTACAAGTGATGGTCAGAACAACATCATATTTTAACTAGCAAAAAACAAAGCAACATCTACAGTTCTTACTTCAGGTGAGCAATTTAGCATAGTTTTAGAACTATATAAAAATACAAGTGGTTTCTTTTGAATGCTGTGATTAATTATTATTGAAATGCTAACTTTCTTTGGGCCAAATTCTACTTCGAAAATGAGATGTAATCAAGAGTTACAGTGCTTAATGTTACTCTGTGAAGGTTTGATTAATTCAGTTTTCTTCTTGCTCATGCAAAAATCAATGCAATAAGACATGACTCTTAAATTAAAGAGTGGATTATCACTTTCAGGGAGGAGTCAAAGGATTTAGAAAGAACCTCAAATAAGGAATGGATGAACACATTAATGACAAAGGAATTAGCATTCACTGTCTGCTAGGTTGAAATAAATTAAGACAATTTGAGCATGTGTATGACAAAGCTTTTTCAGTTTCCTGAAACCAAATTTGTTAACTCTTAACGCATGCTAAAAACCCTTAACCCTTTGATAAATGGTTGGGAAATAAGATGTGCAAGCTAAACCTAAAGTAATTTTTCATTATTAGTAATATTATTAAATGTGGTATTTTGCTCTGTTTGTTTTTGTTGGGTAGGTAGCTGCTCATGTTCTGCCAGTTAATCCTGTTCTTTTACCTGTTGTAATTATAAAGCACCTAATAATGTAGTGAACTGCTTCTAATAAATTAAAAATACCTGGATAAATATTGGTATTGTCTATTAGGCACAATATCCAGGTTTGGTTAAAACCAGGAAAGTCTGCTTGAGCTCTTACAGTAGCTTCTGCAGCTTGACACAGATATAAAAGGCTTGCTCTCAGCTCTAGCAGAAATGCCTGAAGCATAAGGACCTGGGAAGTTCTGTTCAAGGACAGAAATAATCAGCACATACAACATCAGATTTTTTCTGTTCAGCCCTCATAAATACTGTTGCTAATTCTACATATGACAGCGACAAGCATTTTGCAGCCGTGTGAGGTTTTCACATTTTCAGCTTAGTGTGGTTTAACCACAAGGTTTGTAGCTTGGAGGACAACAACCTGCTTGTGCATTTCCCCAAAAGCAATGGTTCATATGCCTCTGAAACAGAGGATAAAATGCCCAGGCTGTGGCCAGTTTCAATGTTTGCCTCATCAGTGGTGCCGCCAGTCACCCTGCAAAGCCAGTGCAATGTGGCTTTTAGTCACAGCGCTTACACTAACTTCTGATATTCTGAAACAACTGGGACTTGCCATGGGTTTTTAATCAGGCCCTTATAGTTCTCCTTTTGTTAGTATACAGCAGCTCTTAGAGGCTGGGTTTAGCCAGCGTTTCTGAGTGAGGTCCCAGCAAAATTTGGATTGTTTCATGTATGAGCCCATATAGAAACCGAGTTCTTTGAAAACCCTCATCATCATTATCTAAGCACAGCTTCATCATTCTACAGCAGTAACCTTTCTGGGGACCTCACCATGGGTGAAAGAACAGCACTGAGGAGAAAAAAGGATGGGGAGAAAATGTACTACAGTAACCCCTTATTAATGAATGAATGCACACTCATGCATACTTCAGCTATCTGCTTTGATATCCGAATACAATAGAGCTATAGACTAGGCTCAGAATTTGACCTTCAGTATCTTACTGCCAAGGCATTTATTCCTCAACTGGTTTCTTTAGTCTTAGGCTGGTTTTGTGCTAAGTAGTGAAGAAGCCTGGTAACCCCTGCTGTGCTGGAGGAGATTGGCCCTGTACAGTGACCCTGGTGTAAGACTAGCAAACTTCAGCCTGACATGTAATGACATCTCCTGCCAATCCTTCTTCATCAACAGAGCCCAAGCTTTACTGAGCTGCTTAATGATGGCATAATGTTTACTTGCTTTTCAATGTAGGTATAGAAGGGATCTGAATAAAATTCATCCCCTCTTGGTAATGAAATATTATATGTTGTGAAACACAGGTTGTACAGATGAGAGCATAACTATTTGAGGACAGAACTATTTCTGGAAAAGCCATTTCTGTTGCTCTTCTGCACATTCCTATCTGCCTTTTATATCACTGTTTATCTCTGTTATTATGCATTACATCTTTCTGCATGGTGGTCATAGCTCAAAGATTATTTGAAGGCAATCTCTCTTGACTGTCATTTTGCTTGCTCAAGCCTGTGGAGTCCTTGAAATGTAAAGATTTATGGCTTTTTTGCTCTGCTTGTCCCTTATCTATGTATATACAGATGTATATCTCGATCTCAAACCAGCTGATTACAGTAACTGGTGCCGAGGAATCCCCATCCTAGGAACAGTACCTTTTGCTTGGCTTCAAGTGGCATCTGTGGCTTCAGTCAATGCTTGCTTTTGAGGCCTGGAGGAAAAATACACAGTACAAACGCAAAATTAAGGAGCAGGAAGTNTGCTGACCTATGTTCCTTTGCTACAATACTGAAAGCCCATCCACCTATAGAGCATAATACTACAGTTTTGAGTAGGGGAAATTATTTTAAAAAACACAAGGCCCTGAATGACTCTATGGTCAATTATCAGAACTGCTTATTCCCCTTTAATAGTAGGGATAATATGAAGATGTATTTTGGGAGTCTCCATAGGACAGGGCCAGATACCCAGGGTTTTAAAAAGAGAAAAGAATACTTCCCTTTTAGATAACAATCTAAAACTGTTTTAACATTTCTCCTTCCTGTGCTAAACAATTTTGAGAGTGTAAGTGCTTTTGTTTGTGCCTTTTGGTAACAGCTGCATTGACATATGCAGGAACACATGTGAAAAAGGCTTTGTCACCACACCTTAGCATTACAGGTAGTGTGTTTTATTGAGAGCCATACGCTGAACATCATGACCACCACACCATGAGTGACGTGCTTTCTCTCTCATCCCTTCCCCAAGGTGCAAGTCACTCCTGCAGTGCACTACTTTGATTTGGCAGAAGTTTCGTTTTAAATGCATGTGCTGCTATTTGTATATAGCAGAAAAAGTGAGGCTTAAAGCAGAGGTCTTGCACTTGGCACAAAAGAAACATGCTTGTAATGTTCATGGTTTATAGGGGAGCTCATTCCCCCTAAGTAGGGGTGTGCCACTATGGGAAGTTCTCTTCCAAGTGAGGAGCAAAGCTGGACATCATAGTCTTCACACAGGAACTTTAGATGAATTTGGAACCCTGACTACTGAGCGCTTTGGAGACAGCAGACTTGGGCTGGAGTCAGCATTGTAGGAAAACAGTAAGAGGGTACTAGTCCTAATCTGTGCAGGTGAGAAGAAATGCTGCAGCCTTCTGCACTTGCTGGAATTTCCTAAAGGGTCATGACTTCTCACTCATATGCCTGACTTTGCTTTGGTCTAGACAAGAGCTGACAAAAGCTTGTATAATGGGGAACAGGTCACCATCTGATGCCGAGTGACTCCCATGACCTTTAAATGACATTATTTTCCCAGACAGTTATAAATAACATTTGCTGTGAGAACATGTGACAAAAACTCTATTACATTTTTTGCTCTGCTTTGAAAGAAATTCCCTTCTACAATTTATGGTCAAATCTGGCTAAAAGATTCTGAAATGGGGCTTTTGTGATCAGACTTTTCTGCTGTGAATTGAAAAAGAAAAAAAAAAAAGAAGTATCTTCTTTGTCAAGGGAGTTTAAAGTTGACACAATCAAAAGTAAAAACTTCCACATAATCTGAAATTACCAAGAATACTTGTACAATGTAAAATTTGATGACAAAAAAACCCTCAGAAAAGTCATATTACCAGACAACAGTAATTCAAAAGTGACCATATAATATTTTTTCTTTTATTCTAGATGTCAGCATCTCTCATAAATAAACAAATATGTAACTTGCTGGATGAATGAACCAAATACTTCATGTTCTGAAAATAGGCAGTAACTCAATAAAGATTTTTTTAAAGAGAAGTACAGTATTTGACTGACCCTGTGAAATTTACCCCTCTGCTTCAGCCCTCACCCGCACCATCACACTTCAGGTCACTGCCCTCTTGGGTGTGCTATCACACGTGTTTATTGTGATCAGTGCTGGTCATCAAAATGATCCAATTTAGTCCTCAAATGGTGCAAGCAGTTGAGCTGGTGCGGAGGAGAAGGCACTAACCTCTAAGGAAGGGATGAGAACAAGCCCTGTGCACTGTATAACATCCTAGCCCACTGCACAGCTGAGACTAGTATTTTGTGGAATTCCCCCTCCTTCTGTATGAATTAATTAGTGATAGAGAATCTCCCAGCTGCTGGCCCCTGGTGATCAACACACGTCATTTGTTGAAGTCACCATGCCTGGCCCATGGTGACTAATGCTATTCCAAGGGATTCAGCAGCTAGCATGATCAAGGCCCTCTTCCCAGTAGATACCCTGCTTAAGAAGTTAAGATGGTTGAGTAAAACAGGCATGGGCTAAACTCCATCTCCTCTAGCCCTACAGACTGAGAATGGTGCTGGGTGGTGCTCATTTGTGAGGATGTCTGCCTACGTGCTTATTCATCCGTCTTGCCCATACCACATGATCTGTAAAGAAAAAATTATTACCCACTGTCCCTCTGCAAACTCTCATTGATCACCTCTGGAGGGAACATGGAGGCCTTCAGGAATCCTAACAGAATTGTAGAATCACAGAATAGTTTAAGTTGGAAGAGACCTTTAAAGGTCTTCTAGTCTAACCCCCTGCAATGAGACAAGACATCTTTAACCAGATCAGGTTGCCCAAAGCCCCATCCAACCTGACCTTGTATATTTCTGATGATAGGGCATCTACTTCCTCTCTGAACGACCTGTTCCAATGTTTCAGCAACCTCACTGTAAAAATTTTCTTCCTTAAATCTAGTCTAAATATACCCTATTTTAGTTTAAGATCATGACCTCTTGTCCTGTGAAACAAGCCTAAAAGTTTTGTCCCCACCTTTTTTGAAGGCCCCCTTTAAGTACTGAAAGGCGATGATAAGGTCTCACTGAAGCTTTCTCTTCTCCAGGCAGCACAACCCGAACTCTCTCATAATTTCTTCATAGGAGAAGTGCTCCAGCCCTCTGACCATCTTGGTGGCCCTCCTTTGGACCCACTCCAATAGGTCCGTGTCCTTCCTGTGCTGGGAGCCCAGAGCTGGATGCAGCACTGCAGGTGGGGTGTCACCAGAGCAGAGTAGAGGGGCAGAATCCCCTCCCTCACCCTGCTGGCCACGCTGCTTTGGATGCAGCCCAGGACACAACTGGCTTTCTGGGCTGGGAGTGCACATTGCCGGGTCATGTCCAGCTTTACATCCACCAGCACCCACAGTCGTCCTCTGCAGGGTTGCTGTCAAGCTCTTCTACCCCCAGCCTGTATTGATCCCAGGGATTGCCATGACCCATGACTCTCAGAGCAACGGGCTGAAGGCCCTTGCTAGCACTCTGTCCCTCTAACCTTGGTGTGTCATCTCACAGCTTGTCACAGGCAAGCCTGGCATTATCCCCCTCCCCCATCAAGTCTTGTTTAAAGCTCTGTCAATGAGCCCCACTAGCTTGTGAGCTAAGATACTCTTCCTCCTTAATTATGGGGGGAAAAATTTAAGGTTTAAATTTGACCACTCTTCAACATCAGACTGAATTTGACCCACAGCCACTGAATGCCATTGAAAGGAAAGCTGCAAAATAATCAGTTCTGGGGCTGGAAGAAAATTTCTGAGCAATGTTTCTGAATCTTTTTGCTGTAGTACTGCCATCTTTGTTAGTTAATACTTCTTTTAGCAATGATTTGGCTTTGATTTGGGTAGAACTCAGAACTTCTCTGCTTTCTTAGAAAAACAAAATTATGCTGATTTGTATTTTTTCCTTGTGCAGGCTGCATTTGTTTGCACACAAGATGTGAATAATGAAGGAGTCTACAAAATTCAGCTGGCGAAATTCTATCAGAGTTTGCAAGAAACAAAACAAACACAAAACCAGCCCATCAAGTAAAAATGGCTGATTGATGCAAAAGGCAACACAGATGGAGGTAATGGGGTTTCAAAAGAGGAATTAGAGAAGATCTGAATGGAAGCTAGTAAATCTGCAGCAATTCAGCTTTGCCAAGAATTGCAGTGGGAAATCCTCATTATGGGAGATATTTCCATTCTGTACTCACCCATGAGAGCTTTGCTAGGGCAACCACAGAGAAAGCAGGAGACCCAGCCATCAGCATTCCTGAGCCCTGCCATCCTGCGCTGCTGACTCACAAGGCAGCCTTGAGTGAGTCACTCATTGCCAGATGCTTCCACCTGACCTTGTGAAGGTGCTGCAAACAAGGAAGCAAAACAGACTCACCTTTGGCAACTCTGGAAAACAAGTTTTATCATGTCATATTCCAGCTTCCCCCACACCACCGGGTAAGCAGAGTGGCCAAGGAAGAAGCTTTAGGCCAGGCTAGGCCATTTTGGGGGCTGGAAGCCATTGCCCTAGCGTGGCAGACACGTAAAGACTCTGTTTGTAACAGAGGAGGACTTGACTGTTGCAAAGGAGACATGGTGACTGGTAGAAAGTTCTTTCTACATGGAAAGTGGAGAACCTGGTTGGCAGAAAGCTCTTTGTACACAGGCAGCAGAGAAGCAAGTGGCTCAGCAGATCCTGTTGGAAAGACCAGTGAACGAGGAGGATGCAGAGTCTGAGGGAGGGAGCCACATAAACATAAGAAATAGCCTCCTACCACACAAGTTTAGCTGAAAGACTTAAAGGCTGGTCTTAAATCTTCCACTAAAAGGGAAAAATATCACTGCTTCTAACAGTGAGCTAGTGAATCTGGGAGGGCTACAAAATCTGGGGATTTTTCTGTTTTATTCCACCATTCTTCACCAGAGGGCATGTCACATTGCTAGTCTGGGAAGGGCAGTCCTTGGTGTGACAATCTGTCTCAAGGCAATTGCTGTGACATGCTCTTTCTCTTCTATGGGATTAGATGGGGGCAGCCTGATCTGTGTGAGAAAAACATCATCAAAAGTTTCTGAAACAATTCACTTGCAACTGAGTTTTCCGGAGGGTTTCTCTCAATAGTGCCTCTCTGTAATATCTCCTGTACCACCACGTCCATCCACTAACACTGGGCTGGACTAACATGACTTGCAAAGCCTAAGAAAAGAGCTGAGACCTGAGTGGTGTGTGGTCAGACCTGCAAGCTCAGGAGAGAAGGAGCCATAATCACCCTTATCCCTGCCTAAGCTTCATCTCCCCTTGCCTCCCAGCGCTGGCTCTGGATCAAACTTCCCTGTTTCATGACAGGAGATAATGTCATTAATCACATTGCTGCATCCAGTATTTATACATAGAAAAATCAACCTGTGTTCCAGGTTATTGAAAATCCCTCCTGAGTGCCAGCACAGGGTTAGTTTTAGGCTGAAGCTGCCCAGATACCATTACTGGTAAGGATCCTTACTATCAGCTGTGGGGGAAGATTCTTGGGGGTGGGGGGAGATGAGAGGCTGCCCTGCAGAGCTGTAATCTGGGGTTTAGAGTTAGCCCACATCTCCTACAGAGTCATATAAAAGTGCCATTAAAGTCAGTACAGGAGCCCTCACTGCAGTAGGCAGCTTAGACACAAACACAGGCAACAAGCTGTGTCCTGAGTGCTCCCTGCCACTTTGCCCATCTTGCCCTGGTCTCTGTGACGACTGTGAAATGCAGGAGAATTTGGGATGGGTCTCAGTTCTGTTGGGCTGATGAGGGTAAACTGATGTGAATTACGTGGTTCCTGTTTTCTGTCACTGTGACCGTTCCGTGACACCTGAAAGCTTCGGGAAGTGATTCATAAAACTGCCTTTGCAACAGGTTGGGTGCACTAAGGGAGCTGTAGGAAGAGGTGTCAAGAAATCGTCACAGGTATGGGTAAATCCAGCTATGGACCACCAGCAACGTGGAAAGCTGTCCTGACCTGTTGGCACTGACCCACAAGCCAGGCTGTATTTTAGTAGGTGGGTCTGCACCAGGCTGTAGATCCTCCCCATCACTCTGGCAGCCACCCAGGCAGGGGATGGGCATCCCTCTATGTGAGGTCTCACCCTGACACCACAAAGCACTCCACAGGGAGCAAGCCTTCATTCAAAGAGGGAGAACCTCCGTGCAATAAGTGCCTCTCTTGTTTCTGCTCTGTGACTCTGTTAAAAAACCAGGCTAGCGAAATACAGTTGCCAATTTTAATCCCTGGATAGCACAGTGAAGCCTTATGTCCTTTGTGCTGCTTCCAGCTACAGCATTAGCTTTGCTAAACATATTAAGTGTTAGAATTTTTGTACTCTCTTGGTAGAAACAGATAAAAATAATACTTATGCTGAAGCTGACCCATTTGAGCTAGTGAAACACTGAAAACTCCCAGTTGTCTTTGAATAGAAACATTTCAAAGTATTTCCTAAATATTTTGGAACAATATTCAAACTATGTTTTCTTTGTGAGATATTTTATTTGATGTTTGCAAAATATTTGATGTCTGCAAGCTATTGGGTTTGACTCTTAGCTCATGTTGAGCACTAAGCAACGTGCTTTTTGGCTGCAGGACTAAAGCTTTCCTCCTGACAACTGGTGACTTGCACACCATTGTCTTTCTTTTTTTGCATTTCTGCAGGTAATTTATGCTAAATTCGTGAAGAATTTGCAGAATAGCTTCTAATCACCAGTAGAAAAACCATTACGCTATCTCAGAAGTTGCAGTTAATGAAATTATGTGGTTTTACTTGCAGTGCATCTAAATGCTTTATTTGCTCTTTAAAAAGAGCTATAAGCTAATTTTCTCTTTGTGAAACTATTAATAGGCATATTTTCTGTCACAGCCAGAGTTGCATACATTACGTGACCAGCTGTCTTGTTAAATTCCTTTGAGCAAATCATCATTTAGTACTGCAGGTGCAAATTCTTCTGCAGCCAGTGGGTGTAGCAAGTACATATCCGAGAGCTGCATTTCGCCTATTGAACCAAACTTCCCAGATCCTCAGAGGACCAAATGGGACAAGGGGAAAAATGGGAGCCATAAACTGTGGTACCACTAAGGGGCTGGTGTACTGGAAGGATATAGAGGGAAATGCCTTTTTGGACACATAACCACTTTCCAGTGATGAGAAAAGCTGGGGAAAGTGGCGACATTTGAGAGGCTGGGAAAGAGATGTAGCAACTGGAGTGGGAGAGCATGACTGTACCCACTGTCAGAGTTTCAGTGCACCAAAGCCAGGGTGCCTCACCCCATAATGACACAGCTAAATGGAAAGATTTTGTTTCTTTTGTGTCTCCACCCAGTTAGATAAAGATATGGCTAATGAAAGCCAGGTCACACCTGTCTACTGGCACCTTTTCCTCTCTCATTACGCGTGTTACCTTCACAGATAAATCTATCTCGGCATAGAGATAAAGGGGGTTCTTTTTGTTTGTTTTCTGTTTTCTCTTTAATTTTAGAGGAAGTGTTTCATACCTGAAAGGTATAGATTACAGTTGCTTTTACTTTCTCTAAACTTCACTTCGGTGGAAAAATGGGAGCTGCTGAATCTGTTGTGTTTGATCCACTAGAGAATAGATACGTAAATAAAAAGTTGGAGCTGCACAGATTATAATCTTCTGATAATAGCAGATTAAAAGCCATGAAGTAAAACAAAGATATCTTAAGCAATTTCATGAAATGAAAAATATTTATGTTTCTGGCTTTAATATTTTCACATATCTTTTAATCTTTTTGCATATTACGATTTAAAGGAATTTTAATTCACCTCAAAATACTTGTTAATGCAATGGAAACACTTCACTGTCTAGTGTAGCTGGTTCTAGACTTTATCAATACCTTCTCTGAGGAAATCCTCTTTATTTCTAACAGTCAACCCAAATCAGGATAACAGAGTTTGACCTACAATGAATTAGGAATGCAGACATGGCTCAGCTGAGAAAGCACAGGTTTCAGCTAATCATGGAATTATCTGTCCTGAAGCAAAAACCTTTCTTGAATATACTGTGTGCTCAGATGAGAGAATATTTTTTCAACTTCAAGCCTACAGCAGAATGATAAAAGTCCTCGTGTTGAAACTACAGGTGCTTCATGCAACACTGAGTAAATTACTCCAGAGTGAGTTTGGCTGGGGAGAAGTGACAGTCTTTTATTCATTGCACAAGCACCTCAGTCAGTCTGTCTGCTCAGGTTTCTGGAAACCTCTGTGGTCTGATTCACTATTTCCTTGCTGTTTGTTTTGGGACTGGGAGTAACTATGCAAACATGACATTGATGCAATGTTGTAGAGAGTATCTAGGCTAATCCCTGCATTCAACTTCTGAACATGTTTGTTGAGAGCAAGGGGTTGGATTCCGTGCTGTCTTCTCTCCTGTGCTAAGCCTAGGGAGATATAGGCACACACAGTTTTACACTCACTTTCTAACTGAATCACCATATGCAAGCCAGTGAAAGAGAGAACTTCTAGTGTACAGTGAAATGTCCTGACAGTTGGCACAATGACATAGCTAGCACAAAAAAATGTATTTTCACAAAAACCTTTCTGCAAATGTGCAGCTTCTAAGAAATCATCGTTGTCTTCAAAATCATCTGAGGTAGTCAGGCTAACATCTTGGTTTTGGTATTGATGGCTTGGTGCTTTCAGGGAAGAATTAGAATTTGCTTCCCTCCAGATTTGTTTAATTATGTCCAAAGATACAGTAATTCTACCAGGACGCTTCTGGTGACTCAGAGTTTAGTTGGAGGGCCAGTATAGGGGCCAGAAACACACTTTTAGAGACCTGTGCCACTTTTTAATATGCATTCCAGCATTGATCTCAACTAACAGTATCTGTGAGAAACATCTGACCTGTTTTAGATGTCTGCCTTATGAAGAAAGGTAGGAAAGCCGCTTCTGCACATCAACTGTGAAGGGATCCATTCAGTGCCCTCAGATGTGGAAGCCTGCAGCCAGTTTGGCCACCAGACATCCTACTCTCTGCTGCTGAGCAAGAAGCAGGATTTGATACAACAAGTATGTTATTTACAGTGGCAGAATGTGTGAAGGGAGAAAAAACAGCAAACCTTTCAGACCTGCTTTCCAGTTCCTGATTCTCCAGGGAGTGTTGTGTTGGTTTTGGAGACATTTATGAAGGAGGATTTAAAGTTTCCTTTAAGGACTACAGAGTTTCTAAGGGTGGGGTGGATGGTGGTTGCAAGTCTTTTTAGGAAAGAAAAACTCGACTTGTATCTCTCTGCAGACAGTGCCATTTTCAGTTGCAAAGCAGTGGTATGGAGACCAGAAAGGTTCCCTGTTTAATCTCCCAGCCAAAACTACGAACACATGAGTAGTTCTCTAGCAAAACACAGCTAAAATATTGCACTTCCTGGCACTGCCTACCGAACATGGAACTGTAGGTGGATGTGCTTTGATATTGTAAAGTGTACGGGGCCTGCAGACAGGCAGGACAGAAGTCCATGGGACTCGAGATGCATCTGAGAGTGCTAAGAGAGACAGCTATGGCTTTCTGCCCTCTTTGGAAGGTTGTGGTCATCGGGGAAGGCCTCCAAAGACTGGAAAGATGCAAATGTTGCATCTGAAGTGTGAGAAAGGATCCAAGGAACTGCAGGCTGGTTGGCCTAACCTGGAAAGATTATTAACATATCTTCTAGAAGCTGTGACCGGACACATGAAGAACAGACAGATAACTGGGAACAGCCAGCATGGGCTTAGCAAGGATAAATCATGCCTGCCCACCCTGCTGGCCTTCTGTGCCGCAATGACTGGTTCTGTGAACAAGGGGAAAGCAGTGCTCGTTACAAAGATGTTAAACAGTACTGGCCCCAGCATTGACCTCTCAGGGAGGCCAAGAGCAAGCAGCTGCCAGTGCAACTTTGTACCTCTGAGCACAAGTCTTTAGGCTCAGCAACGCAGCCAGCTTCCCACCCACCATGCACTCTGCTCCTTTGTTTCAGCAGTTTGGCTCTAAGGATACTATGAGAAGCTACAGTGAAGGTCAAGATCAAATCAAGAGGCAGCTGGCAGAGGTTGCAACAAAGGCAATCCCAATCAGATAAAAGGAAAACCAAACCTCGGGGAGGGGTTGATTCTTATTTGGGAACCCCTGTCCTTGGAGATACTGATAACACAGCTATCCAAGGCCCAGAGCAATGTGTTCTGAGAGAGCCCCATTCCAGTGAAGGGGTGGCCCAGATGGATGGAAGGCACCCAGAGAGGTCCTTTCCAAACTGAATTATTCTATGATCTACATTGTGTTGTATGTGTTTATATGTAGGTGTGCAGGAGACTTCCAGCACCATCTCTGGCCTTGTGTGGGAGGCTGTTTTGTACCTTAATTCAAAACAGTTGTGTCTGGCTTTCTCCAAGAGAAGAGATAACCTTCTGGGAGCTGATGTTTTTATTTCCACTTCTGTTAGGGAGATGTCAGAATCATGGAAGTTACCACCGTGTGCAAGACTAATTGCCATCTATCTGAGAAAAGGAATAGGGGGCTGTATTGCCTTCTCACAAGGTCAAGTGTGGAAGCTGTCTGGGCAGGGGGGGAGGTCTGTGCTATCCCGCAGAGGAAGAGAGAAGAACAAAGCTGTCAGTCTACTGCTTATCACCCCCAATACACATCTCTGTTTTGTGTGCCAATTGGTATTTGCTCCACGCCTGACCTTGCTCTAAAATTAAAGACAACAATATTTCAACATGTTCTTGCCGTGCAGAGACAGCTGAAGAGAATTAACAGCAAGGATAGACCCACGTGGAACAGCAGTGAGGGGCAGTACGTACCTTCTCTGTCCTCCGGATAGGAAATGGAATAACCTTTAAGGGCTCAGCCAACAAACATTTTTGTGACATCATCAGTGTTTAATCTAAGCAACTCATGTTGATATTATCTCCAATATCATGATAGAGATAATGCCTGTGAATGGATAGGAAGGCTCCACATTGTGGGGCTACATCCGTGTACATTTCATCTCGTATCTGATGACATAAGCACTTGTGTCTGTGCTCATTCTGGGTCTTAGAGGTCATCTAGCAGGGCTCTTCTGACCCATTTTACAGCAAACCCATTTACACTGAGATTCCCTTTCTGGTCAGAGGAGAGATATAGGTATTTCCAGGGAGTAATTTCTCTCTTTTGATAGCATATCTTCAGAATAGATTATACAACTTCCTGTTTCTTTCCAGCTACTGAAAGAAAGCATGGGTGACAGGCTCAAATGCAGGTATCTTCATTATAAACAACAAAAGTGCAGACTCATCTCACCCTGATTTTACTGTGTTGGGGTGATTGCCTTGACTAGCCTCCCACAGGACCCCCAGACATGTACCCTGTACCCCTTGTGGCAGGGGCTGCGTGTGAGCTCAGGCCCTGGTGCCCAGCCCTTGCCCCACCTATGTTGTAGTTGTACCTGTGCCCTCTGCCCCATCCCCTGCTGATCCAGACTCGCTCCCTGGACTCCCCACGTTGACTTCACACCCCACTCCTTGCCTGCTGCTACCCTCTGAAGGGCTTGATCCAATCACCTCAGCTCTAATGCCATTTGGCATTGGTTATCTTGCTTAGTTGTGAGCTGATGCTCCAGTCGTCTCCCACAGGTCTGGCACCGGCTCCACAGGGATTTCACAACAACCCAGAGGGGTCTGAAAAGGTGTCAGACATCAATGAGCAGGCAGCTGGACTGCACCTCAGGTGTCTAAAGCCTAAGTGTCTGTGTGAGACCAAGGTGTCTAAGCTCTTGGTACAGGCAGTAAGAATGTAGACCATATAGTTAGTGGAGTCTGGAGAGCAATTTGGCTGACAAAACTTTGGGATCAACCTCAGGAAGAAAGTTGCTTGCTAGGCTCCACCAACTGTATGGACTCAGTCTTCCTCGTCCACCATTGGAGTTTAGGCTGTATCTCACTTCCAGGCACTATAATTTAGGCAAGCTAAATCCCACCCATGGTGAGTAAAAGGAGAAGAAATAAATACATTTATAAGAAAAGTATGAAAATGATCACTCTTTGTGTTAAACATTGTGATTTTCATCTGAGAGGTATAAAAAGGCAAAAGCTTTGTGGATATTTAAGGTTCAGTCACTGTGTCTGTGCATGCAATCACACACTCCCAGAGTATTACACACACTCTCACAAAACACATCCTTTGTTTACAGTCATATGGATTTACAAACACTCCCTGGAAGAACAGGGACACACTCATTGTATACAATATGTTTTTTGCTTCTCTAAACTGTTAATGTGGAATTATAAATAATAATTTGGAATATTTCACGTATGGTTTCTGCATTCTGTGATTTGATCTCTACAAGTAAATGAAAATATTGGTAGTGTAAAATAATGATCTCTTTTTGCCCAGTCTCCTCTGCTCAGTTCTACAGTATTGTTATATCCTCTTCTGTTGCCATAGAAATGATTGATATGTCCAATCACCGCATTGTTGCCATACCCTTGCCTCTACATATTATGTATTTTGCCTTTTAAACCAGACTCTCAGTTGGCTTTTTGATATTTTGGGTTATGTTCTGCAGAGATAAAAACAATGAAACATACAAAAAGAAAGAAAAGAAAAAAGAAAACTTTGGCTTTGAGAAGACTGAAACTAATTCAAAAGACAGTTCCCTGTCTTAATACTGTGAATATCCATGATTTCACTGTAAACCTTTGACATTTTTTGTTCTTATTAACCCCTAGCTCTGGCAAGCAATGACTTTGTGAGATTCTCAGCATCTTCTCATGCAAAACAAGTATTTGCAGTGTTTAAAGCTTCCTAGCTATGGAACTTTAAAATACAAAATAAAATTAAAGACCTGCCTTTTGAGAGGCCTGATGATTTTAGGTGGAATGAATTATTATTTTTGCAGAGTTGGGTTTCCCTGTCAAGAAAGCAGAAGAAAAAAAGAACTAGTCAAGCTCTTCTTTGATATAATGAAATGAATAGTGGTCAGATTGATGAATTTAATTTTGCTTCACATGTTTCAGAACTTACTAATGCAAGCTGGCTATTTCCAGACTTAGATGTCCATTCCACAGCACTTTATCACTCTAGGAAATACCCTGGTGCTGCCTGGACTTCCTTTTCACTGACTTCCACTTCCCCTGCAGCAGTGCCTGCAGGGATAAGGCATCAGACATACTCCCCCTTCCCTACCTCTGGACAATAAACCTTTCCCCGCACCCCAGTCCTTTGCCCAGAGCCCCATGAAGGCCCCTGTACATTTCCCTGTACATCCTCTGTGCAGGAGAGAGCTTTCTGTTCATCCAAGGCATTTGCAACACGAGTGCTTTCAGCTCGGAGCAAAGGAAACCAAAGAAAGCCGGGTCTCAGGAGAGGGGGCTGCATGGCTTTGCACCCCCTGCTACCTCCTCCTGAGATTTGGTCCGTGCCCCAAAGGATCAGCGAGGAACATTGTGGCACAGCCAGCAGCAAAAAGGGCTTTCGGTGCAATTGCGGCAAAGCGTGGTTGGACCTCGAAGCTGCCGCTAGATCTCCTCAATCTCCTGCCTTTTTGGGGGACTTTAGATCCTGAAGCTGCCTGTAATACCGATTTCAGTGAAGTGCCACTAGGTGGCTCGAGATTGAACCTCTGCAGGCAACAGCTTCCAGTGGGATGTGGGTGTGTGGGGGGCAGGAATTTGGGAATTATCCTTGGGCGATGTGCACCACCCTCATCGCTTCTGTGATTTTTAGATCTCGGTTGCAGATGCTGGAGGAGAGAAAGGGGCATCCCAGCAAACCCTCTGAAATGGGAATGAGTTCATTCTCATTTCTCACGTGAAATGAAACACACAGTTTTCTCTTGAGAATTGGGACTAGTGATAGCCTGGAGCCTAGTAGTACTCCCTGGAAAACCAGTCATGCCGCGGCCCCAAATAAAAAAGTGTGTTATTCTTCTCTTTTAAACTTTTTCAAAGGTGATCGTTACCATCATCAGGGGCTTATTTTGACACGGGTTAGCTTTGAGAACCCACCATGGATGAGAGGTCTGAATCCAACATACTGGAGGAGAGAAGGTCTTTCACAGGCCCAGCAAATGACAAGGGCGATCACCATAGGCATCACTTTTATGCCTGTCACCCTTCTAACCTCTTTCTCAGAGGTGCCCTGAAGTAATTGATTAAACCCCATTTCTCACTTCCCTCCACACCAAACCTCCGTGTTTTCTGCCCATTCTTGTTCACTCTCATTCCAGGGTGCTCTGTGGCCCTCTTCCTCACTGATACCTGTCCGGGTATCAGACCTGAGGTTTGGCACACACCCCCTGTGACCCTGGTGGGACATTTCCCACCTACCTCCCACCCGGAGCTGCCCCAGCTGCCTGGGGCCATGTGAGAGGATGATGTGGGCAAGAGCTGGAAGGAGAAGGGAAGGTGGGATGCACAGCTCAGCGCTGCCTGGAAAACCTCGCCCTGCTCCCTGGGGAG
Source organism: Edolisoma coerulescens (assembly GCA_013397115.1). Taxonomy (NCBI): domain Eukaryota; kingdom Metazoa; phylum Chordata; class Aves; order Passeriformes; family Campephagidae; genus Edolisoma; species Edolisoma coerulescens. The sequence goes on from VWZW01001014.1 coordinate 2,684,201, forward strand.
GCCAGGGCTGAGTTTGTCAGGGTGTCAACACCTCAAAGGCAAGGAGGAGGAGGGGCAAAGAGGAGATAGAGACATCGTTGAGCAAGAAGGTGCAAGTGGGTGCCATCAGCCGGTTGTTAGAACTATAAACATCCGCAGAGATGCTGGGAGCTGTAGCTGTGCTAAACAGTTGGCCCATCCCCCTCCTGTGTTGTTCCCATTCCTCCTCTCCTCTACAGTCACCAGGGCTTTGGCCAGTGATACCTTCCCTGACATTTTGGATTTGATTGGAAAGCAACGTATATCCTGTGACAGGCAGGCAGGCGAGCACAGCAATGCTGGCAAGTCAAGCATGTGGTCTCACAGGGCCTGACAGCAAGTCAAATATATCCCCCCACTCCCTCACAGGCCTTAAAAATTCCTCACTTAGGGACAGAGACAGCAAAGGTGAGCAACAACAAAGCACTCAACCAGCTCTTCTGGGGTACAGTACGGGGTGGTTTCATTTGGCTTCTGCACAGCAGCTACCAGAGCTCCTGCTAACCATCGACAAATTAGAGGCTTGTTTTAAAGTGTAAAAATACACTTATTCTCAACTTTGCTTTTATTGAGAAAAAGGGGATAAAAAATTAATTCATAAGCCCCACCTAAAGCCTCTTCCCCAGTGTTGGCTCTGCCTCAGCCTCCATCCCCACAAACGTTACCTGCCTTCCCCCCAGAGGGCTCCTCCTGTCTTCCTCATTTTTAGGGTGGAGGCTAATAAGCTCCCCAACCCTGGTAAGTCAGTATTAATTAACCTGCAGATCCCTGCAGGCTTCCAACACCTGCTAACTGAGAGAATCCAGCCAGGCTCTCACAGTGCCTTTTCTTTTTTTTTTTTTTTTTGCACACAGCAAGCTTTAGCACCTGGAATAAGGGAAGGTTATAAGCTCTCGCTTTGCCTGCGTGGTTTAGAGTGAGGGAGAAAAAAAAAAGAGGAAAAATAATATTTTGTAGGGTCTGTTTTCTTTCCTTTTTTCTTTTTTCCTTTTTTTTTTTTTTTGTTCTTCTTTTATTTTTTTTTTCTGTTTTCCTTTTAATTTAGACCAGCAACCTCTTTTGCATGGGAGGGGCATCTGCTAGGAAGCAGCTCTGCTGCATGCCATTACCACCTTTCTAAGGCTGGGGGAGGCACTTTTAGCTGAGTTCTGCCTCTCTGCTAATGGGCACCCCTCTCTGCTGGCTGGTGGCTGCCATCTGTGGCAAATGTTGCAGAGCATGTAGTCAATCACTGCGGCATGCAGTTATCTGGTGCAACAGCTCTCTAGGGACTGATTTAGGACCACTATAGTAGGGCCAGTTGGAGCTAATTGGATTTTTTTTCCCCCCAACCTGGCTTTCCAGATGTGACAGGGCAGCATAGCTTTATTAACCTAGCCATGTTCATCCATGCTCCCTGTTACAGAGGAAGAGATTGCTTTTCTTTTCTTTTTTTCCCTTGGTGTTGAATCACAGCTTAGTGGGGGTTGTTTCCTGCTAGTTCCTGAACAAGAGCCAAGTGGCCTTCCTTGCCTGCTGGAATTTTACAGCATGCACTGAGCAGGGGTGCCACCCTGCTGAATGCTGGCAATTTTTATTTCAGTGAGCACTTCTTGTTATCTCCACCAATACATGAGTCATTTTTCACTGGACTAGGAAAACCAGAAAAAAAAGATATTCTTCAGTGACCCATTCAGGTGGCTAAAGCTTTTACAAATGCCCCCCTGCAACTAACAGAACCCTGGTAAATAGCTTGTGTGCAGAAGAATGAAGATGGTGTTTTGCTGGGTTGCTCCTGCAAGAGCCTCGGCTGCTGCTGGAGAATTGCCACCATCCACCTGTTCCCTGCCCAGGTGCTCGGCTCCATCTTGATGCCAGCTTTGGTGCTCTCTGGGTCCTCCCCAGAGCCATTTCACCATTCCAACCAGATGGAAACACAGAACTCTTTCCTGTTAGTGCTTTGGCCCAAAACCAGCTGGGCCGTGAGGGAGGAGAAATGGGCCCACCTGGTTTGGGAAGATGTTTGATCACTGTAGAACAGCAGCCCCAGTTCATCTGCCAGTGCCACTCACCAGCTATGTTTTCTTCTTCACAGCATCTTTCTGGAAGAGATGAGAAACAAAGGCCCAAGGAGAGCTTAAAAGACCTGCTGAAGGTCATATAACAAACCCAGATTTTCTCAGAAGTTTTGCTAGAGTGTTGTACCAAAATATCCAAAAAATTACTTGTATGCTATATTCCTTTGGATAATCCTGTGCTTTAGATAACGGACAGCTTGGCCCCATATGCACTGTGTCCCACTTCTAAGGCAAAGGAGTGTGTTTCAGAGGGCAGGAATAATGTTCTGCCATGGCCGTTGATCCTTTACATTCTGCAGTTGTTCCCTAAGGATCTCCACAAGAATAAGTGTTCCATTTTTATCTGTCTTACAGATCTTTAAAAGAGGCTGAAGGTTTGCTACTACTGTGCACAATACCACCTCAGAGCCAGAGTGGAGAACATCCTTAGATCAGCACAGTAATCTGTGTTCTTCACAGTCCAGGCAAAGGTAGTGGTGGCTCCTTCCAATACAAGCAGCTCAAACAGGATCCTTAAAAGAATGTTTAAAAGGATGCTCCATCTACCTTCAGTCACGGCAAAGACTTCAGGAAATGTGGCTCTGGAGCAAGAAGGACCACATGCAATTCCATCTGCATAAACGTCAGAGGCTTAGCTCCTTTGGAGATCCTGGATATATCTGCTCGTGTCTGGTCACTCCTTTCTCCTCACTTTACTCTTAACCTCTCTTCCTTTTTCTTTTACCCTGTCTGACAGCAACAGGGCAAATCTCCTTTTGTATGGAGAGCAGCTGCAGCTTCCCTACCACCAACCCATCACCCGCAGTATCTTTTCCATCCTAAATGATTCCATGCTTCTATAAAGCTCTTCTTTCACTAGCAACTGAAGGCTAGTACCAGAATAGTGGTTCTCCCCACAAACTTCCTACCTGCCCTCCCAGACAGTTTCCCCGTGAAGCATCATCCCTAGCGTCCTGTACTTGGCTTGCCTAAAGGTTGCTGCTCTTTAACTGGAAGAGACGCTTCTGGCATTCCTGTGCAGCGAATTACAGTCATGTTGGCAGCTGCCCTCTGCCCCTGTCTATTGCAATACCTCAAGATGATGCCAGCAGGCCCTGGGCTGAATTAAAAGGAGGGTCACTAGCAGGTCGACGGAGGTGATTATTCCCATCTGTTCAGCACTGGTAGACAGACACATCAGGGGTTCTGGGTCCAGTTCTCCATTCCCCAGCACAACACAGACAGGAACTTGCTGCAGCAAGTCAGCAAAGGGCCATGAAGATGATGAAGGGACTGGAGTATCTAACGAGATGCTGAGAGAGCTGGGATTGTTCAGCCTGGAAAAGAGAAGGCTCAGGGGCTTGTGTATGAATACCCAATGGGGTGACTAAAGAATATGAAGTCAGACTCTAAGTGGTGTCCAGTTAAAGGACAAGAGGCAATTGGCAGAAATGGTGTCATATTCCACTGTGGGGAATTGTGGAGAGTTCTTTTAAAAATGGATGGTTGGGAACGAAATAAAGTCAAATGAGGCAAACATTGTATCTGAAAAACCGTTTATTGATAACAAAAAGGAGAGGGAAAAGGAGTTGCCAAACGAAAGAGGGCTAGAAGAGACAGAAAAGAAGAAATGAAAATGGAAAATGAGTGGGGGAGAGGAGAGAGAGAGGGGACAGAGAGAAAAAGAGGGCGCTACTACCAGCGAGGCAGGGCAGTGCTGTCGGCATCCAGGCGGGAGGCGGGGGTGCGCCCGCTGCCTGCCTGTGGATGGGCTGGGTCTCAGCGAGCCTGCATGGCTCCCGGAGGGACGCGGCTCCACGGGTGTGGCTCCCGCGGCGACGGCACCGGACATGCGGTGAGTGGGCGCTCGGACGGGAGGACCAGGACCCTTGGACAGGGTCGCGGTGACCGGCTGGATCGGGGCAGCAGGGTTGGAAGCCAGCAGCACAGCAAGGACGCGAGGCGAAGTGGCAAGGCGGTGGTTGGGGACACAGGGAGGCAGGACAGGTGCGAGGGCGAGCCAGCGAGGGCCGGAGAGCCAGAAGGCAGCCTGGGGCCAGGGCAAAGGAGGGAGCGAGCGGGAGCAGCGAACAGCAGCAAGCCCCAGCGAGCAGCAGCGAGACGTGACACAATCAGTTTTTATACCCCCCTAGCCCCTCCCAAAGTCTGCCTGCTAACAGGGAACCATTGTCCCAGTCCAACCTTTCTTTGCCGTCTGTTGGAGACGTTTTTGCGACCTGATGGGAGAAGCCCCTCCACAATGTCTCCTGCTGACTGCCCCATGGGAGGTGTTGCCAGGCGAAGTCTCCCCAGAGACAAGGCTTCTTCTAGTTGTCTCCTGCATGTGGCACATGGGAACTCCTCCTCCACATGCCTCTGACAACCATTGTTGAGGCATAACAAAACTGAATTGGCTCCTCACAAATGAAAATATAAGAAATACCATTTCAACATTAACTTCCCCCCTGCCCTTCCTCCACTTCTCTACTAAAAGGGTGACCACCAGACAGGTTGTGGAGTCTCCATCCTTGGAAATACTCAAAATCTGACTGTACCCATTCCTAAGCAACCTGCACTAGCTGACTCTGCTCTGACCAGGTGTCAGACTAGACAATTACCAGAGGCACCTGCGTCCCAGCCTTAACTATTCTGTGATCCTATTTGCTGATTCTCACATCTTGTAGCCAAGCCCACTACCCTTATCCTTAACCATCTTGATGAAGTGTAGTTTGGCGCTCCTGGGTGAAGGAACAAATTAGCTCTTCTGCAACAGATACTGAGAGACACCTGAGCAGCAGTCAAATGCACAGCTGATATGGGGAGTAAATGAGGAAAAAAGGTCTTTCCATAAGGTATTAAGTCCAGACAAGGGAATTCATCCCATGTAACTCTGGACATTTGCAGTGTAACCATTTATGCCTGAGTAATGTATCTAGACTCCCTTTTGAGCCAACACAGAGAAATAGGCATTTCTAGAAAGTCACTCATGTGACCTATTTCCATGGCCAAGAGCTGCCTTTCTTTCTTTGCTGACTACTATGAAGAGAGTGAGGAGTGAAGAGGTCAAGTTTGGACTCCTATACTGTAGACATCTTACAGCATTCAGGACAAATTCCCACCTGATACTTGTGCAGAAGTCTGTTATTGCCTCGAGTAAATTTTTACACACCATAAAATGCAGTCAAATTTGATGAATGTCTCTTTGCCTACAAAGAGGACTAAACAAACAGACAACTTGAAAAGGACAGGCAAACCCCAGAGCACTGCAGATTAGAAGTTCATACAAGTAACCTAGGGGCTGGATGGAATCCTATTGTTTTATTCCAAGACTGAGTATTTTAGGGGTACAGGTCAAGGGCACTTTGAATAATGGGACCTCATCTAGTACATTGGACCAAAGTCAAGGGCCCTAAACCCAATCCTACAGATTCCCTGTGGCTGGGCTCCTCAGGGTCCAGGGGAGTCTAGAGAACTGCTTACGTGATCAGTCCATGCTACTATCTCTGGGGTGGACAGAAGAGGGCTGTGGACAAGACAGCTCGGTAAGTCTATGTCTTAGATCATTCTTTGCAATTTTTAGTCCAGATTTCTTCGCATACATCCATCAACAGGATCTTACCAGGATGTATCTTCACCTCATCACACTGTTGACTGAACTTTCTTACTCATAAACTATCCTTGGCCTGCAATGACAAGCAGCAGGGAGATAACGTGTGTCCTTGGCAGTGACAGGCCCTAGGCTGGGTCAAATACTTGAAGGGCATGGCAAGAAGACATGACCTGTCTTGTTTTTTCTTTTGAAATATGATGAGGCAACACAGCATAAAACTGTTTTCCCTTTTTGCACTGTCTAGCACACACCTGGACAGCATCTGGACAGAAGACTGATCAGACTTGGCAGAGGTGGTTTGGCTATGCAGCATGATGCCTCCATGCACTATAGGAAGCCAGATTGCATTAACACACCGTGGTGGTGCTATGGGTACTGGGGTGCACTGTAGTCCTGGGTGCCTCAGACAGTCAGTCTAGGAGCATGACCCTGATGTTGCACCAAGGGTTCTGGGAAAAGGCAGTATAGCTCCAGATTTCATCAGGCAAGTGATCTTCGGGCAAGATGCTTAGCCCCAGGACTTTTCAAGGGAAGTCACAACTTCTAGATAGCTGCATCATTTTGGGATGTTAACACTGTAGAAAAAGAAAGGATTGAGAAAGAGTATATAAAGTCAACTGCTGAGAAAAATAACATGCAAAGTGTGAATGAAAATAGTTAATCTCAAATTATGTACCTCAAATCCCAAATTAATTCCTGGTATAAAAGAACTTGTAACCTCAAATTTCTCAGTACTTTGAAAGACAATAATGGGTTTTTGTTTTTTTTTCTGAAGTGCTCAGAGATGTCAGACAACTATATAAGATTTAGGTGTTATTAAGTGTAGATATTAGGTGTTGTCCTGTAAAATGTAGTGTGCAAACATGTTGGAAACTGCTGTGGGATGCAGGGAAAAGGTTGATATCTAAATATAATTTTACACCTTGACAGTGTAAAATTTCATCATCAAAAGATCATGAAGTGTTTCTGTCCTGTGTTATTTTGGTGGTGAGAAGAAAGTGACTAACTATAACAAAATGCTTGAAATACCTGGTGATAAGGTTAGTGGCCCTTATTTAAAACTCAGTAACTTCACACATTTGGTATTGCCTTTTCAACAGTATAAAAATACAATTTTTATTCCAGCCGAGCCCAGTGAACAACAAGACGGGGCCTTTTTTTCTCTGCTGCACAGGTGTCCATCTCGGTGGAGATGCATGATCTCCACCTCTTCTTGCAGTGGTGTGATTCCATGTAGGTTGAGAACAGACCAGCTCCAGAGGTTTTTACCCCCAACCTTGTCAAAATTCACGTACAAGGGAAAACTATTTTGGTGAGCTTACATTCATCCTCAGTGAGCTGAAATTCAGATCCTAGCATCAGTGTAAAGATAGCCTTTCTTTCGTGGAGGAAATCAAGGACTTGATCAGGCAGGAAGCTGCAGGCAGGGTTTGAGTACATCTGGCATCGTCCTGGGGAATTCTGCAAAGCCTCTTGCCAAGTACTTGGGATCTGATCTGGGGGAACGCCCTTATTCAGAAGTGCACATTTGCATGCCATTCTACCCCCTTTAGTACTTGAGCTGTCTTTTGACCTGGGACTTCCTCCTGTGGTGTCTGCCTTCATCTCATCACTTCTCCCTATGTATTTACACCTAGTTCAAATAACGACTCCAGGCTGGGCTTGGGAGAGGAGGGAACAACAACGATCAAAGCAGCAGAAAAAGTTTTCAAAGTGCAGTTGGGAAATCATGTGTTGTTTCTCTTTTCTTTATAAAAATTTTCCTGCTTTTTCCGTTTCATGGCTAATTGAGCCAAGGCCAAATTACCTATTCACCACTGCCTAAAAGTATCATTATTTCTGATGATGACTGCATACAGTAAAAACAGCAGTCTTAAAAGGGAAAAGTTGGTCATCAGAGCTTCCATGCAGTTTCAGAAGCAGAGCTACCCTAATTCACAGCAGCTAAATATCTGTCCCCTTGACTTCACTTTGCTAGTCAAATGGGTAAATAGTTTCCAAAGCATGCACAACTGCATTGAAAATCTTAAAAACTGGCATTGTGTGAAAAAGCATTGCCTGGCTGCAAGGGATTTATCACATCAGCCTGAGATGTCTTCAGCCTCCAAACTAACCATGACTTCTTCATGGTCACTGCTAAGATACCATTCCTCTGTGCCACTTCATTGTTTGTTTCATGATGAGAGGAACATGAAGGTCCATCCTGGAGGTGCTCACTTCTTTAAATGGACAAGTGAAGCCCACATGTTTTATCTGGAGATAAAAGCTCAATGTAGACCCTCTATATTAAGTATTTCTGTTATGACCAGAAGACCCTTAAAATGTCCACATTTCAGAAGAAAAAGTAATTACATTGATTAGGAGTTCTTCACTAACAGTTACACTAAGGGACTTCACCAAACTGCTGTGTCACAGTAGCCCTTGTATTTGGCTTACTTAAAACCAGATCACAGAGGGTAAATGTATCATACAGAATAGCCCCCTGTTAAATTAGCAAGATCTAGAAATAGACAGAAAATGCCTCTGAAAGCTGAACTGTAGCTAAAGTACTTTGCCTTCTATCAAAATGCAGCAATACCCCATAACATTCAACATTTTACTGTATTTTGATGACAACATTTTGTTTAAGAAACAACACCTGGAAGATTATCTTGTATCAATCAGCAGCCCTTTCCATTTCAGCTGTCGATTATGACCAGTGGGTGTCTTTTTTTTTCAAATTATACACTCCAAGGTGATATCAGCCTAGAGGCTTTGTCCCTTCCCTTGGACCTTTTCTTGGTATTTCTATTGACATGTCAGCAGCAGCCCCATGAGATCTTGGCTTTGCTGTTGGAGGTAACTTAGGAAGTTGCCAGTACCATTTCACCATTTCACTTGTGCCTCTTTGCTGTCATTGCCTTCTTGGTGATGCCACTGCCGGGTATCAACACTGATTCACTCTTTCTGGGGAGTGTTATTTTTCAGCTGATGTGAAGCTTAGCCCTGCAAATCCTTGTTCTGGCAATAGGAGTTGCCCATGGAGACGTGTGAAGCCAGACACAGGGCACCAGGGAAGGGAGTAGAGGGAACATTTTAAGTTAGCTTCACTGACAAAGCCAGACTTTCCTGAAATGATGGCCTCTGTGGACCTCATGCTGTATAAAATGAAAGGGAAACTTAAACCAATTAAGCCTGTGTATTAATTGTGGAAATTCTTACGTGGTTCTGAATTTCCTTCAATAGCATTGGGGTTTTAATTTTTCATTTGAAAGGACCGTTAATTCTCACCTAAGCTTTTTTTCCCCCCTTCTTTTGCATTTTTGTGCTAATTCACTCTTAATTTTAAAGTTACTTTCAAAACACAACTCTACTCATAGTAAAATGTAACACAAAATGAAAATCCCTTCAACATTCAAATAAAAGGGACTTGGAAACTGAAGAAGAAAGCTTTCAAAGTGCAGACTTGAGTAGCTTTAATGTTTGTTTAGAATACATGCTCTACACTTTAATTTCTACTTCTATAATTTACCTCAAGTCACAGTTCTCAAAGACTTATGAATTCACAGGGAACTTGCACAACGCATGAAGTTCAACACGGGGATAAATTTGCAGAATGAAAGATGACTGTACTCAGACCAGGGGCACTGCAGGCATTCATGCTTTCACAGATTTCTCGCAGATGCCCACTGTTCGTAGAAGTGCATTGGCTTCATTCTGGGGACATGATGACTTCTGTACCAGCTCAGGCCATGTTAAAAGTTGCTTATTACCAGACCTGTGAACTTTTTTGGATCAGCTTGCTCTGCATCAGATGCAGACACACAACATCATCTTTCCATTCAGTTAGCCCAAGTACAGAGAAATATTTCTGTGCTAGCTTTATGCCTTTTTTACCAAGTTTAAGCTGACTTCAGTATCTTCTCCATTAGATGTTCTGTGACAAAATTACTCCCTCAGAATTTTTTGAACACATTTGAATTGACAGAGTAAGTTCATAAAGGTTCAGTGATTTGCATCATGTCGTCATGGCATTTCTGACTCATTGTATGGCACATCAAGACTATGTTCAGGGTCACGCCAAAACGAGGCCCAAGTTCTTGAAAAGTGATCCCCACTGATCTGCTCACGAGCCTGGCAGGCTTGCAGACTCAACTTGAACTCTGTTTATATAAGCTGGAGGGCTCCGAAAGAACAACACAACCACCTCCACACTCACTGCCTTTCCGCTTTCACCACCCTGTGGACACAATGGAGCTGGATAAAACAAAATAAAATCTGAAAACAGGTGTTATTTCAAAAATTACCTGTTTGATCACATGGCTCTAGTAAGGACAATGCAGTGACAGGAGCCAAAGAGCAGGAGGAAAAGCACAGGATATATGCCCATGTGCTTTGTGGGGAAGGCTTGGGAGATCCTTGCACAAGCACTGCCTGTAAATGCCTGCACAGCCACAGCCACCATCATGTTGGCAAAGCAAGTTTTCGTATTCCAGGGCACAAATGTGGCATGAGCAGGTTGTCTCTCTCCTGAAGACACAGATCCCAGAAACTCTGGGTGAGCATCCCCAGGTGCCCTCGGGTGAGATAAAGCACATCAAGACAAATGTGAGGAGAGACAATACTCCCCAAGGAATTCTGACTCAGATGGGGAGGAAAAGAGTTTGCTCATAGCCACTACAGATATGGCTCAGGGCCTTGTATAAGAGGTGAAATAAGTGTCACACTTGGGTCATGGGAAGATAGCTACAAGCCAGCTTAGCTACAAGCAGAGATAGACTGTGACAGCCAGTCACACTCAGTAATTGCGTGCTTTGTGTGACAGATAGCAGACCCAGAAACAGCTAGCTTGTTAAAACTTTAGAGCATGGGCAGTGTACAAAAATACACATAGGATCTTCTCAATTAGCCCAAGCATGCAACAGTATTTTTTATGTCAGGTTTGTGCATCGTTGCCTGGTTTAAGTCTAGCTGCAGGACTGACAGCTGTCTGATATGAAGTGCAAGATTCTGGACTGTACTGCAAATTCAGTCTGGATAGATCAATTAGGGATGTGGAGTCAGCGAAAGACTGTGGCAACATGAAATCACCCCTTCTTCTGTGCAGAAGCAGCCTCCTCATAGGGGCTGTGGCTCCATGGATGCAAATCCTGCGTGGGCATGTTCAGAGTAAGATTCAAAATGCCCCAGCAAGGTGATGCAAATTTCTGAACTTCACTCTGCTGGTTTAGATTTGTTCACAGATTTCTCTGGAATCCTGTTGTCCTGGCAAACTTCATACCATTTCAGCCGTCAGCTTCTCATGTCCCATGACTCTAGATGGATCAGATACCATCTTTCTTCACCACGTCCAGCATAAAAAATTACATAAACATTGTATTATGTTATTTTCATAAGAACATTATCATATGTTCATTTGTGATCTGGATCAAGTTAGAACTGCTGGGTGCTCCAGTACTGCACAAGTGTGATATTTATTATTATAGGACTAAGTTAACTTTTCCCCTTAGGCTATACTGCACTGCCATTTGAGGTAACTCCTTCTTCCCAAAATGACTTTTAGGACACGGTTTCGTGGTACCTAGATCTCTGTGCAATAACAACTTGAGAAATTCCCGCTCTCACATAACTGCCCACCACTCACTTAAAGCAGGGTGTTAATAAGAGGTAAAGCAAAGCTTGCAAAAAAATAAACATGGTGTATTCTTTTTTGCTAAGATCAGCCTAGCTACCTAACCACAATACAGGGAAGCTGTACTAGCACAGCTGAAAAAACAGCACAGATGTGGAGCCTGGCAGGGGATGGGGAAAGGTGGGCACCCCCAAAGTGCTGACAGTACTGTGCCTTCCCACATGGTACTGAGCAGCTATGGAAAGGGCTATGACTCACTTTGCCACTCTTCCTGCGCTAGCGGGATTGCTATATTTAGGCAGCCCCTGTGTTTCAGGAGTCCTTTTAATCCAGTCCCCAAAATGCTAACAGAGGGAGCCAGCCAGAGGGTGGGCAGTGATAGCCTCAAAGAGTACAGCTGGTGGAAAGCTGCTCCTTTTTGGCCCTGTGCAACTTCATGTCACCTACAACATCTACATGTGCTTCCCCAAGCTTGGGCCCAGCTACATGCCTGAGCCTTGGCTCGCACTGGAATGAGGGAAACCCCTCAGTCTGGGAGGCAGTGCAGTATCCTGAGGAGCGGGAAGCAACAGGATGTCACCAGCAGCAGTGTGTGTGCAACTGGGCAACCAGAGCTGCAGGAACATGTCCATCCCATATGACATTAAAATGTGGCATGAAAGAACCTGGGTGTGCCAGCAGTGATCATGCAGAGCAGCTCTCACATGGAGTTGTGAGGCAGTGGTAGTGGAAACAGCAGAGGAGGAGAGGAGCCTAAGCTGGAGGGAGGCTGATGGTGTGGCATCCTTCTGTAACTGATTTGCTCCCAGCATGTGTTGTAATAAATAGCATGAGGAGAACAGTCTCCCAGCCTCCCTCTGGTCTTGGGATCCCACTTGCAGCAGGAGAGCTGGACTATGCAAAGTCTCACTCAGCCCTACTCACTACCCTGTCCTCAGTTACTTGTCATCCTAGCTTGGGCCTCCCTCAGGGATTTTTTCAGCCAAGGAGAGAACCATTTCACTAGAGTATGACAGGGCACATGTCTAACACTTCACACTATAAAGGAGGTCAAATTCACTCCTATTTTCCACATAGAGAATGGCAGTGGAAGCAGGAAATGAGATACCCCAAGGCTATGGGATGAATCAGTAGTAGAACAAAATGAAAATTCAGAACTTCCTGTCGCTTTACTCATCCCCTTGAATACTGTTGATGAATAAGCTCATAAAAAGTTAGTGCAGTTGATGACCTCTACATCTCTGGTCAGTGATTAGGGCCCCAGCACATTAAAAGCAGAAAATTATAGAACAAAGACAATTTCAAAGAACTGGAAAAAAAATAGAGGGCAAGGAATTTCTTTTGTGGCTACAACATAAATGTTGGGTTCCCATTACTCCCACGGTGTCTCTTCCAGTAAGGAAGGAAGTTTCTCTAGTTCTACCCCCACGGGTCCACCGAGAGTTGAAATTGGCTTAAACCACAGCCACAACCAAGAGGCAATGCTATGGTTACACTTCCTGCCCTCCACTTAGTTTCTTTCTCCCCCCTGCCCGCCATTAACACAACTATTCAAGGAGGCACATGATGAACCAGCCCCGGGAATTGACCAATAGTAACAGTAAAAGTTCTTTTCCTTTTGTGGGCTAGGTTTTCTATGAGTCCTGGCTCACTACACAGCTGTAGGAATGCTTATACTCATACAAGGGATGAGGTGCCATTCAACAGGAATAAATGGCCAGAGAAAGGGAGGCTCGGGACCCCTCTTTCAGGGATGCTGAAACTGCACAGGGAGCTACAACTCCTCTGTTCCCTTCAGTGCTATGAGCACAGTGAGCAGGATGGGTGCAACTGTGTCCAAGGGTGATGGAAAGCAGCACACAGGGCCCACCTTTCTCCTGATTTGTTCCCAAATGGATGGACTCAGATTTTTTGATGCTTCTACTTAAGTTTGTCATTAGAAACACCATGTGTGCTCTGTGGGGTGACTACCTACAGCGGTGAAATTGCCTTTCCTTGCATTTAATCTTCATTATGATTTTTGATGGCTGTCTCACTGTCTCCTTCAGGATTGCTGGTTTCACTATGAGGAAGAGTTAGAACAGACCGCTCATCTTCTTTCCAGTGGTTTCAGGTTTGGTCTTTCAACCTTTAGACTTTCCAAACTGGGTAAGTACACTGAGCTGGCGAAGAGCATGATGAACATGTGAACAGAGTGGTTTTGGCCGCAGCCAGAGGCGCTTCTTCCTCAAGAAAGCAAGCCTTTCATCCCTCTACTTGTGTAGGGAGGAAAAGGAAGGTGAGGCGTCATGGTGCTTCACCCTGGGAACTAGCAGGAAGCTCTCTTGTGGCATTTACTGCTTTATGAAAACTATTTTTTCCCTAAAGTTAGGGGACGTGTTACTTTTCAAGGATTCACAATCTTGTTGCTAGCACTTTTGCTTCTTCAGCAGGCTTTAGTATAATACTAAAACACACCAAAGAACTGAACTCACTGTAATAAAACACAAGGTCAAAGCAGGAAGGCGACACTACGGTGGAGCCACATCAGAGGTATGGTGAAATGATGTGTGTTAGTGAAAATGTGAATGGTGAAAATGTGTATTTGGGCTCAGATCCTCAGCTCTAAAAAACTTGGGCTGTACCCTTCAGAGGCACAAGAAAGTTGTTAGGTACTGGGTTTGGAAAACTTGCAGTTCAGAGCTTGGGCTTGAAAATCTTTCAGCATCCAGAAACACTCAGCAACAGTCTCTGAGGTAGTATTAACATTACAGAAGGGGATTCTGGAGTTATAATAAACATGTTCCACAGAAATGTCATATTCATACTCAACAACAGTGAAGAAAGGAAGGATCAGGAGGGGACTAGAAATGAGAACATCACTGATGCTGCATGGGGAACCCAGCGTGAACATGATATGGAAATCCACTTACCCATCTTAGAAAAGAAAGCATTAGAAGCCGAACTGTTTAAATGAAGGGCAAATATGGAGTGGCTTCCATTCATGGTATCACTAAAAAGACCAGAATTTGCTAGCTGGCAAAAACTGAGGGGAAAACACACCAGAAGTCTACAAAAAAATGAATAAAATGAAGGAAATGAATATGAAATTATTGGTGTCTCTTCCAAAACAAGAACCGCCACAGGTTGGTTTTTTTTTTTCAATCTAGCACATGTTGGTTCAAAGCCAATGAACAAAGGTGGTCTCCCCATAATATGCTAGTTCAGCTTTGGAACTCCCTGCCAGAGGACACTGTAAGAGCCAGAAGCATGTATGAATCCACAAAGTAAACAGACAAATCTAATAGAAGGAAAACATCATCAAAAAATGTGAAATGCAGTGACACCAAATGCTGCTAAAGAACTCCCTGAGCTGTAGAGCTGGTAGGATACCCCAGGGAATTACTGGATGGTTAAAGTATCCCTGTGATCTTCTCTCAGCATTTACTACTGGCTACATCTGGAGATGGACGCTGGGACAGACAGGCAACGGATCTGACCTACCAAGGCTTCTCTTACGCATAAAAAGGCTGAGTTAAATAAGCCATGTAATGCAAACCAGGCTGATGATAATAAATCTTTGTGGAAATCCACTTCTCGAAACCTACTGCATCTCTAGACTTGACTTTACTGTGCATGCACTCAGGCAGACACAGCACCGAATCCATTTGAAATTATTTGCCTTTTTCCAACTATAAGTCCCTATACAGAGAAAAAAGTTTCCTGGTCTAGGCTGGAGTTTCCTTTCTTTGTATCTACACTTAAAGTGAAAATGAAGTATGCCATTAAACTGTTATGGTAATTTATCCTTACACTTTCTGCTCAACAGGTTTGCTTTGTTTCAAAAGTATGTTTCTGTGATACTTAAAGCTATGTATATGTAATTTTGTGGTTAAATTAGAAAAGAGAGGAAAACCCTGGTTCCCACAGGAAACATAACTCGACCTCCTGCAAGCATGTAACATTTTTGCCGTATCAGTATGATAAAGAACTTCAATGAGAAACAAATCCTGCCAAGGTTTACACCTGTGTGCAACTGCCTGATGCGTCTTGCTCGAGTGAGGTTAATTAGATTTCTCCATGATTCAAATTCTGCTGGAGGATTCTTCTGGGTGGGAAGGGGGCCTGTTGGTCAGTAAATGATGTGTTAAAATATAAGGAGAGATGGGTCTGGTTCTTTGGGCCAGGATTTGGCTCTCTTTCTGTAGAGATCTCTTCTTGGGACACCAATTGTTTTTCCTGTGGACCTGGGGTCTCGGGGCGGGGGGGAACTGTGACATTTTGCTGGTCATCTCACCAGGGATGGGAAGAGAAAATATCCTCACCTCACGGTGAACACCAGCCGTGACAGACCATCACTGGCCGCGCTGCCCCTCACAGGCGCGGCGGCGGCTGCAGGGCCCCGTCCTT